>JAKSZT010054335.1:15525279-15566296 GCA_026826555.1 Tolypeutes matacus | reverse complement strand
CCACGCCGTGCGGGCGGGCTTGCCTTCACCAGGAGGCCCCGGGAACCAAACCTGGGGCCTCCCATATGGTAAATGGGAGCCCTACTGATTGAGCCACAACCGCTTCCCTCCATTTTCAATAGCAACAAAAAGATTCAAATACCTAGGAGTTAATTTAACCAAGGAAGTACAGGACCTATATGCAGAAAACTACAAAACAATGCTAAAAGAAATTTAAAAAGACCTAAACAAATGGAAAGATATTCCGTGTTCATGGATTGGAAGAATAAATATCGTGAAGATGTCAATCTTGCCCAAACTGATTTATAAATTCAATGCAATACCAATCAAAATCCCAAAAGCTTACTTTACAGAATTAGAGAAGGCAATTACCAAATTCATCTGGAAGGGTAAGTGCACCCGAATAGCTACAAGTATTCTAAAAAAGAAGAGCAATGTAGGAGGAATTTCACTGCCTGACCTTGAAACATATTACAAAGCTACAGTGGTCAAAACAGCATGGTACTGGCATAAAGATAGACATATCGATCAGTGGAATAGAATTGAGAATCCAGAAATAAACCCTCACCTATACAGTCAACTGGTTTTTGACAAACCTACCAAGCCCACGCTGATGGGAAAAAAACAGTCTCTTCAACAAATGGTGTTGGGAGAACTGGATATCTATAACCAAAAGAATGAAAGAGGACCCCTATCTCACCCCCTATACAAGAATCAACTCAAAATGGATCAAAGATCTAAATATAAAAGCCAGGACCATAAAACTACTGGAATAAAATGTACGGAAACATCTTCAAGACCTTGTAGTAGGTGGTGGTTTCTTGGACCTCACACCCAAAGCAGATGCAACAAAAGAAAAATTAGATAAATGGGACCTCCTCAAAATTAAACACTTTTGCACCTCACAGGACTTTGTCAGAAGGGTGAAAAGGCAGCCAACTCAATGGGAAAAAATATTTGGAAATCACATATCTGATAAGGGTTTAATATCCAGGATATATAAAGAGATGTTACAGCTCAACAACAAAAAGACAAATGACCCAATGAAAAAATGGGCCAAAGACTTGAATAGACATTTCTCCGAAGAAGAAATACAAATGGCAAAAAAACACATGAAGAAATGCTCAACATCACTCATGATTAGGGAAATGCAAATCAAAACTACAATGAGATATCATTTCACACCTATCAGAATGGCCACTATTAAAAAGACAGAGAACTGCAAGTGTTGGAGAGGATGTGGAGAGATAGGAACACTTCTTCACTGTTGGTGGGAATGCAGGATAGTACAACCACTATGGAGGACTGTTTGGCAGTTCCTAAAGAAGTTGAATATAGACTTGCCATGTGACCCTGCAATACCACTACTGGGTATATACCCAGAAGAACTGAGGGCAGTGACACGAACAGACATCTGCACACCGATGTTCATAGCCACATTATTCACCATTGCCAAAAGTTGGAAACAACCCAGGTGTCCATCAACAGATGAATGGATAAACAGACTGTGGTCTATTCACACGATGGAATATTATGCAGCTGTAAGAAGAAATGAAGTCATAAAGCATATGGCAACATGGATGAACCTGGAGGACATTATGTTGAGTGAAGCAAGCCAGACACAAAAGGACAAATACTGTATGAATGCATTACTATGAACCAAATATATTGTGTAATATATTGTTTGATTCACACACACAAAAAAACAAAAAAACAAACAAAAAACAAAACAACAAAAAAATTTACATGTATCCATTACATTTAATTGAGAAATGTATATATTTATTCATCTGTGTTTACTTTTTAGTTTTTAATTGCTTATGTTTTCAATTATTAAATGTACAAAATAAATTTAAAAAAAAAAAGAGAAAAAAAAAAGTTAATAAAAAAGGGAGGGAAAGGCTCATTACTTCCATCATGCTTAACATTAAAACAAAAAGAAAACCTTTTCTTTTTAATTTAAAGAAATAGGTTCATGTGGGCTGACCAAAACACTGCTATGTGAACTAACCCTACAACATGTCAGCCAACACGGGAATATCAATTTGATCAGATCATACTGACAGTCCGTGTAGCCAGCATTCATGATAAACAGACACATGCATCATCACAAATTGTTTTGAACTATTCTACAAGCTAACTCCTGACTAGCCTGCTAATGAGGAATATGAGTATCTCTGATACACTTAATAACCAGATCATCAAGTTTTATCCTCTAGACCTCTCAAAAGAACTTCTAACTAGTATAAAAAGCCAACTGGTCTGTCGGTTTCCTTCTCTGTGTTTATTCCTACTGTATATCGGAAGTAGAAGAAGTAAAAGCAACAACAACAACAACAACAAAAGTAGAAGAGGTGAGGGAAGCAGATGTGGCTCAAGTGACTGTCCCGCCTACCACATGGGAGGTCCCTGGTTCAGCTCCTGGTGCCTACTAAAGAAGATGCTAGCGCGACAGGCAGGCGTGGAGAACTGATGCAATAAGATGACGCAACAAGATGATACAAGAAGAAGAACATGAGTGACATAGCAAAGCAGCAAGCGGAGTTGGCTCAAGCAATTAGGCGCCTCCCTCCTACATCAGAGGTCCCGGGTTCAGTTCCTGGTGCCTCCTAAAGAAACAAGGAAGATGAACAGACACAGCAAGTGCAAACAACAAGGGGGTGGGGAAAAAGAAATTAAAAAAAAAAAAAAAAAAAAGTAGAAGAGGGGAAATCATCAAACTGCAAACAAAATCACAGACTTTCAAGGTTAAAATAAGTGTTCTTTCCACAAAGAACAAGTTTTCTTTCTACTGAAATCAAACTACGGACATTTTGAAAAATATCCTAAGCAGGACAATAAGATAACCAAAGAACAGTTAAATTAACTGAGTTTACTTAGCTTGAAGAATGCAAACAATAACTCAATATATTCTATTTGCAAATAAATAAAAATTACATGAAGATATGCACCAGTACCAGTTATTCCTCATTGATAATGTTTTCACATTGAAAAGATACAAGCACTTGATTAAATATATATATATAAACCCTACACTAATAATCACAGATTTTTGGAAGGGTTCTAAAAAACAGTATGAACTTTTTGTTGGACCACTTTAAGATTAGGATAAATACCTAAAGTGTTTTTCTCAGATTGTCTGGAATTTGGCAAAGTCCTAAGGCAAAAAAAACAAAAAAATAATCTCTAAATGACAAAGTAATGGATGACCAAAAGATTAAAGAATGCTCTGCTTATATGAATTCTAGGATTTAACTTCTTGATGATGAATCACAAATCTAAAGACAACTGGTGAGGTTCAAAATCCAGAGCAAAAGGCTCTGCTGTGGCATTAGGCTCACCACCCATAAGTGGGTGAGCCTTCCTTGCTGCTGGTCTGGGGACCCTCTCCTCCAGGAAGTATCAGACACAACCAACTCTTTCTCCAGCTCCACGTTTCTTACATTACCAACTGCTCTATAATGTTCTGTACTTAGATCAATGCCTTCTTAATATCAAAAGGTTGTTATAGATTGTTCTCGGGAGAAGATTAGTCTAATATTCAACAAATATTTATTGATTCTTATTAAAGAACCACGCTCTAAAGACACAGTAGTGACCAAGGAAGAGAAGATTCTTGCTCTCATGGCACTACTATTCTTAAGAGTCATCTTTCCTAGTATAACACCCTGCTTCAACTAGTCTTTAAACAGGTAAGGGAAGATGGGGAGGGAGAAACAAAACACCACTGCTGACCACTATTCCTCTAGCCCTAGCAATTTCTTTCTAATCATTCCCCAGAATTTAAATTACACATTTCCTCTCATTCCTTTTTAATTAACTCAAAATGCCTAATCCCAGATCTCTGATCACATTTCCAGTAAACAATAAACAATTCTAAGTGAAACGTTTTAAACCATATTCTTCCTACTGTTACACTGCACCATCTTCCTACAATCTCAATCCCACTACGTACTGCTTTCCAGTATCCTGATCTGAAACTATCTTAATCTATTCGTGAAATCAATGTCATTTCTTCTTTCATGAAGTCTTCCCTGTTCTAACAAAAAATCCACCTCTGGTTTGACATTCCATAACAAAGGGGAAAAAACACACACAAGAAATTAGTAAAATTCATAAAAATCAAACAAGACCCATCCTTCAATTTTTTTACTTAATCAAAACAAAACAAACATCCAAAACTAAGTAACAATTCTTCATTCTGTACATGAGAGATTTACCTTGTAGAATCAAATGTTTGTTATTTATGAAGCAAACATAAGTAACTGGCCACTTTCTTGTTCTTTGATTTTGGAAATCTAATGTAAAACACCAAAAAAAAAAAAAAAAAAAAAAGAAAAAGGATGTTCCTAATTATTACAAAAGGGGGAGGAAAACCTTTATTTTTACAGAAATTCAGAAAATTGATGCAATTTCCATGACATCTACTATTAGAACACTTGCGAAGTAAGTTGTCATAAAGAAAAATAACTAAGACCACCTACAAATAGGTGACCTATTTGAGGACATACTGCCTGAAATCAATCAGTAAAACAGAGAGCTTGTGTAGGGTAACAACCCATTTATTAAACACTACACATTTCATATTGGAAAATATGCAAATAAATTTTAAACATTTAAGCAAAAGAGCATAGGCAAATAATTTAATTGAAAAGATGTGGCTGAAATGATTATTAATTATATCAAGGTATAATTTGTAGAAAACATTTAAATATTAAATGGTATAAACTTCACTACTTTCAACTTTGACTTTAAAACATGGCATTATAAATGGTCACTTAGACTTTCCTTCTCTCAACTTCACTGACAAGTCAATATGCCTAATAAACCCTATACACTGAAAATATGCACTCAACTCTTCATTGAAATTTACCATCTTAGGGAAAAAAAAAAAAAGACTACGTGGTTTAAAAGAAAATATGGATAAACAATTAAAAAAAAAAAAAAGAAAGAAAGAAAGAAAGAAAGAAAATATGGGACATAGTGGAGAAAGCATGTCCATTCTAGAACCAAATCCCAATTTCATCCCTTCTTAGAGAAATTAAGTTGGTTAAGTTTAACTGCTCTAAGTTTGTTTCCTCTCTATAAAAACCCTTGTAGGATTGTTATAAGAATTTAGACTGTAATGATAATATCTATAATAGAGTCTGGCACACAATAGGCATTAAGTAAATTACAGCTATTTAAATGAATATCATTAAATTAAGGCATGTTGTTATTAACATCTTTGAGTAATACTGAGGAATATGAACAATCACTTATAAAAGTTTAATTCAAAATGGCTACCAGCTTTCCTTCAAAATTTCTGTTCTTTTAAAAGGGCAGCCCTCCAATCATGAGATCAGTAACAGTGAATTCTAAAAGGAAATGGTCCAACCACTACTTTTCAACTCATGTCTATCAGCATGATACTTAAGTATTAAAACAAGAATGCTACAATAATTTAAAACCTTTCTTTAAAAGCAGAGTAAAAAAATTTTTTTTCTCAAATCCATGCACCCAAGTACTACACCATGCTTATGGGATACCTAACCAATAAGTATTATACATTGATAGAGTTTTATAAATCTTTCCAAGCATCTTCAAAGTACTGTCTAAAAACACAAGAACAGGGTCAGGAAATTACAGACCTGTGGTCTCTAAAAGAACATTTTTTTTCACGTGGTACCAGGGATTGAACCCAGGACCTCGTACATGGGAGCTACATCTGCTCCCCTGGTCTCTAAACTTAACTGGGTAAATACGGTTCAAAAGTAACAATGAGTTCAATGGAACACAGGAGGAAAAAAGAGATTACCTCCAGTTTTGTCAGTCCCTTGCCATCCCATCATCTTCATTAACATTTTTAGGAGGATAGCTGTGCAGAAAATTAATAGAAGATGAAAGAAAAGATGTACAGGAAAAGACTTAGAAATAAGAAACATGATTTCTAAGACGATTAAGACAGAAAAAAAAGAAGAACAAATAAAGAAAACACACAGTCCCTTCCCAAATGAAAATTTCTTAGCTTTTACACTAAAAAAATTAGAGATGAGTCAAAGAGTTCAGAATTACAAATGAAAAGAAGGTAACAAAGTTGTATGAATATTATAATTATTACTAGTCGTAGAAGTAATCCCAAGGGTAAAACCTTAATTTTACAATTCCCATCTGAAACTTAAAACTGCAAAACCAGCAAATAATTCAAATTGAAAAGTGTATTTCAATGGATTCTACCAAACTTGAATGCAATTTTAACCATGAAATGAACAGATTATGCTTATTTTCTTTAGTTACTAATGAAACCGAAAAGAGCCCAGTAGCTCCTCTCAAAATATCTCGTTACTGTCACTGATTTACAAAAAGTTTCAATGCTTTAAAAAACCAAAACATGGCAATATTAACAATTGCAACAGCATTCCTAGAGGAAGGCCTCAGTTACTCACCAAAGAAGGTATAAAGCTCGTTAAAGTGACGCTGTCTAGTTCTAAGATTAAGGATCAATACCAATCAAGATCATGGCTCAATAAAATAATCTATTTTATTCAGACTTAAACAGCTTATTGAAGTTAATTAAATCTGCACAGGGAAATATAAATGTAATTGTTCTAATTATTACACCAGGAATATGATTGGTTATCATTCAGGGACCAAAATTTGTTAGGAGGAAAGGGAAAAAGGATGATTTCTAATTTGAATGACTAAAATAAACTTGCCTTAAATATACCAAAAAAAAAGGAAACTAAAAACCTTCCAACAGACAAAGACTTCACTTCTAGAGTTGAAAGTAATTCTGTATTTACTTTTGTGCCTCTTTTTTCAAACAGCTACTTGTGTTCCTTCCCCTTGTTCCTATGCATAATTTGACAGTGACAATGTATTAAGAATTTCCATAATTTACTCAAAATTATTGCTTACACACATGTATATTCTAATACAAAATTATGCCACTTGGTGTATTCTAAATACAGATTGGATATAATTGTAACCATCCAATTACAGATTTTCTGAAATGAGTTGCAGAAAATTATAATTAGAAACTTTCCAAGGTTTGCACTGAAATTTATGAGCCAAGAAAAGTGAAAATTTTTTAGAATATTTGGCAATTTGAATCAAATGAATTAAATCAATTTAAATATTGCATTGCAAAGTAGAAAAAAGGGATCAAAAAACTCCAAGATAATCATTAATTCTTTCTCTTTCAGAATCAAACTTAATACCACTCTTTACCATTCAAGAGATATTTTAAGGAGAATATCTGGTATGTATGTGTGCATATATATATGAAAAAACTGTTTTAAAGCTACCTTAATTAAACAATTAATATGCCAATCATTTACTTTGTAAAGAGAAATAAAACTGCCCCACAGGATACTGAATCCCTTAATACAATGTCTCCTTTCTGGTATATTATATATACATGGGCATGACTAAAATTTTTAATGGAAAAAATTTTATTTATAAATTTTAACCTAAAACTTACTCTAGAAAATCACCAACGCAATCTATTCCTTCTCCTTCCACCAAATATTTGTTCTGAATGTCCACTGTAACACTAAGTAATATTTTAAGATTATAGGCACAGTAGATTTCTTTATTTATGTGAGTTGCAGATACAGAAAACTTCAGTCCTAATAAATGAATTCCCAGTTATTGCATTCATAAAGCTTAGAATACTACAGAAAACTTCAATAAAGGCCGGCAAACCTACCTGGTCAAGGCACTGATACATTAACAACTATATTTCTTCAATATTTTCCAGAGAGCACACCACCAATTATTTTCTTTATAAATATTCAGAAAACCAGTCTCAAAAAATCAGTCCAAAAAGAAAAAAAAATTGAATAGTCAAGACAAACACTTTATATTCTTTGAAAATCTTTTTCAAAACTTATCTACATGCAAAATTTTAAAATCCCAGAATTTAATATTAATTAGACAAGAGCTAAGCAAATCTCAAATACTTAAATCCACTTCTATCATTTCA
This sequence comes from Tolypeutes matacus, assembly GCA_026826555.1. NCBI lineage: Eukaryota > Metazoa > Chordata > Mammalia > Cingulata > Chlamyphoridae > Tolypeutes > Tolypeutes matacus. The sequence continues at coordinate 15,558,330 of JAKSZT010054335.1, read as the reverse complement.
ACAAGAAAATAGAACCCAATCTTTTATAACCAATTGTCTTTTAAGACAAATATAAAATATTAAAAAGCTAACATTTTCTTTTAGAAAGATAAATACTGAAAATAAAGATTTATTTAAAAACCAATACCAAAATTTCAACTTAACGATCACAAAAGTATTATTACTAACAGGATTATGGCATATAGAAAACTATAAATCTGCTTATCAAAAAGGAAAAGTAATTTTTATATCAATCCTATGAAAAACAACTAAATATAACTTAATTTTACAGAACCAAAATAGAAGCTGTATTCTCTTTACCTATAATATAGTCTTACTTAGTTAAATATGATGACTAATGTCTACCTTATTCTTTGTGATCGAGACTCAGAATGGGGGATAGAGATCAATCTATTCCATTGAGAATATCTCTCAGTAGAAGAAAGAATTTTGATGAAAAAATCTTTAATTGATAAATTTCATATTTCTATAGACTTTTAACACTAAGCTTGCCTTTATAATGGTGAATTTACTATCTTTTCATTGCATATTAATTCCTCCATTCTGTTACTGCTCCAAAAAATCAAATAAAATTAGCAAAATGCTTGGAGAAACAATTTAATTTTTTGCCTTTAAAATAAAACAAAAAACGTTCAAGTCTTTCAAAATGTTAACTTCCCTGCCTCGATAAGAACTTGTAATTTTAAAAAATTATAAATGATTAATGATCTCTGAATGATTTAATATTTAGTACCACAGACATATTAGATGAAGTGAATTTGTAATAAAATCTGGGTAATTATTTTACATTTAATATCTAACATGAACGTGTTTAATCATATCTCCCAAAGGCAGTCTTCTATTCCCTCAAAATAAATCTGTTGAATTAAGAGTCCGTTTTTCAAAACACTATGGGCTTACAGTACTATTATTCCTAAATGAAATTTTATAGTCAGAGGGAAAGGGACACACATTATATCTAATGGCTGCTTCATGTGTCCCAAGATTAAGTCCTCTTGTATTTTCAAAATGTGCTAATTTACATATTGAAATACTGGGAAAACACAAGCCCAAATAGCAAGAAATATTACCCTAAAACAAAATATATGAAAATAGTGGATGAAAAAGATATGTGTATGTATATATAAACATATATATACATTTATATATAATACATGAATTAGTATATTCCTAATCATACATCATCCTTAGTTAACATGAACAAACATGCAAACATACATATATGTTCAACAAGACAAAGCAAGGTAATGCTGCTTTCAAATGGAAATGGCACTGAATAGTACAAATAGATATCATATTCTTATGTCCTAAAGGCAAGGTAATAAAGAGCAGTGTGGTTGGTTTTGAGTCTCACAACTTAAAAGAACACATAAAGAAAGATTATGAGCTCAAGATGGGCTAGTTTAGGAGAAAGTTTAAAGACCATGAATATATCATATAAGATACAAAGGATCATAATGGCTATTTTTTTAACTAGCATTTAATTAGCTGGGTTTTCCTATAAGAGAGTAAATCAAAGCAAAGATTAAAGAAATATTTCCTATAAAACTGGGAATAAAGTAATAGAGGGGGTAGAGTTTCCTTTCCTCATGGTGCAAAGAGAAAATACTTAATCATCTAAGATAATCTAGGTGAAGCTCTGTCTGAAGGAATAGGGATGAATTACAAGACTCTGATGTGAATTTTGCCTCAGTGATATAATTCTGAATGAAGGAACAAAATATAAAAAAGGGAACTATCCAGTGAAATATAGTTGGCTGTATAGAAAAAAGTAAAGACAGGAAAAAAGAAAGTATTCTATAGGTCAAATCTTCTTATAACTAAAGCTAAACAACTGTCAAAAAATATTTTTATATTAGAATTATATTGCATTAAACAGAATAAAGAGAAGTGATAACTTAGAATGGCTTGAGGTGCTTTGTCTAACTACTTAGTGGCTTCCCTCTTCATCCCTTGTGTGTGCTGGGGGTGGGGCAACAAAGAAGAAGGGTGATGAATAATGTGGATACGTTATTTGATTTTACATATATTATGGAAAAACTCCCCTGGTGACAGATACAGTTATTATGGAGCATTTGCTGGATAATTTTGTTTGAACTAAGTGATATGATGACTATAGCTTAAAAGTATTTGTCACAAAGATGAAATTGTTGACACATAATTTAACCTGTAAAATAATAAATAGGGGAATCAATAATGTTAATATTTCTTGCATATTTAAGGTAACCAAAGAAAAATACTAATGCTTTTTGAAAAGTAGATTAAGGTATGAACTATAAAAAACTGTTCAATATTACCTATATACAGATAAAATCAGTTTAAAATTCAATTGTAGAAAAGCATTCTCGTTCCTACCTACTGCACTCAGGTATTTTCATAAAAACAGAAGGTATTATAATGAAAAATTATAAAAACATTTAAAATCCAATTTTATACCATTTTTATTTACACTTTAAAATTTAAACAACTTGCTGGGAACATCCTTGCGAGGCAACGTAGTCATTTTATTTATACGTCAAGACTGGCTCACCAATATTTTTCAAGGGCAAGCAACGAATACGTTAGCTGAAAATGGCCAACTTAGTGACTACTTGTGACATCGCCTTGACCGAGTGAGCCTAGAGAGCCTCCCCACCTCGGTCTCCACTGTGGAGGAGGAGGTCTTTGTGTGCCTTTGTGTGGTGGTTCCACGGAATTCATTACAATAGAGATGGACATGTGATATTCGTAACGATCCAACATCTGAGCAATCTTCTTTCGAGATACACCATGTTTATTCCTCCTACCAAAAAAAAAAAAAGGATTTTAAACCTTTATTTAGAATGTATAAGATTAGAGGTTAAACCATTTTAGAGTAACAGAACACAGATTCTAAAGTATATTTTGCAAATACTAGAAAATAAATTTCATTTACCCACATTTTGTAGGAAAAGATTCATATTGGTGCTCTTAAAATAGTTAACGATTTTTTTAAAGGCTTAAGAATACCACAAATCACAGCAAAATGTTAACTGATTATATCTTGTTCATGCAGAACCACCTATTCACTGAACTGCTGAATATATTGCCCCCCTTTTAATAACAAAATCAAAGATTATGATACATTTCAGAATTATAGAAAAATCTCAAGATTTTTCAAGTATTGAGTGAAAGAAATTAGACACAAAATATACAACATAAGGTTCTATTTATATAAAGTTTGAAAAATGCAAAATTAAAATGGGGTTTAAGATAAAAGACAGTACAGTGACGTTATAAAGAAAAGTGATTACCAAGTTGGAACAGCAGTTACGCATAGGGGGTGAAAGAAAGTTGTGACTGGGAAGGAGCATGAACAAGCTTGAGGTGCTGGCAAGGCAAACATGACGTGGGCAAGGGTCAAGAAATTGTTAAGCTGTATATTTAAATTTAATGCACTTTTCTTAATGCGTGCTTATACATAAATGAGAGAAAAAAGGGGCTTAAAATTATTCTTGATGTTCAAAGATATTTTAAAAATTCATCTTACTCAAATAATTTTTTGTTAACTGACTTGGACAGGGCAAAATAAACAATATATTTTATATTTAATACCATAATTCTAGATTTTCTAACACTAATTCTTTTTCCTAGAAAATGGCCACAGGAGAAAAGTTTAATTTTCAAAACTATCAGATGAGAAAAAAAGAGAAGATGGAAGATCAATAAAAAAAGATCTGAGGTGAAAAACTGGCAAGATGTGACGAAATACTGAAGATAGCAAAATTGATGAGGCAGTCAAATCTTTTAAAAAATCAGTCAAATCCATGCCAGATATCAGTCACATGGCATACAAATCAGAAAGGGAAAGAATGAAAGGCAAAGAGGAAAGAATAAATTAGTTGGAGCCCATATACAGAACGGCCTGAAGTTGGAAGAGGGCCAACTGAGGTGGGAGAAAAAACTGGTTTTAAAAAAAGGTTCGGGGAAGCAGCTGTGGCTCAATCAGTAGGGCTCCCGTTTACCATATGGGAGGCCCCAGGTTCGGTTCCCGGGGCCTCCTGGTGAAGGCAGGCCCGCCCGCACGGCGTGGTTAGCTGACCCAGTGAGCACAAGCAGCCAGGGGGGGATAAATGAATAAATAAATAAAATCTTTAAAAAAATAAATAAATAAATAAATGAAAATAAAAATAAAAAAAGGTTCGTGTGTGATGGTTGCACAAGTCTTATAAATATACTGAAAACCATAAAAATTGTAAAAGTGCAAAACCCGTTGCACTTCAAATGGGTGAACTATATGGTATATGAATTATAGCACAGGCTGTTACCAGAAGAGGTGGTGTGAAGAGAGCCAGAATCTGGAAAAGTATGAGGTGAGGGGGAAGAAGGAAAATACAAGTCTACACCTCCGTACCACAATTACTGTAACCTAAAACACTCGAAAACGGAGTTGTTCTGCTGACTCGTGTGGCAACAAAGTCTATCCAGGCCTACCTTCATTTGGCAACACAGCCTACCCTATTCGGACATTATTTAGAACCTTTATTATCTAACCTCACATATTTGTTGTGATCTGCTGCAGAAATGTTTATGATATGCTCCCCTAAATCCATACACTACTTCCAAAACACATTGATTCCAAGGGTCTTGGTTACAGGATCATGGACCTGTACTAGGGAAACACGGAAAAGAGGGAGCAAGATGGTAGCTTAGCAGAAAAAAGGAAATGGGGCTTCAAAGGAAAGGGGATGAACCTGGAAAGGCAGTACAGAGTCAGCCTAGCTAAAAACCAGAGGGAAAAGTCCTACACTTTGCCCCTCAAAGTTTCATCTCTGCTAGCATTCAAGAAACGGTGGAACAATGTAGGAATTCACATAAGAAAAAGTAACACATATTTAACAAGGAAAATTTTCTAAAATTTAAGGAGGTAAGTCTCCTCAAACACCTTTCAAGGCCCACGTTCCTCTAAACAGAGTAAGCAGTCATAGGAGTCCTGCTCACAAGCAGCAACGACAGGACAAGCTAAAGCTAGTAAAGAAACCAACCACGCAGAGGGGAGAAGAAGGAAAAAGATACGTTCAATAAAAATGCAAATGCCTAGGGAAGCAGCTGTGGCTCAATTGGCTGGGCTCCCGTTTACCATATGGGAGGCCCTGGGTTCGATTCCCCGGGCCTCCTGATGAAGGCGAGCTGGCCGGCATCAGGGCAGTGTGCTGGCGCAGCAAGATGACGCAGCAGAAGGAGATAAGCAGACACAGGAAGAAAAAAAAAACAAAAACCGCAAAGCAAATGGACACAGCAAGCACAAGCAGCAAGGCGGGGGGGGGGGTAGATAAATAAAAAATAAATAATAAATCTTAAAATAAAAAAAAAAAGAAAATGCAAATGCCTTACTTTTCTAATTCTTCGGGATCAAATTTCCACCAAGTTTCAGGTTCATGAAACTCTACCCTGTATCCTTTTCCTATGGCCTATACAAAAGGAAGGAAGAAAAAAAACACCCAGAGAATACTTCTTAAAGTACAAAGAAGGCAGACATATAAATTTCATTTAGACAGTACTTCTGTTGCTCAACCAAGAAGAAAGTTTACTTTATAAAATAATACAGTTTGTATAAATTTTCAGACCAATTAACTGGACAGATTTCAATTACTATTCTTAAGTCCAGGCAAAACTAACTAGATGAGCACATTCCTTAATAAGCACCATTCCCCCAAAAAAAAAATTAAAAAAAAAAAAAAAAAAAACCTAAGCAAACCAACAAACCTCTTTAGAAACAAGAACAAATATTTACTAAAGACCAAAGCAATCAAAATTAGACTTATTGTTTTTTAGCAATGAAAGAACTTTCATCATTGATGTGGAAGCAGTGGCCACCGGAGGCTCTAAGGGGAGAGAGAGGGAAAAACAGGGGTAATATGGGGGCATTTTTGGGACAATGGAATTGTCTTGAATGATGTTGCAATGATCCACATTTAGTGGCAATGCTCCAATATGTGATCATCAATTGTAACAAATGTACCACACTAATGAAGGATGTTGTTAACGTGGGAAAGTGTGAGAAGGGAAGGGAGTGGGGCCTTTATTTTTTATGTAAGCATTAAAAAAGTTTTTCTTAAGTATCAAAAAAAAATTTCAGATTATGAAAACTGACAAGAACAAAATATAGTAACTCTCTCATCTCTCATATTTACCATTTCCACATATGGTTTCATTTCCCAAGCTTGTGTATTAGTGTTGTCTATTATAATTGGAGATCTCCCCTGATCGATAGCTTGTTTTGCTGAAATAAAAATAAAAATAAAAAACAAAAACAAAACATAGAGAACTATTAGGTCAAATAAATATAGAGAATAAAATCTAAACATTCATTGAGGAATTTTCTACATTACTGTACATAAAACCAAACTGCAATCTCTTGAATCAGTGCTATGGAAAAAAGGACTCCACTATATTAAAAGAGAATTTAGAGACACAACCACATGCAATGTTTGTTCTCTGCACTGGGTGCTGTATAGGATATTTTGGAGACAACATTTAATTGAATCTACAGCTAATCAAGCCTCCAATCTAGTGTTAACTTCCATTTTACAGGAACTAGAGGAGATAGAGGAACAAGTTAAATCTGAATATGGGCTGAGTATTGATGGAGATGAAAATTTATTGACAGAGAAAGGGATTAGTAATTGAAAATGGCAAGTTAAAAAATGATATTTAAGTATGATCTCATTTAGGCAAAAAATATAAAGATCTGGGAAGATTAATTAAAAGTGGTTATCTGTAGGTGGTAGGAATATCTTTATTTTATGCTTATTTGTATTTTCTACAATGTACAAATAAGAAAGGTTATTTTAAAAAATTAAGGAATGTTATGCATTTGTCATTCCTTACCAGGAAACTTTATGTACCAAGTGGCTAATTACCAAGGTTCAAGTGACTTTATGTATATTTCTTAGGATTATGATTCTCATTTTGGGAGTTGAGGGAGAAAGGGACTTTTCTAAGCTATCTCCCTATGCCAATGCTCTCTCTTTTCCCATGAGGAAGAATCACTGTCACAGGGAGTCTTTGTTCACTGTTGACGTGTGTGTCCCTTTGGTGTACCAGAGAAGAATAATAATTAGGAATGCCTGATAAAAACAAAAAGGCCATGGCAAAAAACAGTCATATGCAAGTTTTCTTGGGACAGAGAATTCAAGTCACTAAGTTCTACAGAGCAGAAACATTTATATAGATGTCTAGGTCAGACAGAATTCTAAAGTTCAGTTAAGCAGTAGTGACTATGGTGGGATGCATATTTGGAGGAAGTTGTCTCTAAGCACCAAAAGAAATTTAGAATTCGGGCCATACTTAGGATACCAAGATGCAATCACCTCCCACTGCTGCATCCCTAATCATAAATAGTAATCAAATCTCCCATTTAAAAATTTTTATCAAAATAATTTCCTAGGGGCAGATGTGGCTCAAGCAGTTGAGGTCCCAGGTTAAGTTCCCAGTGCTTCCTAAAGAAAACAAACAAACAAAAAAACAAACAACAAGTAAACAATGAGCAAAGAAACGAGGGAGTCAACTCAGAGGAGCCAATGTTGCTAGGTGGTTGAGCTCCAGCCTCCCGCATACGAGGTCCCGGGTTCAATCCCCAGTCCTGGTACGTACGTACGTACATACATACATACATACATAAATAAATAAATAAATAAATTTCCTTTGTGCCTGATAGTTAGGCTTATACCTTCAGGGAGTTGTGTTCTAGCAAAGGAGCTTATTAACCAAATAAACCTGAAATGTGGGACTAGGGAGATTATTTTCTGTCCATAAAAAATTATTATTCAACATTACATTCCAGAGCACTGCACAGGAATACAGGTCCTATGCAAACAAGCTCCTACTATATGTGAATAACTCCACCCCCCCCCCAAAAAAAAAAAGAATCAATTTCTTAGACAAATTAACCAACATACTCTAAAAAGGAGAAATATGACAACTTTGGAGGTGTTTTAAATTTATAAGCATTCTAAGATGAATTTAGAGCCTCCTAATAAGAATTATGCTTTAACAGGGGGCAGACAGGTATGTCCAGAATGGTGCCTGGCATTTAAGGGTACTCAATAAATATTTGTTGAAAAGAATATTTTCTAAAGAAAATATGACATGTTTATATTCTCAAAATGTCTAATGACCAATGATAGGTGTGGATTAAAAAAAATTACCTTGAAAAAAACCTGTATTTATTACACTGGTGACAAAAACCAGTAGTTTATCCATACACCGTAAGACCACCAAGGATAATTTGCATAGCATGAGCACGTTAATTAAGTGTTCTAGATTAGTATTGCAGAGAAAAGCTGTCTCAGACTAACAAACCCCTCAGTTCACCAAAACATATACTGGCTCTGCTACTGCCTTTGTTCATTCTACCTGCCACCTACTCCTGTTCCCTGAACTCCAAGCCAATACCTCCAAGCTTTTCTGGAACTGCAATGTGATCATTATTTGATATGGCTAAGAGTATTAAAAGAAAAATCAAATAAAAAAATTTTTTTTGAGATCTTTATTCCACTGTCTAATATTTTCAGGGAAATCCTACAGTGCCACGAAACCAATACAAGAAATAATCTTACAATTTTCTTGCAAATAATCTTGACATTTACTCATTCCTGTGAAAACATGAACTGTAAAAAAGCTAAAACTTTTACTCAAAAATATCCTCACTGCCACTGAAGCTTTATTCCACTTCGTTGGTAATAAATAGTTGACAGAAATTTAAAAGTGAGAAAAGGGGAGTGGATATAGCTCAAGTGGTTGAGCGCCTGCTTCCCATGTGCCAAGTCCCAAATTCGATCCGCGTACCTCCTAAAAATAAACAAACAAATTAAAAAGCCAACTCTCAATGAGGAGTGGGTCTAGCTCAGTGGTTGAGCACCTGCTTCCTATGTATGAGGTCCTGGGTTCAATCCCCAGTACCTCCTTAAAAAAAAAGTTAGAAAAAATTTCTTCAGTGAAATTCCTTACTCTAAAATTGATAAGAAAAGTATTTACCCACCTTTCCTGTACATACTGTATTTTAGGGTGACCCCAGTTGGTAGCTCTAGTTGAGGAGAAGAGATTCTTCATTACAGGATAATTCCCACTACCAACCATGGAAGGAATGGTAAGATGTAGAAAACCACTGTTTTGCAACCCTTAATTAAGTAATTGCTTCAAAAAACATAAGGTTGATAGGGAATTTGGTAATTGAGGGAGCAGGCTGTCCCCTTTGAAGCTACGGATCTTAGCATCACTAAAAGTGAGACAACAGACATTTGCTTGCCAAAAACAATTTTTTGAAGCTACAGCTCTACAGCTAATCAAGCCTCTCCTCCACTCTAGAGCTAACTTTCATTGATGGGAAATATAAGAGATAGAGAAACAAATAATGGTTACCACCAGAAAGCAAAGACAAATACAGAATGTGGAACATTCTATAGAACAAACAATCTACTCTCTGCAACAAGTTAATGGTATGAAGGATGAAAGAGGGGAAACGGCTCTGGATTAACATACTTTAAAATGACACAATTACCAAATATACTATGAGAAGGAACCTGTTTGGATCCTAATTCAAACAAAACAGTTGTTGAAAGATATTTGAGATAAAAGAGTAAATTCAATTATGAACTGGGATACTACATGATACCAAAGAATTGTTCTTTTCTTTCAGGTGTGATCAAAGCATTATATTTAATAAGATGTGGTTAGCCGGGGAGCAGGTATAGCTTAGTGGCTGAGCACCTGCTTCACATGTACAAGGTCCCAGGTTCAATCCCTGGTACCTCCTAAAAAAAAAAAAAAAAGATGTGGTTAAGTACAAAAAAGCCTAATTTGAAATGCATAAAATGTGATGTCTAAAATCTGCTTTAAAAAACTTCAACAAATTTCTTTAAAAGGGGAGCAAGATAAAAAAAAGATAAAGTCAATATAGTAAAATCCTGATAACAGAAAATTCTAGGTGATGGGGGCATGGGGGTTCATTGTAATCTCCGTCTAGGTTTGAAATTTTTCATAGTAAAAACAATTTGTTTAATCATCAATGCATTCATCATTTTTTTAAAAATTAACTAATAGTGTATGTATTTGCTTACATCATTCTAAAGCAAAAATTTCCAGTCCTGACTGTGTATCAGAATCATCTGGAGAACTTTACAAGAAATACTAATGCTTAGGCCCCACTCCAGACCAATTAAATCAGAATCTCTGGGGGCTGAGGTACAGGCATAAATATTTTATAAAAGGTCCCCAAGTGATTAAAATAGTCCAGCCACGGTTAAGAACCACTATTTCAGATGAGTAAATTGATGCACATGTATCTAAAAAAAGTATTAAATAGATTTCTTAGACAGCAATATCAATGGGAAAAGCCTTTAGTATTCACAGGCATTATAGTAAGCCTTAGGAAACATTAACATTACTCTCAGGAAAATAACTTTTGGGAATATGTAACGATATTATCAACGTTAGCTGAAGTTATTCGTGAGGCATATAATAAAACCTATCAAAATATCCCACACCTCTATTAGTTTACCAGCTTATTTTGGTACACTACTATACAGTCTACAAATGACCTCATCTAAATTCTCTTACTTGATTTTCACAAACCCTGAAGAGAGGGGACAATCATAATTATCACCACTTCAAAGCGATGGAGAAATTGGATCTCAAAGCTGTTAAATGGCCTACCAAAGTTATTCGGCCGGTAAAAGCCTGAGGCAAGGAAAAAATCTCAGGTTTTCTGACCTTCAGTCAAATATTCTATGGTGGGAGATATGACCCCAAACAAACCTCTGTTCTGGTTCCAGTCATGGGCATCACCAAGTTGAGTAACATTATAACTGTACCCATCTTGACGGTGAAAATAGTCATCAGTGCTGAACACAATGCCATCACGACTCTGAGCAAGCAGAACACTGTTAACAGAAGAAACCATAATGGTGCCACTTATAAAACCCACACAGCAAAGGTTACTATATGAATTTCTGGTACTTACCTGTGAATAAACAGCAAACAGAATAGCATGGGAGGTAAACAACTCTAAAAAAAGGTTCAGATTTCAAATATCACTTTACACTTAAATCTACACAATTATAGTCTGTATCAAAAGGTTTTAAGCAGCATTTGTATTACAACTATTTAAAATGCTCTTTACCCAATCCCAAAATTATGTCAACTATTATCCATGCTCAAACTTTATAGAACTGGTATTTGGTGTCTACAACAGACTGAATTTAGTGCAACACGTAATTTAGAAAGCAAGTAAGCCTAAGCAAGCAATTCATCTAGGGAGAGCAATATTCTGACAGCTTTCATAAACTCACACACTCATTTCCAAGGAGCACAGACATATCTGACTCTCAAGTGGAAGTCAGAAGAAGTAGGTTAAAGGTTGTGAACCATCAAAGTATAATTAAACTTTAAAAACTTTATGAGATTAAGTTACTAAATAAAATTAATTATTAAACACTAAATAAAGAATGAACTCTCAGATCAAAACAATGATAATGAATGTTTGTTTTGACAAATGTCATAATTTCAAGCACAGAAAGATTAGTAAGTGTTAATCCAGTGCCAGAGAACTTTCATAACCAAGGCCTAATGAAAGATATTCAGAGGCATGCTGAGGAAGGCAGAAAAGCACTAATAACAATTTGGACAAAACACACACCCAAAAATACCACATATCTTGTTGTTTCTTTTCTTTCTCCCAACCATTAGGCAATTGAGAATCTTTAAAAAAAAAAAAATGGGGAAGCGGCTGTGGCTCAATCAGTAGCCACCCGTTTACCCTATGGGAGGCCCTGGGCTCGATTCCCAGGGCCTCCTGGTGAAGGCGAGCCCGCCCGCACGGCATGGTGAGCTGACGCAGCAAGATGACACAACAAAGGGAGACAAGCAGACACAGAAAAACGCACAGCAAAATGGACAAAGCAAGCACAAGCAGCAAGGGGTGGGGATAAATAAATAAATAAATCTTAAAAAAAAAATTTATTTTTTTTGACAGTAGAATGGGTCGGGGGAAAGCGGTAGAAGGGATTGAGAGTAAAATACAATGCTGGGATGATTCAACAATATTTACTTCCTACTAAAAAGTAGTAGAAAAGATTTAAACTATTAAGATGACAAACATCACTCCTTCCCTCAGCTTATAATAAAATCCTATATATTTTACAATAAAAATAAAATTGTATATGTCAAAATTAAAATAATTATAGATTTCCACTTAAAGAATTATAGTTCAAATTACTTCAAACAAGCCATATGAAAGTTAATGGTTTAGGTTTTTTGTTTGCTGTGAGGGCTAGAGTTGAATTTTTTTAAAAAGCAATTATTAAGTTTTCCAAAATATACCTATCCAACATATTTGACATCTTATTTGCTTAAACAGACAATCTAGAATAAAAAATGCCAAAATATTAGCATTCTAAACGAAAGCCCAATCACATAAAAAGCAATTTTGGCCATACTCAAACATGTAATACCTTATTATACCACAGAGTACTGGATCCCGAGATACACATCTTTTCCAGAAGCCCCAATGTGTCATTTTTTCTTCAGTTACATAAGCACATGATTTTTCAGATGTTACTAATACCATACTCTAAGACTTTTGTATCAAAATTCTAACCCCTCCCAAATTTAAAGGGGCAGGGGACAGTAAATCAATTTATGTCATTAAGCCAGGACGACGTCAAGCATGAACAAACCTCTATAAAGAACATCTCCTTAAAATACATAAATCATAATTATGGTAAATAATTTTAGCTTAGAGAGATTTTTTTTCCTCCCAGACGGAGCAGACTGCTTATGCATCTTTTTTAAATTCCCTGAATAACCTCAAACTATGAAGCTTTGTTTTGGTGACTGTATTAAATAAAAAAATAAAAAAACTTAATATGACTGAAGATATCTGATGTTACAGCAAGCATTTATTCCAAAAATAAATTATTTAAGAACATCAGCATTTTCAAAATTCTTACAGCCAGATGCTATCAGGCCTCCCTTAAGTTAAGTCAGTACTAAAATGGATTCTCAGAATGTCCAAGTTTGGACTTTGAATAAGTCAAATATCTAATTAAAAAATCAGATCTAAGTGTAGAGGTCACTCAATTCGTATGTTTTCAAAACAGCAATCTTGTCTGTGTGTGCATTGTTGATTTTTATTAGAGGAGTTGTAGGTTTACAGAAAAATTATGCAGAAAGTACAGTTCCCATATTACTGCCCTCCCCAACACACACAGTTTTACCAATTAGTAATGTAACTATTGTAAAGTGTGATACTTTTGTTACAACTCACGTAATGATATTGCTGTAATTATTAGATCAAGGCTCACTGTGTTCTATAGTTCCATGTTTGTTTTTTACTTTTTTATTCTGGTAACATATATACAACCTAGTAGGTTTTTGAGAACTTACTCTGTACCAAATATTTTATATACATCTATGACCTCATTTAATCCTCACAACAATTCTGAATAGATATTAACCCAAATCTAAAAAAGAAAATAATCACAGAGGTCAGGCCCTTGTGTCAAACAGACAGTGGTGGGGTGGGAGAGCCAAGATCCAGGGTCTCTGTGACCCCAAAACCACAGGCCTCTAATGGTCCTCAATCTAATCGCATGGAACTGGGTCCTGTAAAGCTCAGGAGAGAGCCTGGAAGTGGATCCTCCCTCTCCCCATCAAGTCTTCAGATCAGAGGTTTTAGAGACCCTCAACCAGATTTCGGACCTATATAAATTGTGAGGCAGTACTGTTTGCTGTTTTAAACCACTATGTTGTAGAGTAATTCATTACACAGCCATCAATAACTAATGCACTCTGTGTTTATAACTGTTCACTTAAGGAACAGGTGAACTCTGGCATATAGCCCAAAAGGGTCTACTATGGGAGAACAATTTTCATGGTTTATATTTAAAACTTCTAAGAAGTGAATTCTGTTTAATCCATTTAAAAACCGAAATGAGGGGGAAAAAATCTCTTGCACCTCTCTTTAAGCTTGGCTTGTGGCCCCTGCCTCCATCTTCTCTCCTGTCTGACATATTCTCTGACTTTCATCTCCCTGCTTCCCTTCTGGACCCTTGTTGAGGACCCTTGTGATTACACTGGGTTCACCTGCATAATCCGGGATACTCTCGCCTCAAAACCTTTAACTTAATCACATCTGCAAAGTCTCTACTATCACGGAAGATTAGGGCATGGACATCTTTGGGGAGACATTATTCAGCCTGCCACAGAAAATAGCCACCATGGTCGGATGTGGCTCAACTGGTTGGGCGTCCGTCTCCCATATGGAGGGACCCGGGTTCGATCCCCGGGACCTCCCAGTAAAAAAAAATAATAATAGGGAAGTGGCTGTGGCTCAATCAGTGGGGCTCCCGTTTACCATATGGGAGGCCCCGGGTTCGGTTCCCAGGGCCTCCTGGTGAGGGCAAGCCCGCCCGCACCGCGTGGTTAGCTGACCAAGCGAGCACAAGCAGCAAGGGGGGGGGATAAATGAATAAATAAATAAAAATCTTTAAAAAAAAAATAATAATAATAATAATAAAATAAAATAAAATAAAAAAATTAAAAAAGAAAAAAAAAAAAGAAAATAGCCACCATAATTAAAAAGCAGACAAACTTAAAAGCAAAACAGAATGAAAGACCCTGCTCTCTCAAGCTCTCCTCTCAGTTTTAATTATTTTCTGGACACTAAGAAAAAATCTACTGCATTCCAGAACCTATTGGATTCCAGACTTATAGCCAAATATCCTAATAGCATTTATTGAAGATTTTTTGCCATTTCATCATATACTAAATTCTCAGAAATGCAGATTTGATTCTGTATTCTTTAATCTTATCTGTTTGTTCTTTTGTCAATTACAGCAAAGTTTTAATTATAGTAGCCTTTAAATTTATACATTTATGTGTGTGTGTAGATAGATAGACATGGATATATACACACACTCCCCCCACCCCATGGCTCCCTCATCTGTTTGATCATTGTTTTTTTTTTTTTAAGATTTATTTATTTACTTATTTAATCCCCCCTTGTTTTGCGCTCCCTGTCTGCTCTCTGCACCCATTCTCTGTGTGCTCTCTGGGTCTGCCTGTCTTCTGTTCTCGTCTTCTCTTTAGGAGGCACCGGGAATCGACCCTGGGACCTCCAATGTGGGAGAGAGGCACCCAATCGCTTGAGCCACTTAGCTCCCCGGTCTGTTGCATCTCTCATTGTTTCTCCTCTTTTTCTCTTTTTCTTGTGCCAGCTCTCCGGGCGGGCCAGCTCACTTTCATGAGGAGGCCCCAGGAAACGATCTCGGGACCTCCCATATAGTGGATGGAAGCCCAATCGCTTGAGCCAAATCTGCTTCCCTCATTGTTTTTTTTCCTCATTGCCTGCTTCTTGTTTTTGCTCATTGTCTGTCTGTTTCTTCTTTAGGAGGCACGGGAAACTGAACCCGGGACCTGCCATGTGGGAGGCGGGTGCCCAACTGCTTGAGCTACATCTGCTCCCCTAAATATATTTTGATACCTGATAGGATGGTAAATTGTCCTAGTTATTCTCACACATTTGTATGCCAAAAAACTTTAGAATCGGCTTATCAAAATTCATACAAAAATTCCCTGGGATTTTAATTAAAGTTTCATTGAATTTATAAATTAATTAGAAGGAGATGTGACATGTTTACATTACTGAGTCTTCCCATCTGTAAACATGCAATGGCCACAGCCTTTTTTGGCATTATCAATGATTTCTTGGGAACTTACCATATTGGAAACAACAGGGGGACTTAGTATTCAAATTCTAGTTCTAGTACTTATAAAACATGTAACCTGTGATTAATTTACTGAACCATTCTGTGTCCTCATCTTTAAAACTGGTAATTAACACCCACCTGTCTTGAGGACAGTGCCTCAACACTATAGGCACTCAACAAATTATAGGGAAACGGATGTGGCTCAAGAAGTTCGGCGTCCGTCTACCATATGGAGAGACCGGGGTTCGATCCCCGGGACCTCCCGGTAAAAAAAAAATAATAATAAAATAAAATAAAATAAAATAAAATAAAATAAAATAAAAAATATATATATCATCCATCGGGGGCGGATGTGGCTCAAATGGTTGGGCATCCGTCTGCCATATGGAGGGACCTGGGTTCGATCCCCGGGACCTCCCGGTAAAATAAAAAAATAAAAAAAATTAAAAAAAAAATTAAAAAAAAAAAAAACAAATTATAGATATTATTACTATAAGAGGGACACTGGGCAAGCTACTAGGAATTACAAAGTTGCCAGCTTGGTCTCTATTTATAACCTAAATGAGTAGACTTGAAGTATATTCAATAAAACAATGACTGTAAGATGACTGTAATTTACCTTTAAATACTTTTGCAGACAGTGTGAGATCTGTGGTACATGATTTAAACTCTATCTTAAGCTCAGTTACCCTAATCATGAAATTCCATCCCGGCATGGTCATGCTAGCTAAGCAGAAAGGCTACTTCCCAGAGGTGGCTATGAGAAGCTATCAGAAGTACTTCAACTATATCTCTGATCAACTCCTTACATTTTTCTAATTAGTGTAATAAACTTTAGGAGTAGGTTTTCATTTATGAAATGGCTTATTAGTCTAAAGAATGTTGAAAATATACTCTCATTGGTGAAACCAGTAGTAAACAAGAAATATGTATTGGCTAAAATGTTTTAGATTCCCCATCCTTGCATGAACAGGGTTTAAATATCTAGCAAAATCTATAGCCAACACATCTGGGAATGACACCCAAGACTTGATTCCTAAATGGTCCTGTGTCCAACCACTGGGTCAGAGGATTCTGTTTGCCTGAGGCCAGCTACAATGTACCTCTAGAATACTACTGAGGGGAGGAGGTATGGCTCAGTGGTTGAGTGCCTGCTTCCCACATACAAGGTCCAGAGTTTGATCCCTGGTACCTCCTAAAAATAAATAAATAAACAAACAAACAGAATACTACTGAATTCTGTCTCAAATGAACCCTTTGTCAAAGTGTTCTCAGGTTGTCTAAAAATCAAAGAGCCAGCAATTTATCATATCTACAAAAGTTGTATGAGCTGTTTGGCATGGGCTTATTCATAAACACTTAAAGTCTGTATTTGTGTTGGCATTTAGTCTAAGACTTGCTTTCATTAAAACCTGGTAGTGAAGTTGTGGGGAAACAACTAACTCTCCCCCACTTATAACCAAAAGTAGCTATTAGTGTCTGCCAAAAACAAACCTAAGGGCAGTTACCTGTCCAAATTGGCCTAGATCAGTTATCAATGAACAGAAAGATAATGCTATCTTGTGCAGCTTAAGCTAAATGCAAAAAGTGATAAAGGCAACTACTACATGAGTTCAGAAGGAGGATTACTAAGGGCTGAGAAGACTGGGCTAAGTCTCTAAAGGCAGAGGTATTCCCTGCCCCCAGGGGCCCACTGTGCTGTGGCCTTGCCCACCCCTTGCCCCCTGCCCCAAGCCCCCTGCCCTGCCCAGCAGGGCTTCTCGGCACCTGCAGCCAGCACTGTACCTTTTGATTTTTGGTCAATTTGTTTTAAGCTGTTTTGTCACCAATAAAATATTAATAAGCAAAAAGAAAAAGAAAAGCTTTGAATAAGCACAGTCTAGAGAACACTGAAGGATAAGCCACTAGAGGTCTCCTGTGTCTTCCTGTAGTAGAAGACAGATGCAAGCCCAAGCGTAGAGAGATGTGAAGACAGAGGTGGGTAAGGATTAAATTAAGGAAAAGGAGAACTTGAACACTACCCAAAAGAACCTGAATAATCAAACCTCCCATACCCATCACGACATAGCAACACTACCCAGTGCTGTCCTTTTAGTGCCTCTAATCAGCTCAACTCTGATCTACCACATATTTACTCCTTTCTTTTTTCAAAGCTCATTTTCAAAGCTAACTCCTTTATGAGGCCATTCATTACTAGAGAGTATCTGACATTATACCCAAGCCCAAATAACCAATACCACTCCACTAAAAGAAAGCTGAGGGGGGTTTGAAAAAAAAAAAAAAAGTTGACCTAAAATGTTCCTGCCTCTTTAACCAAGTTCCCTGAAGTCAGGAGGTATGTATACAATACAACCGAAGAGAACAACTAGTACAGAGAAAATGCATTTACTATCATTTATACCCCTAGTCTGATGTCTCATCAGCTTTTGTAATCTCTTCCAAGTCACCGAACCTGAACTTCTTCCCTTTAATCTCTGCTTCATCGATACAACGAAATACAACTTACTTCACAAAATTCTTATATCCAAAAGTACTAAGGCAATTGTAAAATCATGATACAAATGTTAATTGTTGCTACTGTAGCTTCCATTCTTACATCATATACCTGTTTCTCAAATAAAGCTATATACATATTATATATCGTCACCTCTATCATCCCCAACTACAATCATGCCTCCTTAGAATTATCTTATGTTTTCCTATACCCACTCTTAATCAGGCAGCCCTGGGTGGCAGATCCCTTCATGCAATTTTCAAATCCCAACTATTTTCTCTGACATTGTATCCTAAATCTGGAAGACTGGCCACGTCTGTGAGACAACCTTACTCTGTAACTTCTATCCTCTCTAAAGACTTGAAATTTCATCTTCTCTACAAAATCTTCACCTAATTAAGAAGAACTAAATGCAAACCAAAATTTCAATTCATTCACAAAGATTACAGTGCACAATATAGCATGAAATGCCCATATTGCAAATTCAGTTTTTCTCTAATTTCCCATTTCTTAAGAATCTTTTGTTTAGATTGTTTAAAAATCAGAAACTAGTGAAATATAGAGTAGTCTTGCAAGTAAATATAAAACATTTGCAAAATAGTTCCTTGGCCTTTTTTTTCCTGGGGAGAGTGCAAACACAGTCCCCCACTATCACAAATTATGTAGTCGAGTTTCCCACATCTGGGGAAGTTGCAGGGGTCAGCACATCCAGAGTGCAATGGATAAGGCTTGCCCTGGGAAAATCACCATCGTGCTCTTGGTATCTTCCCTGCCAGGTAAGCGTTGGACGTTTTTATCCCCACTCAAGGATATCAAATAAATTTCCTTTTTCTCCTTATCTTGCATAAATCTTGAATCATCCTACATAAACTCCAAGTAATTTGTATGGTTTTTCTTTGCACTATTTTTTACGATTACACACATGTATGAAAGTGCACCAATATTCTTTGTTTTAAAGTGCAAACAAAAACAGGAATTTGAAAAAAAAAATTGTAAAACAATAAAACATCACCTAACTCAACTAATTAAGATTTTGCTCGCTTCAAATTCCTTAAATTTTAAGAAACCAAAAAAATGCTCCCTCTACCAATCAACAGTAGGAACACAACAGTGCTTACCCCATTCAAAATTTCTTTCCTTGCGTTATCTCGTTTACTTCTCATGATTCCAGCAAAACATGTAACATTCATTCCATTAACAGAGAGCAAAACTTACCCAAGGTCACAAAACAAAAGAACCAAGTCAAAATCCAAATCTAAACCTATGTCCAAAGGCAAGTCCAGCACAGTTTCAAGAAGCATGTGCTTTCATCACTGTCACGGTGCATCTATTTTTAAAGCTCTTAGTAAAATAAAACTATATATGGCTATTCTCCCTTCCCCTATCAGAAAACATCTTTTTAAACATTTACACAGAGGCCATTCTCAAGCATAACAACGCTTTATTCTTCTAGAAACATGGCAGCATTTGTCACTGATTACTAATATTCATGATTTGTAAGTAATGAATTAGTAAGTATCCATAATGACACTCTACTTACCGAGACAACGTTGTTTTCCCAGAACCAGGCAGGCCTCTTAAAAGGATAAGTAACTTCTGCAATTTATTCAGTTTTTCCTCTTGAAACTCTTGGTTCATAAACCTGTCTGTTCCATTAAGCTTGTCCACAAAAGGATTTTCCCAGTATTTTTCTCTGGTTTCACAGAAACCACTACTCACATGTCCATCTTGTACACTGTAGCTATTTCTAGAGGGATGAACACTACTGCTATTCTGACTACAGTCAATATATTTATTGTTCTGATCAGAAGTCAAACAATTCCAGTTAAAGTGACAGCCATCTACAGAACTTCCATTTGGCACCTGACAGTTATCTTGGGCCTGAAAAATATTTGGTGGTGGATGTGGTGGAGCATGAAATCTCTGAATATTTGAATGATAGTTAAAACTGGGAAGGGCAGGAGAACCACGGGGTAATATAAAAGAACGCACTGATTGCCACTCAGGCCTGAATGAAGTAAATGAAACATCACAAAATGTAGGTACTACCTGTCCCTTATAGGGATATTTGTCTGGCTCGGTCCCCAAGTACTGCTGATAACCACAATGTGACTGAAGAGCATTACTAAGATCTTTCTTTTCTTCATCAGATTTTATGAGATCATTATGATGGGCTTGAGAATATGGAGTGAGTTGTTCCTGAGAGGGTTCAGGTTCCTTACAAGTGCCTTCCAGATCATCGTTTTCATTTTCAAGCTCTTCAATTTCTTTGTAAAACTGGGATAATTCATTGTCAATCTCTGATTTTTTGGAATTAAATTTCAGTTTCTCTTCTCGTCGCCCTTTGTCATTTACAGCACTGATAGTGTCTGCCTGATTCCTTCTTTCATTACATTTTTTCTTCTCAGGAGGTTTGTAAATGGGTCCTATAAATGCTTTACTTGTGCTGTATATCCCATCATCTGAGGATACTACCATAGAGCTTGCACCCAGTAAAACTTGGGAATCAATGGATTCAACAATAGCTGGTCTATTACCAGGCATCGCATCGTGCAAAGGTTTCAACAACACAGTTTCAGTTTTGTCCTTTCGAGGATGACCATTTCCTTTGACATCAATGACAGTCACAGGGGCCCAATCATTTCCAGTTTTCTCTTGAATTCTGTGATGGGAGAAAACATAAGCTTCTTCAGTTGATTTCAATTTTTTATAGCATGGTTCACTTGTTAGTTCTTTTCCATGTCCCAAAGATTTAGGTTCAATTTCACCATAAGGCATCTGAGGAGCAAATAAATCATATAATGAAGAGCTAATAGTTTAAAAATCTAAACAAAAGCTTGTTCAGAAACAAGCCATTAGAAAAAGACTAAATCTGTGAGATAAGCATTTAATGCTCAAATCTTCCCAAAATACTAGAGTCAAATTGTCATTTTTATAACCACAATTTAAGTAACAAATCAATTGAAGGTAAGTGATTGAAGGTAGATAGCCTTAAAAAAAAGAGGATCCATTTCTAAATTTAGAGAACTTAAACAATTTAAGAAAGCTTGGAAAGCTGAATCAACTATATATATATATATATGTATTTTTTTTTTTTTAAGATTTTATTTATTTATTCATTTATCCCCCCCTTGCTGCCTGTGCTCGCTGGGTCAGCTAACCACGCCGTGCGGGCGGGCCTGCCCTCACCAGGAGGCCCCGGGAACCGAACCGGGCCTCCCACATGGCAAACGGGAGCCCTACTGATTGAGCCATAGCCGCTTCCCTACAATATATATTTTGATGACACAGATACACAATTGTGCCCTAGGAAGTGAAACTGCCAACCAAGTTGATATTTATATCCACACAGGATATAGTAAATTGCATCAGAAACGTCCGTTTAAAACCAGTATGACCTTAGGAGTGAAAGGCTCCAGCTCCCAACCCTCAGACAACATCTAAACACCCAAAGGTTAGGTTAACTGAAATGCCAGTCTTTACGGGTGCTTCTCCTGTGAAGAGTGTAAAAGTGGTTCCCAAATGGGTGTATTGCTTTAATAACGAGAATCTGCACTGAGAATGACGCAAATATTACGTTAAAAAAAAATCTGGCAATTCCCCCAAATGAAAGAGCTCATCTTTTCCAGATGTTTTCTTTATCTCGAAGATAAATTTTGCTTCCCTCTATAAGAGTACAATCCAAAAGCCTGTTTTGCTCAATACTCTTCATTCTGACGTCTCTCCTGCCCAATATGAGAGAAAAGGCAAAGGCAATAAGACGATCTAGACTCTAGATCGTCTCTCTACAGAATGATGGGGGTGGGCCAGAGGGAGACTGAAGGGAACCACAGCTATAAAGAAGGCCACCCTCCTGCAAGCAGCCTCCTCTCCGGCCACCTCTCGGCTTCTTTTTCCTCATTCGAAACGCTAAAAAGGGAGATTGCGGTAAGATCGCGGCCTAGACGCAACCTAAGCTCCGTGGCCTCCTGACCTCTCAAAACACTGACCTGTGCAAGAGTGCGGTCACACGGTTTCTCTCTAGGAATTCTGGAGATCTCGAGGTTCAACGGTTCACTCGGGTCTTCCACCTTTGCCGCTAACCTAAAGGGTCCTGCCAAGCCAGCGAGCACCCGACGCGAAGGGAAGGAGGGAGAAATCGAAAATCACCTCCCTCAGCCTCACTTAGAATGGAGAGTCCACTCACCTTATTCTACAGTTCTGCATTGACCTTTACCTCCCAACAAAATCTTCTTCTACAAAGAAGACACGAACCTCTGCGAAAGAAAATGATAAACGTAGACACACGGCCCCAAAGCGGAGAACCCAAGGGACCCGAAACCCAACCCTGAGGATAGGGACAACGAGCCGCACCTCCGTACGCAAGATGGCGGCCGCCTCCCGCTGACCCAAGAAGGGATTCCGGTTCGCGCCTAGCATTGTGGGAATTGAAGTCCGGCGTCCGCTAATGCCCTGTAAACCTCCACTGTACGGAGACTCGGACTCCCAGAACCACTGCGCGACGCACGCACCCGTTTGGCACCTGCCCCAGGGCCGGAACTACTTCCTGGATCTGGAGTGGGGAAGTGGTTTAGGAATACCACCTTTGACGAAAAAGCAGGCACCTGCGCTACTGCTGACGCTTCCAGGAGACCTTGCGTGTCTGCGCGCCAGACGGCTGCGCGACTGCTCTTGGTACATGCTTAAGGCATTCTGGGAGATAGAATCAGCAGGCTTTATTTGAAAAGAGACCCAGCAAAAAGTAGGGTTTCTGTCATTTCTGAGAAAACCACCCGGCATTTTAGGATCATGCTTTTCTATTGAAAACGAGATTCGCTACCGCAAAGGATCTTACGAGCCTCTGTAATAGATAAATATATTCATGGGTAAATAATTTAGTGTCATATCTCCGATTTTTTGGAAATAAAGACTAATCAGTGAGCCTTCCCATTAAAAGAGTCAATGTGTGAAAAGGAATTGGAACAGCGCCTGGTCACAAATAAGTGCTATGTAAGCGTTAAGTTAAAAATAAATACAAGCCGAATAGCTGACAATCCTATTCTCAGTTCAGGCCTCTTCTTTCTTGTCACTCCTCGCCTTCCCTCAGCCAAACCTGCTCCCACCCCAAAATTCTTTTCTGTGCCTACAAGAGAAACCACTAACCGTCATATTTAAAAACATCTCCCTGTGGATATGTATCTTCCCCTTCATTGCCATAACCCTTTAATACATTTTCATAAACATATTTTCATAAAATATACCTTCTTATGTGGTTTAAATCGTCTATATATCATAACATTTTAATCTTCTTGAACTGAGTTGTGCTGAGAGTGTTGTACCAGTCTCCTGCTTTTTGGGTGTTTCTTTTTTTTCTATTTAAGCTCCTTTATCACCAAACTTGTTTTAGATTGCTGTAGATCATCATTGACCCACCCAATACTCCGTTTTGCTGTTTTCATGAATGCTGCTAGCCATATCCTCCCCATTCTTAATTTGAACAATTGCTATTAAGAGCCCAAATACAGGACCATAAGATCTTTCCTGTTAAATTTAGAAAATGTTTATATTCTTTTAAGATACCCAAGGACTCTGCCATCTAAAGTTTGCTATTGCTTCCAATATTGTTATATTTCTATTTTCTATACATCTATATGTTCTATAACTTCATCTAAGTTATTGAAAGAAGGTTGAGGAAGAATCAAGAATATGGCCCAGGGGAGCGGCTGTGGCTGAAGCAGTTGAGCACCTGTTTCCCACATGGGAGGTCCTGGGTTCGATTCCTGTACCTCCTAAAAAGAAAAAAAGAAAAAAAACAACAAGCAAAACAAATGAAAAAACCAACTCAGGGGAGCTGATATGGTTCATGAGCACCTATGTCTTCCCACATAAGAGGTCCCAAATTCAATCTCTGGCCCCCAGAACCTAAAAAAAAAAAAGAATAGGGCCCAGAGAAATTCTCCCTCATGTAGACATTGATACTTTAATTACTGATCTTAATCACATGTGTCCAATACAACTCATATTTTTACCATCTTATTCTCAGGGGGGAAAGTCATACTAATTTAACCTGGAAAATAAGGCTATATCCACCATCTATTGCAGAAATAACCAGAGGTATATATCAGAGTCACCTGGGGAATTTTTGAAAATTGTGTATGTTCTGGGTCCCAGTTTTTAGGTATGCTGAGTCAGTCGACCTGGGAAGGAGTGTGTCGTGTATTTAGAAAAAGTTACCCACGTAAGTCTGATGTGCATCCTGGTTTGGCAGGGAGAGGTGGAGAGGAAAGAAAACTGATTAAACCCATGACGAATTTTCTAATTTTCTCTCTCACCACAGCCCTCTCTCTTCATTGGAATGATATAATTTCTAGGGTGATTGATGAAAATAAATTTGCCAAATTAACAAAATTTAATTTTTAAAATGCTGACTTTTTTTTTTGAGGTATCAGGGCCAGGGATTGGATTGAAGCCGGGACTGCATATGTGGGAAGATGGCACTCAACCACTGAGTCACATGGGCTCCCCTGAGTTGGTTTCTTCATTTGTTTGCTTCTTGTTTGTTTTTAAGAGGCACCAGGGACCCAACCGGGACCTCCTGTGTGGGAAGCCAACACCTGCTTGAGCCACATCCGCTCCCAAAATGTTGACTTTTAACAGAAACATTTGGCTGCTATAACCAGAATGTTCAAAATTTGTTATTAATAATAAAATATACTTTACAACTTTTTAGCATTCATCTTTGGCAGTTTTAGAAGTTTTAACTAAGTTATTTATCTTCCTTCACAATTTAATGTTTTGGGTTAATGCATATCACATTTGAGATATTAAACATATGATCCATTTTAATAATTCCTTTTGGGCCTGTCACTCTCTTTTTGCTACTTTGAGTGATTTTATCTTTCAATATCTATTGTTTTTGCAAACCACTCACAATTCAATATTGTGACACTTGTTAGATAATACCTAACACTTGTCTTTTGTTAGAAACCTAAGGTCATGAGAATATTCTCCCTGTCCTGATTTTGTGATAACCAGGGTAGGCTAAACATTTGCTATTAAGAAACCATGGGGAAGCGGCTGTGGCTCAATCAGTAGGGCTCCCGTTTACCATATGGGAGGCCCCGGGTTCGGTTCCCAGGGCCTCCTGGTGAAGGCAAGCCCACCCGCACGGCATGGTTAGCTGACCCAGCGAGCACAAGCAGCAAGGGGGGGATAAATGAATAAATAAATAAAATCTTTAAAAAAAAAAAAGAAACCATGCATGTGTCCCCAGACCTAGTTTTCCTCCCTAGGTCTGGTTTTTGGAATGCTGGTGATAAACTAAGGCTGATTTATTATATGACCATCCTATATAGGAAAAGACTGTAACTTTGGGTATCTTTGGTCAACCTTAAGAGATATAACAGGGGGACGGATGTGGCTCGGGTGGTTGGGCATCTGTCTCCTATATGGAGGGACCTGGGTTCGATCCCCAGGACCTCCCGGTAAAAATAAAGAAAAAATATAGAAGGCACATGGCCCACCAGGCCCCACGCACAGGTGCGCTGCCAGGCCCTGTGAGCCACACAGCAAGATGATGACATAATAGGAGAGTGACACAAGGGAGAGCCAAGGCAAGATGCACCAAAAAACCAGGAACTAAGGTGGTTCAAACAGTAGGATGCCTCTCTCCCACCCCGGAGGTTCCAAGGATCAAATCCCAGTGAAGATAAGAGGAGAAGGATGAGAAGAGAGGGCAGGAAACGGACACAGAGTCGCCCAGGGAATGGACACAGAAACAACAAAAACGGGTGGGGGGTGTGTGTGGTAAAAATGGATAAAAGTAAATAAATAAATAAATCCTTAAAAAACTTTGACGATGCTCTTTCATGATTTGTTAACAAATGTTTCACAACAATGCAGGGTGTTGGGGGGGGGGGGGATGAGTGGGAGCCCTATATGATGTTATGCATGTTTGTTTTGTAAGTTCATGATGTTTACTGAACACTTATAGTTTATGTATGTTCATGTATGAATGATATACTTCAATAAATTGTTTTGTTTTTTTTAAAAGAAAAGAAACCTAAGGTCAACATTTCATATATGATTGAATTATTTTGGCTAATTTTGCTTTGAGATGTTTTGGAATTTAAATGTAGAATGTCAAATGGACACAGCGAGCAGAAGCAGCAAGGGGGGGTAAATAAATAAAAATAAATCTTTAAAAAAATAAATAAATGTAGAATGTCAATTTAAAATAAAGTTTAATTTAATTTTTAATTGATCTTAATTTTAAATTAAATTTCTAAGTATGAGAAATATGAAACTGAGGCTGATAGGCCACTAGATTAAAAAATAATAAAAATGCCTCACATTTGAAAAGAGAATTATTTTATTATATTGTATATATTATAGTATTAATTTTATTCTCAAAACATCTGAAATATATGTAAAGTAGCCAAAATTTAAAATGTGCTAATTATCTTTTATTGGAAACATAGCATTTCATATGGAAATATCTCAAATTATAATGTTTCCTATTTAACCAATGTTTTAGCAGTTTTAGGATTCCCTCACCAATTTCTCTGCAGCATATTCATCTTAGTTTAATTAATAAGAGAGAGATAGCTCTTCAATAAACAAAATTTAATCTTCCTATTAATTAAAACATTTCTTTTGAATCTATTAAACATTTTATTTAAGTTGCTAAAAGCACAAATGGTATATTTAATAAATCCTATGATGAGTGTAGGGGAATGGCTCCAATATACTTCCATTTCTCCCCACCCAGCCTTTGTACTATTGGTTCACATATTTTACTTTTCCTCGTATTACCTACTCCACCCTACACTATTATTCTTTTTCTTGACTGTTCAAGAAAAAGCCACCATTCCTCCTGCTCGGGTGACCTTGCACATACCCACCGAGGCCAGGCGGGCAAAGGCTTGAGCCGCAGCTGACCTGAGCCCAGAGCTCTAGAGGATGGGCACCTGGGAGGAGCCGCTCCTAGGTCATCGCCCACTCACCTGTCCGTCTCCCCTGCGAGGCGGGTCCTGTCTCCTCGCCCCTGAGGCTTTCCGCCCCACCTCCCTGGGAATTCAGCCGCAGCGGGTGACATCTCTTAGCCTCAGTCTCGGATTGGCTCCTCAGCAGCAGGTCATTCCACTAATGGCTCTGCGGTCGTCCAGCCCTTTTGTGTTGGTGTCGTGTGGAACAAGGACCCCAGGGGCTGGCCCCGTTGCTCACTCTTCCTTTACACTATCTGTGTAAGGGATAAACTGTCTGAATCCAAGAGTGGCTGGTTGTGCCTGTACTGGTCAAATCAGTCAGACGCTGGCCTCGGACTTGCCTTGACTTGTGTGACCGCGTGACTATGCAAACGGATCACTAGTGGACCTGGCCGTTTGGTGTACTGACTTTCAGTGCACCGGCTTTCAGTAGCTAGGTCTGCTTCCCTCACTATGCATTAGCCGTGTTGCACGCTTGCTGTTTTCAGGATGATGGACGGGGGAAGGCACACTCAAAGGTATGCACAGGGCAGGGAGGGAGCACTATTGAGTGAAGCAGACCTGGTGTGACACGACAGCATGTGTCGGGCACTGTGGAAAACATGGCCCAGGTAGAGGAGACTGCCACGGCTCAGTGGCATCCAACCGTGGCCAGAGCTTTCATTTTCCAGAGAAGGCAAAAATTATACGTGTGTGTGAAATTTCCCAGTTTTTACGTATTCCCAATGCATTCAAATTATTTTAACACACTTTGTATGTGTGTGGAGGTGGGGGTGTCACAAATAAAACAATTCGCTAGCCATATACAGCCTGTGGGCCACTAGCTTTCAAATTCTGGGGCTGTTTTATACGTTTTTGCCTTTT
This sequence comes from Tolypeutes matacus, assembly GCA_026826555.1. Lineage (NCBI taxonomy): Eukaryota > Metazoa > Chordata > Mammalia > Cingulata > Chlamyphoridae > Tolypeutes > Tolypeutes matacus. Next base: position 15,530,278 of record JAKSZT010054335.1, on the reverse strand, counting down.
TACAGGTTCTTCTGTTTTACCCTATGTCCTCATCCTGCTTGGTGATCTCTTACGTGTTCTTCAAGATTCAGCCAAAATGCCTCTCTTTAGGGGGATTTTTCTGACCCTCCTTGTAGCTCTTGGGAGAGAGTCCTTTCTTTAACACTGACTGTGTCTAGTTTTACGGCCTTTAACATTCATACTTGAATTTATTGTAGCTGCTTTTGTGTCTCTCTTTTACAAGGCCATAAGCTCCCCAAAGGTAAACACTTGTCTGCACATTTCGGTTTTCTCAACACCAGGCACCATGCCTGGCACCATGCCTGGCACCATGGGCAGATGAACGGTCTTAGGACCTACCAAAGCCCCAATGTCCTACGTTTTCCGCAGTTTCCTCATCAACCAGCCTAGCTACCAAAGAAAAATATTAGCTTAGTTCTTATTGAAGCCAGGTTGACTAATCCATTATTTTCTAGGGCTTCATAAACAATTCCTTCAATAACCCATTGTGGAATCTTCTTTGAGAAGGTCAAATTCATTAGATGATACTTTTCTTCTTCTTTATTTACGACTTTTGCCTGAATTCAATTTTTGGCCATTTTCCTATTTTAGATAGCTTCTCAGAAATCATTGACAGTGATGTGGCAAGTTTACCCAAAAATTCTCTCAGGATTCTCAAATATTTTTAATCTAGCTCAAAAAATTTGAACTCAGAACAACTGGGTGAACTCTTAAAATCCTTTCACTTGACTTAGGTTTCAGCCCTCCCTGATAATGTTTTATGCTAATATTTCTCTATATTCCAAAGATTAGTCCAATAATCCAAGGATTAGTCACTTGCTGGAAAAATTAGGGGGGAAAAAACAGTTTCCGTAAACATCCTTTAATAAGCCATATTTTATTGTCCTTGGCATTTTTATTCATGTACGTCTTTAACTTTGCCATTAATATTTTTTATGGGTTAGGACTGCCCTTGTTTTTGTGGCACTTTGATATTACTTATGAATTCCAAAAAGAGATATTATGTTTGTAATCTGGTCTGTTCCTGTGGGCATGATACTCTTTGACTGTATTAGATTCAGCTGAGATGCCTTTGATTAAATTATGTTAAGATTAGGGCTTTGATTCGAACACGTCATTGGTGTGTGGAGGGTTGAGTCCCCGCTGCCTTGGTGGGCTGATAAAACAGACTCTCACATAGAAGAAGATACACAGAAGACAGAGAAAGCTCTGTAGACATGGAAGAGGATCCTGCAGCCCCGGGAAGAGAGATGAGCCATTTGCCTGTAGTTTGCAGCTGAAGAGACCAGAGCCCTGAGAAGGTCTGAGAAGACCCAAAAAGAAACGAGCCCTCCAGCCTACAGTTGAGATTGGAAGAAGCTGGGCCCACAGGGCCTTAAGAGAGAGAGGAAGGCTGAAACCTTGCCATCTTGCTTCCATGCATGCCAACAGATTTTGGTAAGGAAAGTAACCTTGAGTTGGACCCCTTAGAGCCTTGTGATTGTAAGCTTTTACCCCAGATAAATACCCTTTATAAAAGCCAACACAGGGAGGCGGCTGTGGCTCAATCAGTAGGGCTCCCGTTTACCATATGGGAGGCCCCGGGTTCGGTTCCCAGGGCCTCCTGGTGAAGGCAAGCCCACCCGCACGGCGTGGTTAGCTGACCCAGCGAGCACAAGCAGCAAGGGAGGGATAAATGAATAAATAAATAAAATCTTTAAAAAAAAAAAAAAAAAGCCAACAGAGTTCTGGTACTGTGCATCAGCACCCCTTTGGCTGACTAATACAGTGTTTGCCGTCTTCAAACGTTTGTACATAAAAATAAAAATCTTAGCCTATCAGAATATTTCCTATGGCATGCATTGGTTTCTTTAGGGCCCTCCTGTTTTCTTTCTCTTTGCAATTATTCATTTTTGCAAATTTAAAATTATACTTTTTAGAATAACCAATACTTTGAAGCCATCTTCTTTATATCATATACACAAGTTTTATTATGTTTAACCTTTCCATTCCTGGCTGCCACAGACTCAAAACTAATAGGATCATTTTCTTCCGGATTCTCACCACTTTCTGGTGACATCTGCCTGGTTCCCTTGGCTGTCCCTTTGGAGGCAGCCCCACAACCAAAGCCTGTGTTGTTTGTGCCAGTACCTACTCTGTCTTGTACGTAGATGTTAAGATGGACTCAAGCCAATATGGCCATTCACAATTACTAAGTTTTTTTTTTTGCCATAAGTAGCCACCAATATTTAGAAATATTGGAGAGTTATATAGGGTTCTTTGCCACAACTTTGCTACCAGGTTATAAAGAAAACAAATTTCAAACTAAATTCTGCAACACATACAAACATTTATTAGCAAACTGCCAAAAAAAAAAACACAACCCCAAAGCAACAACAATTAAAAAACCTGTTTTGCAAGCTCAATGAAGTCCCAACTCTTTTTTTTTTTCCAACTCTGTTCTTTTAAGTGTGCTGACCACAAATTGCATGAAGAGTTTGCTTGAAACCAACACAACAATGAAGCAGAATTCAATTAATTATAGATAACAGGAAATAATGCTCTGAAGTAGTGGTTGAACACAAACTTTTTCAGAATAAAACCTCATACCATTCCAAAGGATACAGCATCTGGGCTTGCTAGGTTGTTATACCCTGTTAATGCAAGCGTGAGTATTGTTTCTGTATTTTTGTATCTCCACACATACGTCTTGAACACCACTAACTTCATCACAAAATCCTTTTTTTTAAGATTTATTTATTTCTTTATCCCTACCACCATCTGCCTGTTGTTTTGCGCTCGCTGTCTGCTCTCTGTGTGTTCTTCTGTGTCTGCTTGTCTTCTCTTGAGGCGGCACCAGGAACTGATCCCGGGACCTTCTGGAGTGGGAGAGAGGTGCTCAATCTCTTGTTCCACCTCAGCTCCCTGGTCTGCCATGTCTCTTATTGTCTCTCCTCTGTGTCTCTTTTTGTTGCATCATCTTGCTGTGCCAGCTTTCTGCACGGCCCAGCACGCTGCATGGGTCAGCACTCTGCTCAGGTCAGCTCACTGCGCAGGCCAGCTTGCCTTTCAGCAGGAGGCCCCAGGAATCGAACCCTGGACCTCCTATATGGTAGGCGGGAGCCCAATCGCTTGAGCCACATCCACTTCCCAAGAAAATCCATTTCTGAGACCCATTGTGATAATTAACAAAATTCTGGTGTTGATCAGAAGTGAAGAGAACTAAAGTGAATGGACCAGTCACCTCTGAGACTGTGGCCTTTTTATTAAATGTCAGCTAACTGTCTCTGAAATATACATTCCAAATTAAGGCACTGACCACCCTTGGGCTGTAGATTTAAACTAACATGCACACACACTGATATCACAGTGTTTATGCTGAGGGGTTTTAAGTCAAATTACAGACAACTTGCAAGTCCCAGTTGATTTGTCCCGCCTCTCTGACTTGTACCTTGTATTGCCCTGCTCCTGAGATGACACTAGGAGGCATTTGGTAAATAATAAAATCATACATTCATTTCTTCATTGTGCTTATTGTACTTGTTTCTGAGAGTGATAGTTCGAGTAAATCCTGAGTGGGGAAATAAGGAAGAAAGCTCTTCCCTAGCAGCGGTTACAGCAAGGAAGGTGATGAAGTCAGGCAGTTTCTCCAGCTGGATGATGTGTTGGTCTTTCCATTATCAGATCTTCTCGCAGTAAATCTCTGGGTGCAGGCAGTGTCACCCTCACTCAGCCTTTGGTCAGTGTTTCACAGAGAAACCAAGACTTCACAATGGATAGAGAGTACCTGACCTCGCACAAACAAAACCATATACAATAAAACGGAAGAGAAAATAAGCAATTCTTTCCAACGAACCCTAAGGGAACTGTGCTTAAAATAAAAGGAAACGATCTTGATTACTGCAGTGGTTAATTTTATGGGTCAACCTGGCTCAGCTACGGTGGCCAGTTGTGGGGTCAAGCTCTGGCCTAAATGTTGCCGTGGACATATGTTGTAGGTGGAATTAGCATCTACAATCTGTTGATTTTAAGTAAAGGAGATCACCCTCCATAATGTGGGTGATCCTCATCCAGTCATTTGCAGGATTTTTTATGTAAAGAACTGAGGATTCCAGGAAGAAGAGGCTACACCCCCCATCCTCCTCGAGTGTGGGTTACACTAAGAAATCCGGACTCAAGACTTCAGCAACACTTTTAGGGGAAATTTCCAGCCTGCTGCCTGCCACTTACCAGCCCCCACAATTGTGTGGGCCAATTCCTTGTAATAAAGCTCTAAATATTCGTATATCCTGTTAGTTTTTCTTCTCTCGAGAACCCTGACTAAAATACTAACAAAGCCTCATAAATATTTATCTTATTAGTAAAGAATGCCTGCCTTTGGTAAATTCTGTACCGAGGCTAGAAGTTGTGGGGCAAGGTGAGGGAGGTGAGAAATTTAACTTCTGCAGTAAAATATCTTATAGTTTTATTTCATAGAACGTAATTTGTTTCCACATTTTTTATTGATATTATACATGAAGCCATTTTATTACTTCTAATCGTTCTTGGCTCTTTAGTGCTAAGGTCATTTGAAATTACACCTTGAAGACAACATATTTGCTTTTGAAAAAATATACAGGAAAATGGATGTAGCTCGAGGAGCTGGACACCTGCCTACCACACGGGAGGTCCTGGGTTTGGTTCCTGGTGCCTCCTAAAGAAGATGAGTAAGACAGTGAGCTGACATGATGGGCTGGCAGGGCAAGATGATGCAACGAGATGATGCAATGAGATGATGCAACAAGGAAACACATTGAGAGACACAACAAACTGGGAGCGGAGATGTCTCCCTCCCACATGGGAGGTCCCGGTTTCGGTTCCCAGTGCCTCCTAAAAAGAAGATGAGCACACAACGAACAGACACAGAGAGCAGACAGCGAGTGCAGACAATGGGGGTGGGGGGGTTGGGGGGATAAATAAAAAAAAATATATATAAAAAAAAATATATATATATGTATATGTATATATATATATGTATATG
>JAKSZT010054335.1:15499824-15524879 GCA_026826555.1 Tolypeutes matacus | reverse complement strand
CCCCCCCCCCCCCATAAATAAATAAAAATAAATCTTAAAAAAAAAATACATATATATATGTATATGTATATATATATATGTATATGTACAGCTTCATATATGGTAGTAGAATAAAAAATGTTTAAAGTCCACAGAACTGTACAACATCAACAGTGAACCCTAAATTCCCACAGGAATGCAGATACAGATTTGAACATGTCTTTTGTGGGGGACATGATACAATTCCCAAAAGTTGTTATCAAAGAAAATGTGGAACTACAGAAAGGATAAAGAAGTTACATTACGGAGAGTCAGCCATAGACACTGACCCTGACTAGATGAAGCAGAAGGGAACTGATGGAAAGGATACCGGGGGACACACAGCACCCACGAGAGAGGCCACAGGGGAAATGAAGCACTGTTGCCAGATGGTTCTGGAACAGCTGGCTGCCAGAACCATGGCAGTGGTCTGGTCCGCAGTGCGGTGAATATGCCTGCACTGAGTTATCTTTTGACCCCTCCCGTAGCCTTGGGACACTAGATCCAGTGTCACAATCCCAGGAGAAAGCGTCTGATCATGCATGCCTGGGTCACATGCCTTACAAGGACTGTCCCAGGGCAGGCAGTGGTGCCTCTGCCTTCACTGCAGCACTCAGTGGGGTATTCTCCACCGTTAGATACTAAACAGCCTCCTCACCCCCCAAGATAATTTCCCTAGAATGGTGACGGAAGTCTCATCTTGAAGTTAAAGAGAAAACTTAACGTTTTGCTATCTTTCCTCTCAGGTTTATTTATGCACTTTTCTTCTCTTTACATAGCTTAGATCATAGAATCAGAGTACGATCTTTAAAAATCCTACTTGTTTAAACTACCCATGTAGAATAAGTATTTATTTTTCATCTGGTTACACTGTTCATAGTCATTGTATTAACCATAACATAAATGAAATAGTGCACATAAACTTTCCTAATGTTGGAAATTTAGATTGTTTCCAAGGGGAAAAGGATTCTATTAACACAGGAATTGCAGACCAAATTTTTTCAGTCCTACTACTGGTCGACTGTTATGATGGAATCGCATCTCCCAAAATGTCACGCGCAAGTCCTAACCCCGAATTCCATGAATGTGAACTCATTTGTAAATAGGATCTTTGAAGAAGTGATCAGTTGAGATGAGGCCGACTGGGTGAGAGTAGGCCCTGAACCCAAATGACCAGGGTCCTTAGAAGGAGAGCAGCTGTGGACAGAGACACCGATGGCCCACGCAGGGACGGACACGGCTGCCACGGGGGCAGAGGTGAGTTACACCAGCGTGGCCGGCAGACCAGGGCCCTGCAGGCCAGGGGAAACAGCGCCCTGTCCGCAGCGTGATTTTGGCTTCCAGCCTCCAGAACTGTAAGATAATTAATTTCAGTTGTTTAAGGCACTGGTCTGTAGCCCTTAAACAGCAGCCCTGGCAACCTAAGACACGGATGAACCAGATCCAAGGCCCGTTTCAAGCAGTGCAGGCTCACGGGCCTGTGATCAGAAGGACCCGCGCTGGAGGTTAGCCCTCTGAGACTGGCGTCTTGAAATCCTTAGTAATGTTATATTGTTTGTATGATTATAGGTCCCATGTGACACCGGAGCATGCTCCAGAAGCTTGGAGCTTGGCTCGCGTGTGCTCCCACCTCCCGCCACCTCCCGCCTCCCTGGTCCGTGGTCTTCGCTGCCCGCTGGCTGTCCCCAGGCGGTCCCCTGGCCTCCCCACCCCCTCCCTGAGACATCTGCTACCTTCCGCCCGGCAGCCCCTGCAGCGGGGTAGGGGAGGACTCCCATTCCACCAACTCCCCGGGGCATTTTGGGGTGGGGCAAGGTGGCAGCCGGGCCCACCCCGGGCTTGAGGTACCAGGGCACATCCAGGCCTGAAGATGGAACTCTCTTGGGGGTCTCCCTTCCACAGTGGGTAGGGGCAGTGGGCCCGCGGGAAGGGAGACTGACTTCCTGACATGACGCTGAGACCGAGCTTTGGTTCCATGGGTGGCAGGAGGGGAACCTGGAACTCAGCACCACACACCCCAGGTCAAAAGGCAGGACCTGGGGTGCCTGTGCCTGTACTTGGCCTGTGAGTATCTCTGCGCCAGAAAGAACACGGTATCAAGCAGCAAATCAGAAACGCCAAGAAAGGAAAACGTTTAATATCTTGTATCTTTAATGGCCCGTTTTCTCTGCTTTCTGATTTTGCCCTGGATGCTGCAAATTATGTAACCAATCCTGACCACATTCCACATATCGTGGCCCAAACTGGAGCCCGACTTTTCAGATTCCTCACCCTCTCCCGCGTCTCTCAGTACACAATTTATTCATCACCATTCCTCTATCCTTCTCTGCCGAAGCTGTGGCCTCCTCTTTGTTACTCCATCACAGTATCCCCGAGAGCGAGTGGAGTCCACGAGTGTTTACAGAGGGATGCTCTGCTCTGGTCACGGCAGCACAGCGTCTTCCACTCTGAGGCCTCACAGGCTGCTCAGGAAGAAGAAAATTATTTATAAACACATAAAATAAAAATGTGGCATGACGCAGCAGCATCTTTAAAGTGCTGGAAAACATGGCAGGGCATAATGGTGGCTCTGCCAGGCTCTGCCTCCTCCTCCAGCCTTACCTTCTCCCTGAGCTCAGCTGTGGGTGACCAGGCATATGGCTTGTCTCTCCCTTCTCCTCCAGGCATCATCGCTTCCAGCCTCTCGGGGCCTCTTTCTGTACCTACCTGCTCCGCTGATTCCAGCCTCCAGCCTCTGAGACCTCTCTCTCAGCCTCGGGGTTTCTCTGTCTCTGCAGCTTTTTTCTGTGTCTGCAGCTATTTAGTCCTCTGTTTATGAAGGACTGCAGTAAGAAGATTATGACCCACCCCGGGTCCTGCAATTTAGTCAAAGGCCCTTTTTTTTTTTTTTTAAAGATTTTATTTATTCATTCATTCATTCCCCCCCCTGCCGCCCGCGCTCGCTGGGTCAGCCAACCACGCCGTGCGGGCGGGCCCGCCCCCACCAGGAGGCCCCGGGAACCGAACCCGGGGCCCCCCACATGGCAAACGGGAGCCCCACTGATTGAGCCACAGCCGCTTCCCTCAAAGGCTCTTAACTGAAGCGATCTACTCAAAGGTTTCCTTAACTGAATCTAATCAAAAGTTCCCATCTACAATGGGTTCATAGGCACAGGAATGGGTTTACTTTAAGTACAGTCCACAAAAGACTCAAACCAGCACAGTTATGTCTGACCTCTTAGTGAAATATGAGATCATATCTGTCTATATCTATCTATCTATCTACGCATCTATCCATTGTCTTTATATTTTTCCCCCAGCTGAAACTAGGCTGGATTTCTTTTTGTTGAGAATTTTTGGAGATAGATAATATGTTTGTTAAGTACTGTATAGTTTTTATACTTTAAAGTGCTGTTTTATTTTACATTTATGAGGAAAAGATGTCCATAAACAGCCTTTTGCAGTTAAGATGCAGGTCAAATCTATTTGTCTGAGAGCAGTTCACCTTTTCATTTATGACAATCACATTTTTTGTTTGTTATATGATCTAAAATATCATCATTTTATGTACAATTGTGTAATTGGTCTATCTGTAAGTTTGCTTTTAAGAATTATTATGATTTGTCTCTACCAAATCTATGTTCTCTAAATCTTAAATGCATAAATGGATTCAGGGAGCCTTTGAAGATGAATAATGCATATAAGCTTACATTAAATGTAAACAGAAAGAGAAAAATAAAATAAAATAAAATAAAGTGCTGGAAAAAATTCTCAACCGAGGATGCTATCCTCAAAATGCTATATCTATGCGAAAATATATTTCCAAAACAGAAATGAAATAAAGGCTTTTTCAGACATACAAACGCTGAACAAATTTATCACCAGCAGACTCATGCTACAAGAAATGCTAAGCATCTTTTTTTTCTCAAATAATGTAACTCAAACATCATTCTGTATCTATACAGAAAGAGCCTCATTCCTTTTTCTGATATATAGTATTCCACAGTGACAGCCAAAGTAGATACTACCCCAAATAGCAGGGCTCCTGAGGGCTCTGGAAACATCTAGACACTATAGTCAGGGGAGATAGCTCAGGAGTTTGGTCCCTTGCCAGTGGGCCCTACTTTGGAATTTATGTTCCCCAGTGTGACAGAATTGGACTCAGTTGTGGTTTCCCTACACATGGCTTTTCTTTCTATTTGAACCTATAATTAGTACTAGAGTTGGTAGGTGTACGTCCAAGAGACTTAAATCTTTGGCTGTCCATGTGCCAGCTGGGCCCTGAATCTCAATGGAGTTGCAACACCTACTCTCCAGTTCATTGGACTCACCCAGGACAACTAACAAGGAGGTGATAATGGAAAACCAACCTACCAAGGAACCGAGAGTGTCTACAACTGCAAACGAGAGTCCCATCCATCAAACGTATGGGATTGAAGCCTCCCCTCAATTAAAGGTGGAGTGGGCATCACCATCCCAGAATCCTCAGGATTGGGGAATGAACTATGAACTAAAGTAAACTTACTAATATTCTACTATAGGCTTATTGTGATTCTAGCAATGTAAGAAATTATATCATTGAAATGGAGGCAGTGGCCACTAGAGGTTCTGAGGGTAGAGAGAGGGAAATACAGGTGTAATACGGGGGCATTTTTGGAACTTGGGAATCATCTTACATGACATTACAACGACAGACACAGGCCATTATATATCTTGCCATAACCTACAGAATTGTGTGGGAGAGCGTGTAAACTACAATGTAAACTATAATCCATGCTTAGTAGCAATGCTTCAAAATGTGTTTATCAATTGCAATGAATGTACCACCTTAATGAAAGATGTTGCTATTGTGGGAAAATGTGGGAAGTGTGGGGAGCAGGGCATATGGGAATCCCCTACATATTCTCTGCAACATTTATGTAATCTAAGTATCTTTTAAAAAATAAAAAAATGAAAAAATGAAAAAAAAATATTATGGACTGAGCAATAATAATGACTATGTATTGTGGGTTTTATAACATGTAGAAGTAAAGTATATGATAATTAAATATCACCATTTTAAATAACTCACTAGGAAAAGGAGACATCAAAAGGGAAGTTAGGAAGTATTTTGAACTGAATGTAAGTGACTGAAACAACATGTCAAAATTCATGGGATGTACCTAATGCAGTAGAGGAAAATTCATAGCATTAAAGCCTAAGTTAGAAAAGAAAAAAGGTCTAAGGTCAATGACTTCAGCCTCTACCATAAGAAAGCAGAAAAAGAAGAGCAAACAAAACTTAAAGTAAGCAGAAGAATGGAAATAGTAAAGATCAGAGTAGATATCAAGGAAAAGAAACAGAAAAACAATAAAGGAAGTCAATGACAGAAAAAGCTATTTCTTTGTGAAGTTTAATAAAATTGAATAACTTTAAGCAAGAGGCCCTCCAGAGGTCCTAGCTAGTACTGTAAAGCAAGAAAAAGAAATAAAAGGTATCCAATTGGAAGGAAAGAATTAAAATTATCTTTATTCATAGACAGCATGATTGTCTATGTACAAAGTCCTATGGAATCTACAACAAAAAGCTAGTAGAACTAATAAGTGAGTTTAACAAAGTTGCAAGATAAAAGAGAAATGTACAAAGAGCAAATGTATTTCTATGTACTAGCAACAAAACCAGAAATTGAGATAAACGAACAAAACCATTTAAAATCACATCATTTAGGGATAAATCTGACAAAAGATGAGTAAGGTCTGGCTGTCTAAAGACTATAGAATCCTGTTGAGAGAAACTTAAAAGACTTAAAAATATGGAGACATAATACTGGAACTTCACCAACATGGCAGCAGGAGTGTGTGCATGAATAAGTGAGGGGAGTTCTGAATAAGTGCTATGCATCCCAGGTGAAATTAACACCCATGGTACTGCAGGGAGGTGGTATTTTTTATTTTATATATACTTAGTTTAAGGGAGTGGATTCTTCCAAAGGAAATTCCTGGTAAGTAGTCGGGAATGCAGAACTTCAGCTTTGCAAAGAGAGCAGAGCAGGAGGTAACTTGGCAGCCATCTGCCTAGTGACCTGTAATGCCATAATTGAATGAGACGTACCAGGGAAAAAATACAGACTGAAAAAAATGAGAAGCTTAGAACTAAGTCTTTACATTATTTGTAAGACAATTTAAATGCCCAGCAACAGAAGACTTACTAAGAAATTACGATACATTCTCACTGTGGAATACTATATATCAGAAAAAAAGAATGAGGCTCTTTCTGTGTAGATACAGAATGATTTTTGAATTACATTATTTGAGAAAAGTAAAATGCTTCAGAGGATTGCAATACCCTAAAAAAGAAGAAACAAATGTGCATATTGTATATGTACATATGTAAGTATTTACATACATATCTAATATATAGACACACATACATATGTATAAAATGTCTCTAGAATGATACAAATAAACATATTGTTTGCTTTAGGGAGGGGTTAGGGGTGAGAAGGAAGAGTTTTCACAGAATACCCTTTTGTACCTTTCCAATTTTAAATGACATGAATGTGTATGTGTATATATTTATTTATTTTTATTATTTTTTTTTATGTGTGTATATATTTAAAAGTTAAACATATATATATATAAAAGACTAAGCTTGTGAGTGCCTCAGTGATGAGGGGAGGCAGTAGCTCCAAGGAGGGTCGAGAAAGAGGGGTTGAGGGTAGGGAAGCGCCTCAGGAGGGAGCCTGAGGCGGAGGGCCAGGGGCAGCTGTCGTGAAGGCTGCAGACAGGAAAGCACTGTGTGGGGAGATGCAGGAAAGGTCACCGCCAAAGGGTGAGGGGTGAAGAGAAAAACTACTTTCCTCAGGCCGTGGTCTGAAAGGGAGAAGATCCCTTAACTGAGAGGAGGAAAGAAAAGTCTATAAGCAATGTCTCTTACTTGGCTGCGCCCAGGACCTTTGTTTCTGCTCTCCTGGTTGTAAAGAAGAAATCGGCGTGCTTAAGAAGGCAGCACAGACTAGACTATTGCCCCTTGTCACACCCATACGTCACAACTCTGCCCCACCAGGAGCCTCCTGCGGAAGCTGGGAGCGTGCTGGGCATTTTACAACCCGTAAACACCTATTGGTGTTTTCTCATGGCAAATTTTATTTTCAGGTAAAAATGTACTTGCTGCCTCCTTTACTCCTTATTTATCATCTCTGTGATATAATCTGAGAACCTTCTTTTATTATCATTTAAACATCCTAAAAATATTCAAGCTTTTAGTATAACTGTTACAGATAGCATATTACTTAAAATTCATAGTGCATAGCAGTTTTATGTGCACTCTGCGCAAATAGATTACTACAGAGGCTTTTAGTTCTGTGGCAATAAAAATATGCGTTCTTTCAAAAGCCTTGGCTGCTAAAATAAACGACGCATTCTCAACCCAGAGAGCCGAAAAGTAACTAACACTTAGTGCTTACTGTATGCCAGACACTTTTCTAAATGCATTCCATGCCTCAACAGTCCTATGAAGTAGATGCGATTATCATCCCTATGTTACAAACAAGGAAACTGAGGCTCAGAAGGGTTTTGTAACTTCTCCAAAGTCACATAGCTAATAAGAGGCAGAGCCAGAGTTTGAAGAAGGGCAATCTGCCTTCAGCATCCACATGCTTAAACATAAAACTACGTGACTCTAAACTTAAAGCAGAAGTATATCTTGTAAAGAATATGTGAATCAATTTCACTTTATGAGGATTTACATGAGCTCAGGTTAAAATAATTAAGATAATTTTTAAGTCGGATCACTATAAAACGAAGCCATTGGGCTTTTAAAAAATGTACATAGTATATACTAATTACAAGAGGTCAAAAATGCAGGAAAAGCTCATCACCCCTCTTCCCCCCGCAAAAGCCTTCAACCCATCCAACTCCTCTGAGGCAATGTCCACATCATGGACTGTGACCTTCACGATTATTCTCTGTGTTTATACAAATATTAATATATACACAGACATGTGGGGTATCCTCCTTGTTTCTTCTTTTCTTCCTTCTTTCCATGAAATGGGATCATCCCAGCCACATGCCCCTGCAGCTAGCTTTTTTTTTTTTTTTTTTTTTTTTTTACCGGGAGGTCCCAGGGATCGAACCTGGGTCCCTCCATATGGGAGATGGACACTCAACCATTTTAGCCACATCCATCCCCCCTGCAGCTAGCTTTTTCCCAGCCCTTCCTTTGGTACTTGGAAACACGACTGGCCTTGTGCATTGTAACTGATTGCTCTGTGGAGATTCCCTCTCCTGATGTGTGTGCTGGGCAGAAGGGCCTTTGGGGCTGGCAAGTGGAAATCTAGCAGGGCTGAGATGATCCCGTGGCCGTTGCAGAAGGGCCACCACGACCACACAGAACAAGGGCCGCCACTGTGATCTGTGGAGCTGTGGAATCTCGGGGATCGTCCCTTCGTACATCTTGTTTCCCCTATCACTGCTACCAGGAAAATCCATAAAACAAAAGGCACTTGTGTGTTTGCCCTGGGAGGAAGAGGTGGCTGGAGAATCTCCCATTCTGGTGCCAAGTGACTGATGGGATTGGCTGGCACTAGCTGACTCTCCAGGCATGGGCAGGGCCCCAGAGAGCCAGGGAGCAGCAAAGTGGTCAGGGGATTAAATGCAGAAGGCTCATGGGTGGGGCCCAGGGCAAAGTGAAAATGCCGGGCTCCATATTAAAAACTATTAAGAATTTCAAGATGGTGACAGCAGAGCACTAAACCAAGAGCTGAGCCTTCTGAGTGAGGGCCCTGTGCGGCTGCCCAGGCTGCAGACTCACAAAACCCGCCTTGCTGTGGGTCTCCAGCGGTGTCGTAGAAGGAAACTCTCAGTAACTTGCCTTCTGGTCAAACAATAATACTTTACCATTCGTGTTTACCAAAGATGGATGAGACTTTCTCGCTGCTTAAATTCTTATTCATATGACATTTAAGGAAAAATGTGGAAATTTGATCATTAAGAGTAATTTTTAACACATGAGTCAAGGTAAAGGCTCCTCTTAAAAACACCATGTTTTCTTTACTGCAAAGGGTCGTAGGGGCTGCACTGGGTGACCCTCCAGGCTCAGCAGCACGTCCTCAGACAGACCAGGTCACTGCCTCGAACACGGTAGAATCCCAAGACTTCCCAAACCGGGCAGCCTCCTTGGTTCCTTCGTTCAGAAAAGTTAATGAGGACACACCTTAGGAGCAGGTTTTCTGATGCTTTTGGATGAAAATATCTTAAAGTTTAATCCCCTCCCCTTTTTTTCCCATTTAATTTCTTTCAAAGAACTTTCTTTCTATCCATTGTGCTCTATCACTAGATGTCCCTGTCACTATCACTTATTAAATCTTGGGATGTCTTCCTTGGGGGAATCAGTCACAGAGTTTGATTAAGTCTGCTGCCTAAGCTCTTCCTTCAACCCTCTTTCTCACGTGGAACTCTGAAACAGTTATGCCTTTGAGAATGGTAATGTGGTGGTTTGGAGCTGTATGTACCCCAGAAAAACTTCTTCAAGCTAATCCATTTCTGTGGTGTGAACCCATTGTAAGTGGAACCTTTTGATGAGGCTACTTCAGTTAAGGTGTGACCCACCTCATTCAGGATGGGTCTTAATCCTCTTACTGGAGTCCTTTATAAACGCAATGAATACACGCACAGAGAGAGAGAGAGAGAGAGAGAGAGAGAAAGTGTGTGTGAGAGAGAGAGACAGAGAAAGCCATGGAAGCAAGCAGCTGAAAGCAAGGAATCCCAGAAGAGAAGAGAGAGACCAGCAGGTGCTGCCATGTGCTTAGCCATGTGGCAGAGGAGACACGGACCGCTGGTAGCCAGTCTTGGGGAAGAAAGCATTGCTTCGATGATGTCTTGATTTGGACATTTTTCCCAGTCTCGAAACTGTGAGCAAATGAATTCCCATCATTTAAGCTGACCCATTTCATGGTATTTGCTTAAGCTGACTAGGAAACTAAAACAGGTAAGGTCATGACATTGAGATGAGGCAAAGTAGCTCATACCATGGAAAAAGCAAGCCTTCTCAAAGCCGCCAAATCCCTCCTGCTATGGCAGCCTCCTTTATTTGCATTGTAAACCGACGTCAGCAAATTTAGTAATACCCAGCTCTTAGGTTCTTTTTAACAGGTAACAGTGGCCTTCAATGGCTAGAGTCAATGAGGGTTACCTTTGCCTCCTAGACAGATAGATATTAAACAAATGTTTTTGTTTAGCAAGCAGGCACAAAAGAGTTTATAAAGCCTATTCTGTAAGCTTCACGGCCAGTTCTTCGTCCTTTTAGTGCTCCGATCTTCCACCAAAGGCCGAGAGGTCGTTTTGAGGCAGATGCGTTAGCATTTTGGAGGCAGAATTCTGTGAAATCAGAAATCCTCCTGGCCTAGGGCTGAAAACTGTTGGAAAACCATCTGAAAGCGTGCAAGGGTGCAGGCTGCAGGCCTCTGTTCTTTTGCTCGTTCATGTAAAGGAGGAGCGTCTAAAATATTTTACCTTGAATACTTTTAATTTCACCAGTGAGAACCCATTTCCAATGTTCATCCCAATATTTTCAAGCCACTACTTGTGAAAACTCATTTAAAACACTACGTGGCAGAGTAGTGTTGCTAGAGCTAGGAATAGCCCAAGGGGAGGTGATAACTGCCTCCACCATAGCGTTCCCGTACAAGGCCAGACAGAAGGCCGGCAGGCCCCTGCCCACCTGCCCTCACCAGGGAATGACTGCCCAGAATGCAGCTTGGCCTAGAGTAGCGCTTGGACACACTCTATATCACATGGCATATGAGAAATATTTTAAAGTAAATCACAGCCGTCCTGAGAGTCTCATAGCCAGGTGAAGAAAGATAGATCCTTACTTCTTACATTAAACCCCACTGCCACCTGGCCTCCATCCCCCTGTGCCACGGAAACCGCTTTCAGGAAGGTCCCCAGCCGGTGAGCTCATCACCGTCCTCTCCCTGCGATAATGACGGCGGCCTCCTTTTGGATACTTTCTCCTCCTCCCTTTCCAATTGTTCCTCTTTGCAGGCGGCTCTTCCTTCTCCCTCCTTCAAGATCAGTGATCTGGAGGATTTTGACCTCAGGCTTCTTCTCTTAGTCTTTGTACTCCCCTTGGGTGAGCTCATCTAAGCCCAAGACTTAACTAGTTCTCCCACACTGAAAACTCCAGAATCCTTCTCTTCCTCTTTGCCCTCTCTCCTGAATCCAGCCATATGTATCTATTCAACAGGATCACTTGGAGGTTTTCCAGGCAAACCAAATGCATCATATACAAAATTGAATTCATCATTACTCGCCCCGGCTCAAGGCCCATTCCTCTCGCAGGTTTTCTGTTCCAATTAATAACAGTACCGTCCACCTAACTTCCCAAGCCTCAGACCTCTAAGTGCTGACTCTTTCCTTTTGCTACATCTAATCTGTTGCCTTCTAAATAAGGCTTGATTCGGTTCCCTCTTCTTTGTTGCCATGGCCACGGGTCTTTATCATCTCTCTCCTGGATTACTAGACAACTCCTAACCAGATGATCTGCTGCCATTTTCCGCCAGGTGACAAGTTTTTGTAAACAGTAAGGCTGGCCATGGATTGACTGAATATGTATTTATCAGGTGCCTACAATGTCCCGGGTATGGCACAGAGTGTACTGTGCGTAATTTTGTAAAACAGACAGAAGAGCAACCTAGGGAGTGGCTCGGGCAAGCACACAGGCAATAAAAAGGTAGCGTGCCCTGTGGTGGGCGAGGTTCCTGGTGTCATGGGACCACATGAGGGTGCCCAGCGCCGACGACGAAATCCAGCGTGGCGGGTGGTCTTGATCTCAAGCACGCTGACTCGCTAGTGCTGTGGCCTTTTAAAGGACCCAGAGCCACATCGGGGCTTAGGGGGAAAGACTCATAAAATATGAGACTGAGCTGGTCGGAGGGGCCCGAGCATTCAGGATCTCCTCAGGCTTCTACGAGGGACTTTATCCTGGGGGCCGTCGGATGCCACTGGAAGCCAGGAAGCTACACGGTCAGATTTTCATTTCGGAATGACTCAATGTAGAGAGAGAGAAGTGATGCAAGTCTACGGTGGGGGATTATAGAACATTTTACAGAGGAGGAATGAGAGGCTCTAAAAGGCACAGTTTCCCAAGACCACCTGCTCCTAAGCCTGGAGTCAGATTTCTACCGCGGCTTTGTGGGACACCGAGGCACGCTGCCTGCCAGCGCTCGTAGGGGGCACCAACTTCACCGCAGGCGGCTCTAGCACGCCCCTGGCATGCATCATTTGTGCATTGTTTAGGAAGCCCTCGACGGGAATACAAAGATAAATGAATTGCGAAGAATTCTTGGAGAAGCGCATGGTACAGTGGGAAACACAGGGAGATACTGACGCAGGCAATACGTGGACTCAAGTCCCCCAGCGAAAGGCAGGAAATTCATCTGAATCCCCAGGTCCCCTCTACTGCACACTTTGCATTTTCAAAGGCAGTGCCTTTGCAGTGCTAAGGGTGCCTCCAGCAGCAGGGGGATGGCCCAAGCTACTAACCCCACTTCATTAAAAAGAGCTCTAACTTCCCCGCCTAGCCATCTTTGAAAGGCTCCCAACTCTTCCTCTTTGCCATGTTTACAAAATATAGTAAATAATGAAAACAATATGCCAATCTTGGTTTATTAAGAGCTACCTTAATAAACGTACCTAGAGAATTTCATATTAATTCCCTTTTATTAAGTGACTACAGTGTGCCAAAAAGGGAATTTGGGGCTTCCCATACAATATTTTGAATCAGCACAATATCTCTGCAATAAGGCTAATATTATTGCTTGCATTTGAAAGACTGAGTTGCTTGCCTAAGGGTCACGGTGCTGGGGACAGGAAGTTAACTCAGGTTCATAGGACATAGAAAATCCACTCTTGACATAATCCAGTGGTGCCTTCACGTGTAGATGTGTGTGTGCTCATGTGTTTTAGGTAGGTCTGCTCACTGCCATGGGCTGACTCATATTTTTAATTAGGCTCCTTCCTAATTTACTTCAGATTGTCTCTAGTTAATAGGCTTAATTCCCGAATCACTCTTTAATGAAGGAATATATAATAATTTCTAATCAGTTAAATTTTACTTTATAACATTGCAAAAACTCAAACTAATTGGTTTGTATCTGAAAATACCCAGTGAGCTCATTATCTTAAATCATGCTTCTATAAAGTTACGTTAATCTTGGTTACACTTGAGGGCTGATTAACACTGCTGATGATGTGAATATTGGGTCCATTTTTCTGGTGGGCAGTTTGGCAACATGGAACAAAACTTTAAAATCCACACGCGTTAAACAACTTGTTATTCTAGAATGTTCCAAATATACACAAACGTAGACAGAAGAGTATAATGATGTGTCCACCCAAATGCAAGTTATCAACTCAGCCTAAACCACTTTTTCTTTTATATATGTCATTGCTTTTTATTTGCATTTATATTTTGAAATTTATATTGAAACACACTATACATACAGAAAATTGTGCTGCTCACAATTTTCACAAGCTGAACACAAGGTATTACTAGTGCACAGATCAAGAAACAAAATACTAGGGAGCGGATCTGGCTCAAGCACTTGGGTGCCCACCTCCCACATGGGAGGTCCTGGATTTGGTTCCCGGTGCCTCCTAAAGAAGACCAGCAAGACAGTGAGCTGACGCAACAGGCTGACTCAACGAGCTGACATAATGAGGAAACACAACAAGAAACACACCAAGCAGGGAGCGGATGTGGCTCAAACGAATTAGCCCCTCCTTCCCACATGGGAGGTCCTGGGTTCGGTTCCCAGTGCCTCCTAAAAGACGACGAGCAGACACAGAGAGCACACAATGAACAGACACAGAGTGCAGACAGTGAATGCAAACAATGGGAGGTATGAAATAAATAAATCTTTTTTTTTTTTTTTTTAAAGATTTTATTTATTTATTCATTTATCCCCCCCCTTGCTGCTTGTGCTCGCTGGGTCAGCTAACCACGCCGTCAGCTAACCATGCCGCGCACGCAGGCAGGCTTCGGGAACCGAACCCGGGGCCTCCCATATGGTAAACGGGAGCCCTACTGATTGAGCCACAGCCGTTTTCCCAATAAATCTTTTTTAAAAAACAGAAATAAAATACTTTGTCTCAGTGAAAATTTTTTTAACATAACCATTATAAATACCATTATTACACCTAAACATTAACAATACCTCTTTGATATCATTAAGATCCAGTGTTCACATTTCCAAAAGACTCATAAATATCATAATTATTTTTTACAGTTTATTTTCTTGACTCAGGATCCCAGTATACCCACACACGGCAGTTGATAGATTGGTTAATCTCTTTGAATGCTTTGGTTTCCCCTCAGTCTCTCATTTTCCCTCCTTGGAATTTACTTATCTTTATTTCTTGTAAACTGGTACCTGAAGCTACAGGTGTGATCAGATGCAGGCTAGACTTTTAGGGCGAGACTTCTACCTGGGTGTGGCTGGGCTCTGCCACCAGGGAGCATCCACCAGCTGGCAGTCCCTCCGCGAGCAGTTAGCAGCAGTTCACGCTCAATGTCTTGATCCCTTACTTGCATGGGGTTTTCAGAATGATGGAGTTCCAATTCTGTCCTTCCTTCTCCATTGATTAGCTGGCTCACTTCTGTTCACAGGCTGTTTGATAATCCACCAGGACGGTCTGTATAGATCAGGCAGGGCAAATAATTGCTTTTCCCCCTTTATTTGCCAGTTTTCAAAATTAGGAGTTGGATCATTAGTAACCTCCAACAGTGACTAAATGTGTTCATTTTTATTAAAAAAAAACTTTTTATTTTGAAATAATTTCAGAAATAACATAAAACTGGGAAGTGGATGTGGCTCAATCGATAGGGCTCCTGTTTACCATATGGGAGGCCCGGGGTTCGAATGCCGGGGCCTCCTGGTGAAGGCAAGCCAGCCCACGTGGCGCGGTAGGCTGACACAGCAGGATGACCCAACAAAGGGAGACAAGCAGACACAGTAAAACGCACAGCAAATGGACACAGCGAGCACAAGCAGCAAGGGGGGAATAAATAAATAAATAAATAAATAAATAAATAAATCTAAAAAAAAAAAAGAAATAACATAAAACCAATACAAGGAATTCCAACATATCCCTACCCAGACACTAGATCTAACAGTTTTTAACATTTGGCTGCATTTGCTCGATCATTCTTCTTCCTATCTGTTGCTCTATGGAGCTATTACCTATCTATTCTAACTGGCTATCTAACTTCCTAAACTTCTGAGTGTAGGGTGCATACATCGTGTTCCTCTAACACTTAATACTTCCATGTGTACTTCCTAAGAACAAGGATATTCCCTTCTGTAACCTCAGAAAGTCAAGAAATTTAACACTGACAGAAAGCTTGCAGTCCATACGACTTCCTTTTCCCCCAGTTGTCCCAGTCATGTCCTTTAGGGCATTTTCTCTTCCATTATTAAATCCAGTCCAGGATCATGTATTGTATTTGTCATTGTCTCCTAAGTATCTCTCTTTTTTAAAATAGTGGAAACATACATACAACATAACTGTCCAACCTCAACCACACCCAAGCATACAATTAAGTGGGATGAACCAATTCACAATGTTGTGCTACCCTCACCACATCCATTACCCAAAATTTTCACCACCCGAAACAGAAGCCCTGTACCCATTATGCTTTAACTCCCCATTCCCCTCCCCTCTTGCCCCTGGTAACCTGTACTCTACTCAGAGACTTAGGATTGCAGGCAGGAAATTTATTAGGAGTTCTCCCAGCGGAGAGGGTCTGAGGAATAGACTTCAGCTGCCCCTGGAAGGGGTAGATGTGAATTTGTCCAGTATTTCTATAGGCGGAGGAAAGTTAGTCAGCGAGAGGCGGGCTAAGAGTAGGGTGGGACCTTGGGGCCAATAAGGAACGGAAGAAGCAAATTCTTTCCCTTGTACGGTTAGGGAGTAGTGACCTGGGGAGCAGTGTATTCTTGGAGTGTAAGAGGGGTTGAGCCTTGCTCAGGAAGGAGGTGGAGATCCTTATCTCACTCTGCTCCGGAGCCATGTGGCTCTTTTGTTTTTGTGAGGGGATGGTTGGTTGCATTTGCGCACGTAAGCTATGGTTTGTTCAATCAGTCCCGTAGTCTACAGTACGGCTTCTTAACCGTACATTGTCAACTTTGTAATAGGGAACCTCTAACAATGTCGGGCATCTTTCCTTGTGTTTGTTGGCCATCTGTGTATCTTCTTTGGAGAAATGTCAATTCAAGTCCTTGCCTGTTTTTAAATTGGGTTGTGCCTTAGTTTGCTTGCGTTGCAATCACAAATACCACAAAGTGGTTTTGGCTTAAATAACAGGCATTTCTTGGCTCTTGGTTTCAGAAGCTTGAAGTCCAAAACCAAGGCATAAGTGAGGCTCTGCTTTCTCTTGGCAGTCTGTGGTGTTCTGGTCCTGCCTGCCACCAGGACTGGGTTGATTGGCTTATATTTTTCACTTCACATGACAATGTCCTCTCCTTTCTCACTTCTGTAATTTCCAGGTTCTCTTTATAAGGCCTCCAGTAATCCTATCAAGGCCCACCCTGCTTCCTTTGGCCTCACTTTAACTAAAAACAACATCTTCAAAAGTCCCTGTTTGCAATGGGTTCACACCCACAGGAAACAGATCAAGAGTAAGGGCACTTGTTTGTCTGGGTCCATCCTTCAGCCTACCCCAGGTTGTTTTTCTTTTTGTTGTTGAGTTGTAAGAGTTGTTTATACATTCTGGGCATTAAACCCTTATCAGACGTATGCCAAATGTTTTCTCCTGTTCTGTAGGCTGTCTTTTTCACGTTCTCCATAATGTCCTTTACTCTTAGCTTGCCAAGGCTGCTGTAACAAGAGTACCACAGGCTGGTTGGCTGGAGCAAAAGGAATTCACTGCCTCACAGTCCTGGAAATGGTTCATCTGAAACCAAAGTGCCATGAGAGCGTGCCTCCTCTGAGGGCTTGGGGCTAGGTGGCCGTGGACCTCCGCCTCCCGGCCATCCTCTCTCTGTCTCTGCACCCGAAGACACCAGTCCTGTTGGGTCAGGACCCACCCTAATCTAGTCTGGTCTCATTTTATCTAATAACATTTTCAAAGGTCCTATTTACAGATGGGTTTGCATTCACAGGCCCGTGGGTTAGAACTTGAACACGTCTTTTTGGTAGACACAGTTCAATCCATAATGCCTTTGATGTGCACAAGTTTTTAATTTTGATGAAGTCCAATTTATCTATTGTTTCTTTATTCCTTGGGCTTTTGGGGTCATAACTAAGAATCCATTGCCAAATACAATGCCCTGAAGATTTCCCCTTAAGTTTTCCTCTAAGAGTTTCATGGATTTAGCTCTTATGAGTCATATTTAATTTAAACGTCATTTTGAATATTAAATATAGGCTCATGGTACCAAAGGGATTGTAGTGAAAAGTTTCTTCCACCTTTATTCCCAAGTCACCCAGATCCCCACCCAGGAGTCCGCTACTTTTGTGTATCCCTGTAGGTTCTGCCAGAGATTTCTAGAGCTGATTGTTCATCTGCTCTGCCTTGATGTGGCAATATCAGTTATAAAACAATGAAATGTTCCTCTAAGGTTGGTACATACTGGCTTCCCTGAGCCCCGTGAGTACTTTCCTTATTCTGTCGTACCCCAACCCTTCCCCTGTTCCCCCCTTCTCCAACCAGACCTCATAGACAATCAGCAACTAATGGGCTAACACCTGGTGCTGCAAGGAGCTTGTAGACTCATGTTCAGGCCACAAGCAAGATCTATTCTGACTGGTCCTGACTCTTCTGGGCAGCTGTAAGTATTTAAAATATTAGCCCTGGAGATTTCTATGCCTATATGAACAAATACATAGTATATTTTTAAGAGTAGAAGGCAGATTATATAACAATATGTGTAACTTTTTGTAAAACAAATGTAAATGCAAACATGAATACACTATATGCTGGTCTAATATACTAAAACATTAAAAGTAATTATCTCCTAGTGGTATAAACAGGACTGATTTTTTCCCCTTTTTAATTTTAACTATTTCCATATTCCTCTACAATAAACACATTATTTACAGAGCAAAAATTAAAGTATGCTCTAAATTGGTTTATTTCAGCAAACTACAAAAAAAAATTTTTTTTAGAATGTCAACATTTTTCAACAGCTCCACCTGCTGGCTGCCAAGTAAAGCTCTTTTTCAAATATCACCATGTTTTCCTTTTACTAAGCCCTACAGCCAGAGGAAAGAAATAGAATTCCATGTTAAAACAAAGGATGTGTCTTACATATCAAGAGCCAAGTTAATTTTCCTGGAAAGAAGAGTGATATAAACTTGTTGACAGAGTGTGGGCTACTACCCCATATGCAAAAATAGTCTGATTGCCTAAACCAGTAACAGTAGACTGAAGAATTGAAGAATTTTTGGCCTACTTACACTTTAATGCTGATTTTTTTTGATTGTGCAAAAATAAACATTGATTTAGTGATTGCATATGGATATAAATGAAATATATCACATTATAGGAATTTATATGCTTTTGCACAAATATTCAAAGCTGCAGTCTAAACCCTCATTACTTGTCAAGTGAAATTGCTCTTAGTTCCATATCTCTCTATTTTTTCCTGAAGTTGAATTGATGATAAATGATTTCCTAAACACAATTCTCTCTTTAGATAGTAACATAGGGTTTGATACTTTGTGTAACAATCTCTTAGTCATTTAACTTTGAAACTCTTTTAAAAGATAAGGTCTCTATATAAAATAATTATAAAAGAAATGGATTAGAGGACACAGTGGAGTCACTGCTTCACTGAAGCAACCATGCCCTACACTTAAGGTTTCATTTTTCTTGTCTTCTCACAAGTTATCCAATATTTCCACAAATTCATAGTATTTGCCATGATTTACATGGGTTTTAGTTTAAAAAGAAATTCAAATATATTTGTGAGATGAAATGGGATTTTAAAATTACCATCAGGATTAATTAGAAGATGGTGAGTATCGCTAAAAAATTTCCCGTGTGCCCTTGGACAAATCACTTAGCTTTTTGGGTCTCAGTTTGTTTGTGTAATATGAAAGAATTGAAAGAGGTGATCCTTTCTGGACTCTATCAACCCTAAATTTCTTTTTTTTTTTTAATTTAATTTAATTTTATTTTTTTACCGGGAGGTCCCGGGGATCGAACCCGGGTCCCTCCATATGGGAGACGGACGCCCAACCAGTTGAGCCACATCCGACCCCAACCCTAAATTTCTTAAGGCCTTTCTATGGCATCTCTCTGACACACTTTCTTAACCATCTCTGAAGCAATAATATATATAGGGGAGTGGATGTAGCTCTGTGGTTGAGCTGCCCAACAAGGTCCTGGGTTCAGTCCCTGGCACCTCCTTAAAAAAAAGAAATCCGTCTATCTATATCTATCTGTCTATCTATCTATGCAAACTGATAATAAATTTGAAAAGTTACTATCAAGTAACTAAAGGACTCTTGGGTATATTTTATGTACTTAATAAGAAATTACACCCAGTTTGATCCTATAAAAAAAGAAAGCCTCCCCTCTACAATGGGTAGAAGTGAAATGAATTCATAAAGAACAGACTTGTTAAACATGCATGCGCATATAGAATTAATATAGCTCTCACCCTATTTGGGGAGAAGACTGAAGATACTGGACAACAATGGGGAAAGTTTTGGTTTTGCACTTTTCTAAACAGGTGAGGAAAAAAATTTCTACAATTGCAACTAGCTTAGGCATTAGGACTATGGAGAAGGAAAGAAAGTTAAGATAAGGGTAAACTTATGGGGAAAGGAGGTCATGCGGCAAAGGAGCTTGGGTTTGGGGAGTGGGGAAGAAGTAGAGAGTGATGAGAAGTAAATAAAGCCAGGTGTCGGATTGAATAGTTAGAGCTAAGTCTCCACACAGCCTCAGACTTATTCAGAAGTAGCAGAAGCTCCCCTGGATGGCAGGCAATCTATCAAACTAAAAATAGAAATAGTGGTTTGGGAGACAGTGCTCATTTTTATTTCATTTAGTCATCTGGTCAGACTGATTACTCATTTCTAACAAAATATGAAGAAATTTTATTTTAAACAAAATGTATTTAACTATTACTCACATATTACTGTAATAAGGATGCCTCTGTTATTGTTTGCTTGCTGAGAACTGTGGCTAGGCCTAGTGATTAATCATAATAGTCCTTAAATTAATTCTCATTTGGTTTCTTTCATATCTGAATCAGTAATATAGTTGATAGAAATATGAAATTTAGAGTAAGTCATTGTTATAAATCAAAATAAAAACATGAACAGGAGATAACTATATACATATACATACTATGTACACATGTATATTTAAATGCTTGTACTTCAACTGGCATTAGCATAATTCTTAACAAACTTCAACAGTTGCAAAGATACATGATGAAACAATGTTGGCTATTTATTGCAAATTGTTAAAAAATACTACATTGGCCAGGGATTCCAGTCTACAGCTATGCCCTCCAGTAGGGAACCAGTAGCACAAGTACTGAGCATTTGAACTATGGCTAATTCAGATTGGTATGTGCTGCAAGTGTACAACTCATGGTACAAACCAAAGAATATGAAATATCACATTCATATATTTTATACTGATTGTATGTTGAAATGTTAATATTTTGATATTTTGGGGTCTATAAAAATATTATTAAAATTAATTTTACTTGTTTCTTTTTACCTTTTAAAATTAGAGAAAAATTACATTGCATTCATGGTTTGTATTATATTTCTGTTAGACAGTGCTGCTTTACAGTGTGCATAAATGCAATTTCTTTCCATTCATCAAGTGGTGGGCCATGAATTGCACACACTGCTAAGTGCTGACTATGGGGAAGACTAGTAGCTGCTCTAACTATTCTGCCCAGCACATTCCACCAGCAAGTTAGAGCCTCAATCACAAGGGTGGCCTGTGCTATTTAATTAACCCCAAGGGAACCAAGAAGATTCTATCAAGTCTGCACATTTCCCCAAAGATGCTTGGTAACATACACACATTTCCCCAAAGATCCTAAAGAGTTCTTCAGAGAAAAAAGCTGAGAATTTCAGCATAGCATCTGCACAGGAAATCAGAAGTGTCCTTGGTTACTAGATCTAAGTAGGAAGATGGTGCAGAACTCTTGAAGGAACTTAATGAACTAAGATGAGACTTAAAAGACAATATTCAGGTTTTCCTCCCTTTGGGGACGGAGGGTCCCCTGACCCCGGTTATTTCTTATCTCTTGTCTTTGTCTCATTTTTTGTCATCCACAGCACCATTTTCATGGACCCAGTTCCTGAAAGTCAACATCTGGTGCCCAACGTGGGGCCCTGAAAACGAAATTTTTCTTTCACTGTGCAGCGGACCAAGGAGCTTCTGAGAGTAGTTTTAAAGAAAAAGAAAACAGAAAAGTTCCTGAACGTCAATAGAATAAGGAAGACTGAGCATAACATTTGGAAGAGGAGAGGGAAGATTGTGATCTGTAGTTCATCATTTACTAGCAGGTACCAGGGATTGAGACTAGGACCTCCTACATGGAAAGAAGGAGGTACTGTGGCTTGAACCCAGGACCCCATACATGGGAAGTAGGCATGCAACCACTTAAGCTAAATGTGCTCCCGTTATATTTCTTTTGATTTCGCAAATGGATTTTTGGTATTCCAGCATATTTCATTATGACTTCTATGACCTTTGAAGCAAAAGCTGTTTTTGTAACTTGGGGTGAAGCCATTCAATCTTATTGCTGTCTCCTGTAATTTTTACCTGTTTCTATAATGGTAATATTTGTGGTGCTCTAGCACTTTGTATTTTCCCTTTTCTTATTATACAATATTTTAATTGGAAAAAAAAAAAGACAATATTCAAAAACAACAGAAGTTAGAAGGAAACTGCCTTGGCTTGTGTTTGCCAGCAAAAAAAAAAAAAATCTAGATATTTACCCAAATATCTGGATTGGTGATGTGGAAGGCAGAATTATGTCCTCCCAAAGATGTCTGCGTGCTAATCCCCTACGATATCTTACTTGCCAAAGAGGGGATTAAGGTTGCAAATTGGTTAACTTTAAAATAGGGAGATTATCCTGAATTATCTGGGTGGGGCCCACGGCAACCACCAAGGGGCGCTCTCGTCCTTCCTGCCCGAATTGCTGGTCCAGGGCTCCGGGTGCTCTGGACCTGAAGCGCCTCTTCTCGTCCACCCCGCCACCCTACCATGCTCGGCCCACAGGCCAGAAAAGAAATGAAAACCAGATAAATTGACGCGCGATGAGAAGATCGCACCCCAAACAATGGAACCCTAATTCGTTCACAACGCTAGAAAGATTTTTAAAACAGAGAGGAGGCCTGGGACAATTCAGAAATTCGCATTCATATAGTTTAATCAACCTGGAAAAAAAAAGTGGAGGAAGGAGGTAGAAGAAGAGATGCAGAGAGAGGTGTGACCGTGGCAGCAGACTCGGTGTGTGTGGCTGGCTTGGAAGTGGAGGACAGGGACCAGGGGCCGAGGAGCCTGGCGGCCTGGAGAGGATGGAAAAGGCCTCTGGAAAGGAATGCAGCCCTGATGACACCTTGATTTTAGCCCACTAAGCCTCGTGTTGGGCTTCTGAACCACAGGATTGTAAGATAACAAATCTGTGTTGTTTTAAGCCACCAAGTTTGTGGTGTTATAGCAGCAACAGAAAACTAATTTTCTATTAATTTGTTTCTACTAATTTGTTACAGCAGCAGTAAGAAGTGAATATAGGTGGGGACTGGATTTGTGGTTTTCATAATCAATGACAAGTCTAACCATGTCTTGTGAAATCAGCATTTTAAAATCATTCACACATAAGTTCTTTTTCTCAGGGTAGGCAGCATTCACAACTGTTTTAATGGGTTTATATTTTTAACTGTCTTAAGTCATGCCACAACTAATTATATTGCTCATGATAAATTACAATATGGTTATTTCTAAAAGTCCCAAACACAGAAATTACCATTTTTTATTTAATACTGATTTCAGATTGCAGTTTTCCTAAACAGTGTTGCTTTAAATGAAGGTTTATATTACTGATTTCTGTAAATCCATCTTCTGTTGTAAATTTCATTGGCAATTATGCTCCATTGAGGCATTAAAAATTTTTCCCTCTGTCCTAGGTAATTGCCACCTTGACCTTTCCCATACAGCTCATTGTTGCCCATTCTTTTGGGTTCAGTCTGTGGTGGTGTTAGCATAAAGTGGAAAAAATGTGTGCTGGGCTTCCTTACTGGAACACACGACTTGCCAGTTTATAATAGAGAGGGGTGTCTTAGTTTGCCAGGTCTGCTGTAACAAATACCATACTGGATGGCTTAAACAACAGGAATTTAATGTCACAGTTTGGGAGGTTGGAAGTCCAAAATCAAGGAAGTGGCAAGCCATGCCTTCTCGGAAGTCTTTAGTATTCTGGAGGTGGCTTGCAAGAAATCAGTCTCTTCCTCTGTCACATGGCCATCTGTTCTTTCTGTCTCTTCCCGTGGCTTCTACTCCTGTGCCCAAATTTCCCCTGCTTACCAGGTTCATAATGGATTAAGGCCCACCCTGCTTCACTTTGGCCCTTGAAGATCCTATTTACAAATGAGCCCACACCCACAGAACCAGTGGTCAGAACTCGAACACATCTTGTGGGGGGCATGAGTCAATTCTCAGCAAGGGTTAATGGGCAATTCTAGAGAAACTGCTTTTCAAGTAGACATGACATCTTTAACCATTTCAAGACTCACCGCCACATATCAGTTGCAGAACGTTCTTAGATGATTCAAATATTCAACAAAAACATTTACTGAGCAGCTACTATGCCAAGTGATGGGGATGACAGCAGTGCGCTGTTCAGACAAGAATTCTCACACTTATTTTGCTGTTTTTTTTTTCCTTTTTTTCTTTTTCCCCCTCTTCTTTTGAGGAGGTACCGGGGATTGAGTCTGGGACTTTGTATATGGGAAGCAGGCGCTCAAGCCACTGAGCTACACCCACTCCCCTTCCTATTCCTTTGAAACCTTCTTGCTCCCTATTTTTGGAGATTTGAGAATTGAAGAGGCGAAATAAGAAATAAAAACATAAGAAATAATTAAAAAATAAATGAGGTAATTTTCAAACGAGATAATTTTAAAAAGAACTCACTATAGATGTAAAGAATGTATAAAGTGAGTAGAACCCTGCAGTTTTCAATGACAAAGTCCTGGACAGTGGAATACAGTGACACATGTCTAGCAGGCATTGAAGAATTGTCCAGGGAACACTACTGAAAAGGAATACGTCTCGGTATCTACAGGTGTTCTGACCTGATGGAATTTAATGACCCTTTTTAAAAAAAAAAATTACTGTGTCCTTCCCCACTCCTGGCACCTAAACAAGTCTTCACAGTGGGGAAATTGTAGGGCTTAGTAATGATGCAACACAACACAGAAAAAATATTCTATGCCTTTTGTTTTTTTTTCAGGAGGTCCTGGGGATTGAACCCAGCAGGCGCTCAACCACCGAGCTACCCCCGCTCCCCTACTTCCTGCCACTTTGAGATGCCTACCTCAGCGTTATCCAGCAGCAACGTAGTTAATTTTACCAGTTTTATTTACATAGCACATCAGTACTCTATTTGTGTTTTCAAAAATTTCCAGCTTTAAGCCCCAAAGTTAGAGACATATAACAACCTGCGTAGTTTTCAGCGGCGGTTAAAGACGAAGACGAAGCAGAGAACCGACTGACAGCTGCGGGTCCCGCAACTCCCCCGGCGACAGCAGCGGCGGGTCCATGTGGCTGAGCGCGCGCAAGCCGGCTGGGTGGAGCGGGCGCGCGCGGGACGGGGCAGGGCGGGAGCGTGCGCGCGGACCAGGCTGGGCGGGGAGAGGCGGGCGCGCGTGTACGGGGTGGGGCATGAGGGAGGAGGGAGCAGGCGCGGACGGGGCGGCGGGGAACTGGCGGGAGCATGCGCACAGGCCAGGCTGGGCGGAGGGAAGCGGGCAGGCGCGCGCGCGCGGGGCGTGGCGTAAGGGAGGCGGGCGCGCGCGGGCGGGGTGGGGCATGAG
>JAKSZT010054335.1:15480732-15494824 GCA_026826555.1 Tolypeutes matacus | reverse complement strand
TCCCCGCCTCCGCGCCCCCCGCCTGGCCCTGCGGGCTTTGCCCGCGCTGCCCAGCCGCCCAGCCTTCGCTCCGGGCGAGGGAAACGGGCTTCCTCCGCTGACGTTTTCGTCCTGTTACTTGGCAGTCACCGGAGGTGAAGCGCCCTGACCGCGCCTCTGGGAGCTGCTGATGGGGAACCTGAGGATCCAGTTAGCAGCCCCGCGCTGGCGTGGCTCCCTCCCTCCTTCCCGACACCGGGCTCTGGCTTTGCTTTAGGAAGCCCCCGCGCTCCCACGACCCTGACCAGGGTCATGCAATTGCAAAGGTTTACCCTTTCTGCACTCTGCTGCCATATTGACGCTTTAGAAGTTTCTGGTCAGGAGAAAAGCCTCGTTTGTTGTTGTTTTGGGGCGTTTAAGGCACGGCCACACTAAGCAGCGCCCTAGTTATTTTAGGAGACGAGTCCCCAAACGGCCCCTGGCGTCTTCTGAACTGCCCACCAGCGCTGACCCTCGGAAGGGCAGCCTCCTGCCCGCGCCTCGCCGGGCCTGCCCGTCCTAACCGACCCTGCGCAGGGCCGACTCTGAAGAGCTGCTGAGCGCCCGTCCACGTTCCTTAGGAAGCGATGGCTGGGGAGTGGTGCCCGGGATGACCCTCCTGTTCATTGAATGCTTTCAGAAACTTTGGACATAGCCTTCAGTTTTGAAGACTGATCTGCAGTCTTGAGAGTTGGGAATCTACTACTGTCTGCCTGATAACCTGTAAAAATCCAGGTGTGTTTGTACATAGGAAGTGAACTGTAAATACATAGTTATTAAAATTTGCATGGCAATAGAATCGTTCTCAACACAGTTCAAGGTAGTTCCAAAATAGAGCATTTTCTCTATTTTTAACTCATGTGGTAGTAGCGTAAAATAGTTAAAAACGAATATGTTGACTCTGAAAGGATGCTGCTGCTACGTGCAGTGCATGTGTCAGAGATGGTTGGCTTCGGTAGGGGGTGAAGGTGAATGCCCCTGGGGGGTGTGCAGGCCGGCTTGTGGAACAAAATCTGAGTTCCCATGCCATGGCAGAACACCTCATTAAACTCAGTAGTGAATATGTAGGCGAGCGCCTCAACCTGGGACTCTAGATTTATTCTCAGAAACTGGTGGAAAAAGCACGTCCTAAGGCAGAGCAGTATTCTGTTGAAATAAGATTTGTGCATAATGTAAATTCACAAATATGCCTAGAAAATGTGCACTTTAGACATTCTTTATACTCCTGAGGTACTGACTTTTTTGTTGGTTTTATTCTGGTGATTTAAAAAATATTCAATTAGGTTTTACTTGAAGTTGCGTTTGTTGTCTTTTTTTTCAAGAATTTTCGTGCCCTTTGTTATTTTCTCCTTTGCTGTTGAGGTTGATTTTCTCTATGTTAACCTTGCTTTTATGGCAGCTTTCATAACTTTTTCTCTCCATTTTATTCCTCTCTGGTTACATCTTTTTTCCCTCTTGCTTTTCCCAAGATTTAGAGGAGCTGTGTGGTGTGATTCTTGTTGACATGAGATGTTTTATACCAAGCTTATTTGACTTGTAATTCTACTAAATTGGCTGTTGGATAAAAGCATTTTAGTTCTTAAGTGTATTTAAAAATTGTTATATAGTTTTAACAGTCACAAAAAGTAACATTTTGAGGACTAGGCTTTATCAGTAATGCTTAAAGTGAGTATTAGGGTTTTTTTCCCCCAGTGAAGAGTGAAATGGTAGAATATACCCAAAACCGTGAGGAAAGGAATATTTTGGAAAGTTGTGTTCTCTCTCTTTCTACCTCTTGGAGAATTTAGAGACTGTCCTTTGGATCCTGTTTGCCTAGAACTAACAGGACCACTCACTCTGATTTGTCTTATGGGCTCTTGGAGGACAAGTACTGTATACAATTTATATTAAAAAAGAATAAATTTGAGTTTTCTTTGTTACTGTTAGTTGGGAGAAATCTTAGAATGATCTCCAGCTCACTTATCTTATACATTAGAGATTAGGTTCAGGTTGTAATTTAATTGATTTATCCAGGGTTACAATCACATTGATGCGGATTTAGGGCAACTCTTAGACTCCCTGGAAGTTTAGAAGCTTCTGCATGGGCTATATTATTTATTCAGGACTTAAGCAATATTTAAAATCGTTGTGAGATAGCATATTGTTTCCCATTCTGCTCAACCCCCCTTTTTTCCCATTCATTCAACTGAGAAAGTTTCAACCTTAACCCCCTGTTTCAGAGTCTGATTCAGTAGATTTTAGCCAGGATTCTGTCCACTTAAGTTGTTTCAGAAAGTAACCTCTTGATGTGCCTATCGCAGAAGCTGCTTGATCTATTTTGGTGTAACATATTTTGACATGGCATTTATTTCTTCATTGAGAAACGCATAAGTCAGTAATTTGGAAAAGTTAGAATTAAAGTTTATTTTGTGATCAGATATACGTGTGTATGAGTGTGTGTGGTGTGTATTTTTTTCCTTTTAAACTCCATTTGCTACACAAGTCATTTGTCATTCCCAATGACAATAATTATTTGGAGAAAATTTTATTTGGCTTGAGTATTCCTGTTTGGGAATATTAAAAATTCCAAAACCACTGAGTTAAAAATAAAAACCCAGTAATTTCTCTGAGAATGTATTTACTTTTTATTTAAGCTTAAGAGACTGCCAAATGGTTTGCAGTGCGGACTCTATCTCACACATTTGTTGAGAATTAGTAAGTTTGCTGCCTTGAGATTAATTTTTTTTTTTTTTTTTTAAAGATTTTTATTTATTTATTTATTCATTTATCCCCCCCTTGCTGCCTGTGCTTGCTGGGTCAGCCAACCACGCTGCACCGGTGGGCCTGCCTTCACCAGGAGGCCCCGGGAACCGAACCCGGGGCCTCCCATATGGTAAACGGGAGCCCCACTGATTGAGCCACAGCCGCTTCCCTAGATTAATTTTTTAAGTTGGCAGGGTAGGGGATGTGTGTGATCATGCACAGTGAGACAACCATGAAGATTTAGCTTGGATGAGTAAAACTTAGTTGTTAATCTTTTATTTTATTTTATTTTATTTTTTTGCCTGGAGGTCCCAGGGATCGAATCCGGGTCCCTCCATATGGGAGACAGATGCCCAACCATTTGAGCCACATCCGTCCCAGTTGTTAATCTTAAAACCATTAATCTGAGATATTTAAAACTATCCATAATAGGTGAGTTCCAATGATTAGACATTAATAGTAAACAGTAATTGGAAATACTTGGTTTAGCTGTGTAGCACCTAGAAGTCAGCGAAGGGGAGTAGAGGAGAGACTGATTACAGTAGGAAGCTGTTTTCAGGGATCCATAAAGGGCCATGACCTGGAAGCACTCCATTCACCTGCTTCTCTCTCCTTTGACTGAATGCCCTGGCCTGGTTCAATTAAAATGAACAAGTATTAATTATGCTTCTGTATATATACAGTACACGGGATGATGAAAAAACAGGACTGAAAGACTGAAACCCTGCCCTGGAGAAGTTCCAAGTCTGGGGTGTGGGGGTCCTCCACCCACCCCAGGGTGGTTGATGAGTGCTGGGAGGATCCAGCCGGCCAGACCCCCTGCTGTCCACTGTCCTTCCTCACTGACAGGTGAAGCTGCTCTTCCTTCAGTGTGAGTGTGATTAGCCACATTAGCCACGGCGACTGTGCCTGTGGCAGGAGGGGTAATATAACCAGGGACTTGGCGAGCTCTGAGGGAATGGAGAGTGGCCTGGAAGGAAAAGAGTTTGTGGGTCCCTGGGCAGTGTAGGGATTCTTCTCTTTGTTGATCTCAGAGGTGATTTTAGGGAAGTGAGGAGATTTTAAAGAAAAGCCCCACGTCCCAAAATATATCCCTTACTAACTGAAATTCCATAGACACTTGGAGTTAGCCTTCAGGTCCTAAAGCGGTTGGGGAGTGGAGAATTGGCAGTCAGGGTGGTGGCTAAGGGTGGGGGGAATAGAATACTTTAAAGAATTGTATATTTTAAGTTAAAAGTTACACATGTATATGGTAAAAATTAGAATTCTAACAGTACAGGAAAGTAAAAATAAAGTTACTTTTCCTCTTCTCTCATAAGGTAACCCATTGTTAACAGTTGGTAGTAACAGTTTCTGGGAAGTTTATTATGCATATATCCAAATGTATACATTTTTACTTTTATTTAGAATGTGCATATATTGTACTGCTTGTTTGCTTTTTTTGGCTGCAATATATATTTTTCCCTAATGTGACAGATATTTTCATATTGGCACATATAGATCAACATAATTAAAAATGATAAGAGCAGAGCAGATGTAGCTCAAGTGGTTGAGTGCCTCCTTCCCATGTACGAGGTCCAGGGTTTGATCCCCAGTACCCCCTAAAAACAAACAAATGAGAAAACCAGCTCTCATTGGGGAGCAGGTGTAGCTCAGTGATTGAATGCTTGTTTCCAATGTATGAGGTCCTGGGTTCAATCCCGGGTATCTACTAAAAAACAAACACGCAAAATGATTAGAGTATATTTCCTTATCTGGATGTGCCATAATTTATTTGATCTGACTTCTGTCGAGTGATATTTAGGCTATACCAATTTACACTAAGCAGCCCTGTATGTGTGTGCCTGTCACAGATTCACCAACACTGGACTTTATTAAACTTTAATATTTTTGCTAATTTGATATGTGAAATTTATATCTTGTTTTGGATTTTCCTTTCTTTGATTATGAAGTAAGGTAAAAATTTTTTTCCTAGGTTTAATGGGGGGATGTTACTTGCAGTACATACTTGAGATTAAGTAGCTTGATTTTCTTACTTCCTTCTCTGCCTCCCTTTCCTTAGCCAATACAACTTTGGTTCCTGTGGTGCCCTCTGAATGCAGAGCCCAAGTACTGGGCTTTGAGAAGCAGGGGTCCTCGTGAGGGTAGTGGAAGCCCTTGACTTGGCATTCCCAGAAGGGAGAGGCAGAAGCCTATGTAAAGGCAGGAAGACAGAGCTGAGAGTAGGGTCAGCTCCACCTCCTCCTGTCTCATTGCTCCTTCTCACCCCACCCAACTGTCATTTAATTTTTATTCCTACTGTCATCTGCTTTGCTTGTCTTCCCTGGCAGGGGTAGCACCTGGACTGTGGTATTTCAGTTCCTTCAGAGATAAAGGATGCTTAGTTTTCTTATGAGGGAGAATGATCTTCCTTCCAGCCTGCCGCAGGGCACAGTTCTCCCGCCTAGCATTCTTCAGATGTTTCCTGATTTAGTGCTATAGGAGCGCCTCTGGAGGCTGTGCATCCTGAACTGGACAGCAGTCAGGTTTTGTGTGGCTGCATGGGTGTTGTCCCTGTTTGATCCTTTACATTTCCCCCGCCCCCATCTTCACCATTTTTTGAAATAGGTTTTTTTTCTTAGTAGGCTTGGGAGGTGATTGGTTTAAAAGACTTTTCTCTCTTCCTAGTTATAATATGTACTATTTATCATCAAATGGCTGGTCCTTCTGTCATCTCTACCTGTAGTCTAGGCCAGTGGTTCTAAACTAGGGGCAATTTCTCCTCTCTGAGCATATTTGGCAATGTCTGGAGACTTCTGATTGACATCTCTGGGGGGCAGTGCTACTGGCATTTAGTTTAGTGCTGCTAAATTTCTGACAGTGTAGAGGGCAGCCCTCTGTAACAGAGAATTCTGCAGCCCGAGATGTCCTTTGCCGAGCTTGAGAAACCCTGGATGGGCAGACCTGGTCCAGGCAGCCTGCAGTTACCCCAGCTCCGCTGAATTAGGCCTGCCCACCTGCCTGTGTGAGGCAAGCAAGCAGCGGTGTGCTTCCTGGAGCCGTACCCTGAAAATGGCAAGCTTCAAATTGAGTTCATGAGCTCTTTTTTCCCCCTCTGTCACCTTAATATCTTTCTTTTCAGGTTTTATTTTATTTTATTTATTTTTTTAACTTTGTCTTCTTTCTTACCCTTATAGTGTAATATAAGTAGGTCAAGACTTTGAAGTCCCAGTGGGGTTTGGAGGGTCAGTATCATTTCAGTGATGGGAACATATTTTTAGGCATTTGATATGAGGTTTGATAAGTCCCTTTCTAAGGAAGGCAGAACAGAAAAGTGTGCTGGTTAAGAGCATGAACTCAGAGAGAGTACTTGGGTGGTTAGGTGTTTTTCTGTCTCCATCACAAGCTAGCTGTGGTACCATGGACCATGGGGGAATTACCTAATTTTGCGAAGTCTCAGTTTCCTAATCTGTAAAGTGGAGATAATAGCAGATATCTTATTTAAAACAGCTTTATTGAGATATAATTTGTATACCATACATTTCACCCATTTCAAGTATATAAATCGTTGATTTTTAGTATATTCATCACCACAATCTAATTTTAGAATAGATTTGTCCCAGGTAAAAGAAAACTCAGACCCATTGGCTTTCACTCCCCCCCCCCCTCCCATCTCATTGTTGTTTGCCATAATAGGCCAAATGCTTAGCCTGGTGTCAGATATGTAAGGATTCACTAAAGAGCTAGTATAGCTTAAGGCAGGGAGAAACTTTCTGTGGCACAGTCCATTCTTGTCACTGTAGAGAAGGCAAGGATGGGATAATTGTTTATCAAATGGATATTTGCATGCTATATTGTACAAGGAAGTTGTGTTTCATGCGGGCTGGAAATAAAAGATGAAAGATATTCCTTCAAGCAAAAGATGTATATTCAAATAGGAAGAAAGAGACTGGTGTAAAAATAATTATAAAACAAGGCAGAATATAGGTAGTGCTTTTAGGAAGGCATAAACAAAATATTTGAAACTGGAAATTAGAATACAAGGAGATTAATTATGTTAGGAACCATGAAAAACTTCTTGAAGGAGGGGCCATGCTGGCCAGGCCTTAGATGGTGGAAATGTGGGACCTGTGACTCGTATGAAGAATAGCCATGAATGCTGGACTCTCTGAGGTCTTGAGTCAGGCTGCTGCCATTTGATTCCTTCTGGTTGCTACACTAACACCCTTTTTTTGATGTTTCTAGCTTGTGCAAACCTGAGAAATTCAGGAAATAAAAAATTTTAGATTCCTATCTAAATGTATTAAGTAAGGTTTTAATGAGAACCTGATGTCTCTGTCAAAAGGATGAGTTTTAGTAGGTGGTTTTATGCTGTTCCTTTGAATTGGTTGCCTTTTTAGTTTTTTCTCTGGCTCTTGGTTTCATCCCTATTAATTGGGTTTATAGAATAAGTAATACCTGGGTAAGTGAGGCTCATTTACACATTTTCCCCTTGTTTCCTTCTGCAAGGCTCCTCCTGACAATCATATCCCTTGACTTCTTTCCTGAATTGCCTCTCTCTTTCTAGTGGGCACTTCCACCTGCACTCCTTACAGGCACCTCCAAGTCAGCGTGTCAGAAACGCAGCTCTCTTCCCCTGCCCTTTAGCATCCTAACATAATCTAAATACCTTAGCATTAGCATGGTTCTTACCTACTTTGCCAGCATTTCCTTTGACTTCTTCAGACATTCTTTAAACCTCCCAAATCACTGAACTACTCCTAACTCCTTATTATGTTGGGCTTTTTGTGTCTAGG
Source organism: Tolypeutes matacus (assembly GCA_026826555.1). Classification (NCBI taxonomy): domain Eukaryota; kingdom Metazoa; phylum Chordata; class Mammalia; order Cingulata; family Chlamyphoridae; genus Tolypeutes; species Tolypeutes matacus. Next base: position 15,487,289 of record JAKSZT010054335.1, on the reverse strand, counting down.
TCTTTGCATGTAGTATTTCTCTGCTTGTAATGGTCCCACATGTCCAAACCCCTGTGTGTGCTGCATCACTCAGCACCTAATGGAAAGGCTTTTCTGATACCTAACTCTTCTTTCAGGCAATGTATGGTACTCCTTTCCCTTCTCAAAACCCTGTGTATAGCTTTGTCATAGAAATCCCCACACTGGGTATTGTCATTGGTTTAAGCTGATTGTTAGCTTCTTGAGGGTGTGGACTTTTTTAGTTGTTGTTATTTTGGAGCCTAGCATAGTGTTGGTACATAGTAGATGATAAGTATTTATTGAACATATAACTATACATACACATACACACTCACACATGCATACATATGGCAACCCAAGACTAAAGGAAAAAAAAAGGAAAATTAATGCAGTAATAAGTTCTCAAATTCATTTTTGCTGTTCATTTTTATTTATAGATATTTTTTCAAGGTATAATCAAATACAAGAAGCACAGATCTTGGAAATTCACTTTGAGGAGGTGTGACAATTATCCCATGTTAACTCCTACCCCAAAGAAGATCCAGAGCGTTTCCATCACCCCAGAAAGTTTCCTTGCCCCTTTTCAGTTCCATTTCCTTTGCCCCCAAGTACTCTGATTTCTAACAATGCAGATTAGTTCTTTTCTGTTTTCATACAGTCTATGTCCTTTTGTATCTGGCTTCTTTTGCTTAGCATATATTTTTGTGATTCATTTATGGGGTTGGACATATCAGTAGTTTTCTTGTTACTGCTGAGTAGTATTTCATTGAATATACCATAGTTTATGTTTTTTGCTGTTATTGGACTTTTGGGTTTCCAGTTTTTGACTTATGAATAATGCTATTATAAACATGCTATATAGGTCTTTTTGTAAACATGTGTTTTCGTTTCTCTTAGGTGAAAAAAATAACTAGGAATGGAATTGCTGATTTATAGGTAGTGTGTTTATAAGAAACTGCCATATAGTTTTTTTTGAAGTGGTTTCCCATTTTATACTCCTACCGTCAATATGAGTTCTAGTTGCTCTGTATTTTCACCAGTGTTTTGGCAATCATTCTGTTTAATTTTAGCCATTCTAGTATGTGTGCAATGGTTTCTAATTGTGGTTTTACTTTGGATATCCTTGATGACCAATGAGGTTGAGTACCTTTTCATTTGCTATTCTCTTTTGTGAAATGACAAAGTTTTTTGCCCATTTTGAAAGTTAGGTTGTTTCTCTTTTTATTATTGATTTGTGGGAATTCTCAATGTGTTTTTTTTCTCTTTCTAGAGATAGCCACTGTTACCTATTTCCCCCTCCCCTGAGATGGCTACCTCATCTGTCTATCACCCTATTGCTTGAGCCACATCTGCTCCCCCACATTTTTTTTAAGAACAATTTCATTACTCCAAAAAGAAAAACTCCACACCCCTTAGCAGTCCTTCTCCAGCCCTATATAACCAATCTAACTTCATCTTTATAAATTGATTTATATTTACATTTTATATAAATGGAATCATACAATATGTAGTACTTTGGTTTCTCTCACTTTGCATAATGTTTTTTTTTTGGTGTGTCTGATAATATCTTGTAGTATTAACATACTTTTGTTCAATTTGAAAGAAAAATAGTCTTATATATGCAATTTTACCCATATTCATATTTCACATGTGGTTTTACTATGCTACATGTTAATTTTTTGGCTTTCCTTTTAATAATATACATGACCTTAGACTTTTCCTTTAAACCCCTTTCATACCCACATAATAGTATTGCTAGTTACAAACATTATGTTGGGTTTCACCTTTTCTATTTATTTCCAAAGATAACACACATCCTTTTCACCAATTCTGCACAAGTTGACCCTCAGCTTTTCATTCTCTAACCTCATTCTATTTTCTAGTGAACCATATTCAAGTTAACTACATGAGATTACACAATATATTTAGTTCATGGTAGCCCAGTCATGCATTTGTGTCTGGCTTCCTTCACTCAACATAATGTCCTCCAGGTTCATCCATGTTGTCATATGCTTATGACTTCATTTCTTCTTACAGCTGCATAATACTCCATCGTGTGAATGTACCACAGTTTGTTTATCCATTCATTGGTTGATGGACACCTGGGTTGTTTCCATTTTGGCAATTGTGTGTAACGTCTCAGTGAAAATCGGTGTGCAGATATCTGTTCGTGTCACTGCCCTCATTTCTTCTAGTAGTGGTATTGCCAAGTCACGTGGCACATCAATATTCACCTTCTTTGGAACTGTGAAACAGTCCTCCACAGTGGCTTTATCATTCTACATTCCCACCAACAGTGAAGAAGTGTTCCTATCTCTCCACATCCTCTCCAACACTTGTAGTTCTCTGTCTTTTTAATAGTGGCCTTTCTAATAGGTGTGAAATGATATCTCATTGTAGTTTTGATTTGCATTTCCCTAATTGCTAGTGATGTTCATTTTTTCATGTGTTTTTTTGCCATTTGTATTTCTTCTTTGGACAAATGTCTGTTAAAGTCTTTTGCCCATTTTTTAATTGAGTTGTTTGTCTTTTTATTGTTGAGTTGTAACATCTCTTTACATATGCAGGATATTAAACCCTTATCGGATATGTGATTTCCAAATATTTTCTCCGATTGAGTTGGCTGCCTTTTCACCCTTTTGACAAAGTCCTGTGAGCTGCAAAAGTGTTTAATTATGAGGAGGTCCTATTTATCTATTTTTTTTCTTTTGTTGCATGTGCTTTGGGTGTAAGGTCAAAGAAACCACCACTTACCACAAATCATTAAGATGTTACCTTATGTTTTCTTCTAGTAGTTCTATGATCCTGACTTTTACATTTAGATCTTTGATCCATTTTGAGTTGATTCTTACATAGTGAGTGAGATAGGGGTCCTCTTTCATTCTTTTGGTTATGGATATCCAGTTTTCCCAGCACCATTTGTTGAAGAGACTGTTTTATGCTGTTAACATGGCTTTGATAGGTTTGTTGAAAACCAGTTGGCCATAGAGGTGAGGGTTTATTTCTGGATTCTCAATTCTATTCCATTGATTGATGTGTCTTCTTTATGCTAATATCATGCTGTTGTTTTTTTTTTTTTTTTTAAAGATTTTATTTATTTATTCATTTATCCCCCCCTTGCTGCTTGCGCTCGCTGGGTCAGCTAACCACGCCGTGCGGGCGGGCTTGCCTTCACCAGGAGGCCCTGGGAACCGAACCCAGGGCCTCCCATATGGTAAACAGGAGCCCTACTGATTGAGCCACAGCCGCTTCCCGAATATATATTTTTTAAGATATAAGTTAATGATTTATTTGTTAGAGGATTTATCACAAAATGTTGCTGCCCAGTGCATTTTGCAAACAATAAATAGAGAGTATTAACATTCACATAATGTAATTAACGTTTACAAATGTACAAAACTTTGGTTAGCACATTTTAAACTTCTTTTTCAAATATTCAATAAACCCTCCCCCCCCCCCCAAATTATCTGATTACAAAGAATCACAAAGAGTTACTACCTATGACAAAAACATAAGAAACAAGGCAGGGAAGCAAATACAGAGCTGAGAATGTAAGAATATTCAAGCAATTTTGTTAATATCCAATAGATAAAAATCAACATTTTGAAAACATAAAACAAATCTTTATAATTAAATACTAGTTAGGCAAAAGGATATTATAGAGTCTATAACATTTACTTTTTCTACATAAATTTGCATATCTTAAATTAAATATAAAACACTATTTTTTTACTTCAATTTAGGAATATCATAAACTTGTAGTTCTTGGTGTGTCTAGGTGTAATGGAATGATAGTGTCAAGGTTTTATTTGGTCATTATTCTTTTGACTCTTAAATGCTTTTATTTATTCAGTGGACTAAGCCAATTTTAGAAATAAAATGCACAACCAGAGCACATATAATGCATCTGTTTCTGAAAATACTAAATAGCATAGTATGTCAGTATAATAGTGGCTGTGGTTAAAAAAGCAAGCAAGCAAACAAACAAAAATTACTCCAACTTATATATAAGAAAAAGTTATAAAGTAAAACTTGAGAAATTTTATCTGGTGTGTTTGCACTGCAATTTAAAAAAATCTGGATAATGTGAGTAAACTGTGTTTGGCTATGAAGTGAAATTCCCAGTTTTCACTGGGTTGTTTAGAAGCAGTGCATTTGTCTTCAAATTTTATATCAGGAACATATGTCCACAATCAATCAGCTGTTGTTTTGACCTAACTAAGAAAATGAAAATTTTGAGTCCTGGATCATTTACTCCTTCCTCCCTTCTTTTAACATCTTCACTTTGAGATCAGGCACTTGGTGCCCAGGCAGGTGGCACTGCACATTTACAGAAAATGTGTCAATCGGTAGTAGAACAAACTGAATTAAATTCATAGAGGAGGAGAAGGAGATCTTCGTCTAGAAAATCTAGACGAAGCACTAATTTATAATTTTACAGTGACAACACAAGCCCCAGTTCTTCCTAGGCACAGTGAAGCGAACTATGTCCACTCATTTGTCTGGGGATCGTAAGCTTCCACTGTATTAAGATAAGTCTGTCCATCATATCTTCCAACAGCATACAGTTTGTCACTAAGTAAACAGACCCCCACTGCATCTCTGCTGATGCTCAAAGATGCCCCTGCAGTCCACATATCTGCTTTGGGATCATATCTCTCCACACAGTCTGAGAGTCTGGAAGTCAAGTTGGATGCAGGAGCATTGTGCCCTCCAATGGCATACAGCAATCCATTCCAGGTAGTTACACCTACTTCTCCTCTCCTTTTTGACATTTGTGCACAGAGTGTCCATATTTTAGTATGAGAATCAAAACATTCTACTGATTTGAGACAAGAACTTCCATCACAACCACCAACTGCATACAGTTTTCTGTTTAGTACTGCCACACCTACTGTGCTCCTGGGGATGGACATAGTAGCAACAAAATTCCACTGGCGAGCCTGAGGGTCCTGTCTTTCAACTGTATTCAAATAGCTCCAGCCATCATGCCCTCCTACTGCATACATGGGACCTTCTAATACAGCCACACCAAGGCCATGCGTGTGTGGACATAGGGGGCATCATGCTCCAAGTTTTTATTTTGGGGTTGTAGCACTCTACAGTATTCAAAGTCTTCAGTCCATCTCTTCCTCCAGCCACATACAGTTTGTCATCTAACTCTGCACCACCAAACTGTAGCCTTCTCCCATTCATATTTGCTACAGGAGTCCACATATTTGTATGGAGATCATACTTTTCAATGTTGGTTGCTCCTTTTGTTGGATCCATTCCTCCAACTGCAAATAGTATACCCATAGTTGACTTCCTACGTTTTGTTCGAGCACTTTGTAACATGGGTCATCTCTCTGGTAATAAGTGATACTTCATTACTTCCATAATGAATGAGTTTCTGACATTCTATATCATCCCGAAAAAGTGCATTCTTTTCTATATCTGCCAGGAACTGTGGTGCAAGAAGAGGTAGCCTAATATAAGCCAAAAGTTTACTGAGATCTTTCCATCTCTGTTCTAAATCATGATGGACCCAAGTAAGAAGTGCATTCAGTATTGTCTCCTCATTAGAGATGTTCATGTCGTCACTGGCCAAGAGCTTTGCGATTTCAGTGGCTGGTAATAATACAGATTCCTTGTTTCTAATTACTTCCATGACAAGCTCCATAGTATAATTGTGAGCCACTTTATGCAAATCTGTACAACCTTGTGCATCAGCAAAAGAACAGATTCCAAGACAGTTGGATGGGTGAAGCTGTTTCATTAAAAACTTACCGCATGCTTCCACTACTTGTGAAAGCTGAAGAAGGCAAGCTGTAGATAACAAGCATTCAATATTATCTTCTTTTAATTCAAGGCGGCCTGTATATGCATACTGAATCAAAGACCATGGTGAATTTAGTTCTACACCTTCCATTTTTATTTCTTCTTGTCTTGCTTCCCTGACATCATTAGTAAACATGGCAGCAAAATAATCTGAGACAGAGGAGAGCACCAATCTGTGGGCTGGAATTCGGTGATCACCAGCAACTAAAATGATATCACACAACTGTTGATGTTTCAAATAGTTTTCCATTTTTTAAAATGTTTGCTCAGCATGATTAGGAGCCTGGAAAAATTCATCTGATGAACATGGCTCTATAGTATGGCAGGATGATAATGTCTGACTCTGTTGGAAGTCCGCGTCGGGCTCCGGAGGCGGCTGGGGGTCACGGTGGGGCGGGGCGACTAGGCAGGAGGAGGAGAAGGAGGATGAATATTTTTTTTAATATTACATTTTTAATTCTCTGTTGCCTTTTTTAAGCTATACCACTTTGTGTTTTTATTATTGGTTGCTTTAAGGATTATGATATTCATGATTAATTTCCATAGGTCATTCAACATTAATTTTATACTATTTTATACCACTTTATGTAAAATGAAAACTTTAAAGAGCATAATTACACATAACCTTTGTGCTATTGATGTGTTATACTTCAATACAGTATTATTTTTACTCTAAGTAGTCAGTTGCCCTTATTTATTTATTTATTTATTTATTTATTTATTTATTTATTTATTTA
>JAKSZT010054335.1:15469435-15480722 GCA_026826555.1 Tolypeutes matacus | reverse complement strand
TTATTTATTTATTTATTTATTTATTTATTTATTTATTTATTTATTTATTTATCTCTCCCCTCCCCTTTGTTGTTTGCACTTCCTGTGTCTGTTCATCTTCTTTGTTTCTTTAGGAGGCATCAGGAACCGAACCCAGGACCTCCGATGTGGGTTGGAGACAGCTAATCACTTAAGCCACCTCCCTTCCCTGCTTTGTTATGTCTCTCGTTATGATTTTCCTCTTGTGTCTCTTGTTGCATCATCTTTTTGTGTCAGCTTGCCATGCCTGCCTGTTGTGCCAGCTTGCTGTCTTCTTTAGGAGGCTCCGGGAACCGAACCAGGGACTTCCCATGTGGTAGGCAGGAGCCCAATCACTTCAGCCACATCTGCTTCCCGTCAGTTGCCTTTTTTCTTCCTTTTTTTTTTTTTTTTTTTAGAAGGTACCAGGGATTGAACTGGGACCTTGTACATGGGAAGCAGGCTCTCATCCATAGAGCCATACCCACTCCCCAATAGTCTTTTATATATACCCACATTCTTACCAATTTATATTTTCTTCACTTTTTTCTATACTTCCGAGTTTCATTTGATGTCATTTTCCTTCAGCCTGAAGAACTTCCCTAAATTGTGTAATGTGCAGATTTTGTGATGAAGTCTCTCAGTCTTCATTTATTTGAATGTTTTTATTTTACTTTTATTTTGAAGGATATTTTTTGCTGGATTTTTGAAGGATATTTTTGCTGGATTTGCCAATTTTACATTGGCAGCCTTTTAAAAAAAATCACTTTAAAAGTGTTTTATTGTCTTCTGCTTTTCCTTGTTTCTGATGGGAAGTCAGCCTTCATTTCTATTACTGTTCCTTTGTATGTAATTTTTTTCCCCTGCCACTGCTTTGAAGGATGTGCAGATTCTAGTTAACTCATATGTTACTTTGCTTAAAATTGTCCTGTGGGTCTCTGAGTCTTTGTTAGTTTTTTTTCAATCTCTTTTTCCTCTGTTCTTGGATTATTTCCACTGATCTGTCTTCAAGGTTACTGACCCTTTTTTTGTTGTTTCTAATATGCTGTTAAGCACATTTCCAAGTAATGTACCTTTTAGTTCTACTCTTCATTTAGTTCTTTTTTAAAATCATTTCTATTTATATGCTGAGATTCCCTATTATGACCATGTTTTTTTTTAAAGTCTTCGAACATATTTCTAATAACTGCTTTAAAACCCTTATTTGGAATTCCATCATCTGGATTATTTCATGCTCTTGTTCAGTTGACTGCTTCCCCTCCCTGGACAAGGGTCACATTTTCCTGCTTTTCATGTCCAGAAAGTGTTAATTGTATAGTGGACATTGTGGATGATAAATTTGATCATCTCTAAATTCTCTTCATCTTCCACTGAAGAGTATTTATTTTTGTTAGAGTAACATTTAAATTACTGACTGATCATTCTTGAATGTATGGAGACTTAGTCTTATACTTTGTAGAAAGTCTGTAGAAAACCTAAAGTGTTTACTAAGCCTCTTATTTAGCCATATTCAGAATCCAAGTTCTTGTCTCCTCTGCACTGGGCAGCAGCTAAAAACTTAACTGTTGAGTTCTTTGAACTTTGCAGTTGTTGATTTCTACCATGTTCATTGGAATCTTTTTAGCATATGCAGCTCAGATTAAGTGAAGATGTTGAAGGACTATATGTATTAGTTTCCTTTTTTTTAAAAAAAAGATTATTTATTAACACCATTCTGCACTCTGCTGTCTGTGTCCATTTGTTGTGTGTTCTTCTGTGTCTGCTTGTCTTTAGGTGGCACCGGGAACCAATCCTGGGACCTTGCAGAGTGGGAGAGAGGCTCTCAATCTCTTGCATCACCTCAGCTCCTTGGTCTCCTGTGTCTCTTATTGTCTCTCCTCTGTGTCTCTTTTTGTTGCATCATCTTGTTGCGCCAGCACTCCGCGTGGGCCAGTTCTCCACGTGGGCCAGTTCTCCGCATGGGCCAGCTTGCCATTCACCAGGAGGCTCCAGGAATCAAACGCTCGACCTCCTGTATGGTAGATGGGAGCCCAGTTGCTTGAGCCACATCTGTTTCCCTATATGTATTAGTTTTTGAGGCTTTCCCTGCCATGGCTCTCTTTTCCTAATTTCTCCACTAAATTTCCAGCCACTCTGCAACCACGAATGCCAATAAAACTGCATCTTCCTGCTTGATTTCTAGTGGCTGTGCTGCTGCAGGTTGGGACTGCCCTCAGAGGAAAAGCCCTTTTCCATGGTCACATTTCCTCCAGTTCCTGCCTGCTCTTGGTTGCTTTCCATTGCCTGTGTGGGAGGGTTAGTGCAACCAGTTGGATGGAAGCTCTTTCACCATTATGGGAACTACTCACAGACTCATTTTCTGTCCTGGGCCTTAAACTGGGCCTTAAACACAGTTGCTCACTTAATACATACTTTAAAAAAAAAAAAACTAGAGTAGTTGCTTCAGTTACATACACTTAGACCAAATAGGTAATTGTTTAGTGGGAAGCGAGGAGCCAAAGAATGTTAATACAGGCTCATGAAAGGGCAGGCTAGATTTCTGCTGTTGCCTCTTTCCCCTTTATTGGCAGCAACCTGATGGATTGCAGTGGACACATGGTACCGGGTAATACTGGAGGAAAATGTCTATTCCCAACTGTCTTTGACCTTTACCTCTGTTTGTGTTTCTAATCTGAGGAAAAAATACTAAAATGTAAATGTTTGTCTCACCTGCTTGTGTTTTAAAATTGGTGTCCATGGTAGGATTGTTTGACACCTTTAAATGATAGTTAGGGCCAGCTCGGGCCAGAGGACCCTTTGGGATTAATTGGTCTACAGAATTTGGGTTGATGGCTCTGACTTTAGCTAAACAGATTAAAAAACCTGTGTCCAACAGGAAACTAGGTGAGCTGCCTTTAGTGATGGCACATACATCTCTGAGTGGGTTTTTTGTTCTGTACTTTCAGCAGAAGCCTAAGATTAACATGAATGTAGTCTAATGCATTTAGTAACTTGATTTTAAAAATGTGTTCTTGAATTTGGACAGTGCCCATTTTGTTGTTTAAATGTAAATATAACTGCTTGTAAGAAGGTAGATTTTAAAATTTGAGCTTGCTTCATTACATGGTAAATGCATTCAAACTTAATGTTTTTCAGTTAAATCCTTAAGTATTTTTGCTAATGAAAGGAAAGCGAGGCACATGATCACTGAATATGTGCTGTACTTTCTTTAGTTGGGGTAATTGGAAGTATAGAAGAAACAGTTGGACTAACCCTAAATTACATTTCCATCTTTATTAATTAGGGTTCGATCAGAGAAACAAAACCATTATGGGTGATGTAAGGGATTTATTGCAGTGATTGATCTTCACCAGTTTAGGAGCTGGTTATACACTCTTGTGACTGATGCTAGGCTTGAGTCAGCAGGGTTGGCCATCTGGAAGGGAAGATAGAATCAAGTGGGAGAGAGCAAGTTTATTCTGGAACCACAAGGAAGATGTAGAGTTCATGAAGATGAGCTGAGCTCCATGAGCACTTGAACCTAAATGTATCTTGCAGCGTCCAAGCCTGCAACTTTGACGATGTGGGTAACCTGCAGTAAGGGTGTTGCACTTTACCATGGAGCTACACAGAAACTTGCCCCAGGAATATTTGGAAATGCTAAAGAAGGTGCGCTGACAGGATTTGGAGTAGCTGTGAGCTGAGTTGGTACCCCATGCCAATGAAAGTGAGCCCAAAGATCCAGAATAGTGAGAGAACTGCAACAGCACCTGGCCTTCCCTTGAGATTTTGACCATAAACGTGACTGCTGCTCCACTTTAGCCTTCCAAACCAAACCTCATGGGAATTTGAGGCCAACCCTAACCCACAACCATGTAGGAAAGGGAGTTTTGGGAAATGCAGTTGTAGCCCAGCTAATTTGACACAGTGTAAAGCCATCCCTGTCTACCCCTTTTTAATTTGGCATTTATACACACCTCTTTTTAACCATATTTAACTTAACAAATAAAGACAATTGCAAAATCATACTTTCTTGAATATAATACAGCTATCCCTTGTTCAACTGACTACACAAACCTTCTCCTTAAAAGAGGATACGAAGTTCCTTTTCCTTTTTTGTGTAATGTTCATTTCTCTTCTAGCTAATTCACATTTTCTACTTAATATCCTGTAACTTAAATATGAGGTATGAAGTTATCTACCATTAGATGGTTGGAGAATGTAAGACGAGAAACAAATTGGTTAATATATACACAACTTTTTTCTTTTAACAAAATATGGAAGAAATATTAGAGTACTCATTCTGCAACTGGTTGTAGCTGGTATCTGTAATTACCTTCTTCCACTGCCACTCCATTTCCCCCCTCTGTCCTTGGCAAGCACCTCTGCTGGTTGTGGTTCCTTGACTGGTGGAGTGACCCAAACCTTTGTTCCTTAAAGTTCCTGCCTGGATTGTTTCCATTGACAATCTAATCACAGTACAGGGAATTACTAAGTAGCATCTCAGGGAAACTCCTACACTCCACACCTGCTTCTTCTATTCCCCTTTAGTAGTAGCAACCCAGTTTCCCCTTGATAGTTTTGTCAGACCTTCCCTCACTTCAGATCTGTAACCCCTTTCTTCACCTGTTGACTCCTTGTCATGAAGAGCCCACAGTCTCTGGGTAGAACCTTTGTTTTGTCTCTTGGTGGAAACATTCCTCCCCTGGGAACTAACATGTCTAGATTAGCAGAGCCTAAAGTTGTAGGGTCAGAAAGCAAAAAAAAAAAAAAAAAAAAAAAATTAGGATGAAAGAAATAACATTTATATGCCGATGAGAATGATCTAGTAGAAGGAAGTATTGACGAAGGCAGGAGAGAGATGGTAGAATTGCTAGAGCAGTGTCCTCCAGTAGGTACAGTTGACCTTATTTAGTGAAGCAATTGGCTTTTTCTAGGAGCACTTACGGGATCTGTAGAAGCAAGTAGGTGGGTCGATGATGTGGTATGTTTTCCGTGAATTAGAAGCAAAGTTGTAAATTAAGAGTGAGAATGAGGGAAGCGGCTGTGGCTCAATCAGTAGGGCTCCCGTTTACCATATGGGAGGCCCCGGGTTCGGTTCCCGGGGCCTCCTGGTGAAGGCAAGCCCGCCCGCACCGCGTGGTTAGCTGACCCAGCGAGCACAAGCAGCAAGGGGGGATAAATGAATAAATAAATAAAATCTTAAAAAAAAAAAAAAAAGAGTGAGAATGAGTTAATACATATTAATTACATTTCATACTTGGGGAACTAATAAGGGTACCTTGTAAACAAATATTTACTTAAAAGAAGGGTAAATATGTTCAGGAAAGTACAGGTGGTTTTTCTCTTCTATTTTCCCATATTTAATAAACTAATGGACAGGTGGCTATAAGCAATTGAATTCTAGTTCTAGATCTGATGTGTGTTGGTTTGCTTGTTTTTTTTGCCTAAGGGAGGAAACAAGAATTATATTTCCTATTTTGAGCTTCCATTGAATTAATTTTAAATAATACAAAATAGGTAACATGTCTGTCTTTTTCACAAAGGAAAATGCTACAGTAACATATCCTGTCTACTCTGAATATGAAGGTTTTATAATGTGATTAGGAGGGTGAGCTTGGAGTCAGACTGCCTGGGTTTAAATCCCAGCTCTTCTGCTGCTTACCATCCATTGTTTCAATTAGCTTTTGCTTGCTACTCCCCGCCCCCCGCCGCCCCCAATTCAGTGGCTTAAAACTGTGAGTGGCTTTACTGTTTGTGAATCTGTGGATCATACAAATCTGTGGATTTTGTCGATTTCAGCTAGACTTGTTGGTACATCTGTGGCCAGCTGGCAGGTTGGTTGGGGGCTGGCTGGTTTGGGGTGGCCTCTCACTTTTCTAGGAGCTAGCTGACTGCCAGAATGATGGGAGTTCCTGAGGTCATCAGCCCCAGGCAGCTGGGGCTCCTTCACATGGTGGTGACGGTTACAAGAGAGCCAGTGGACGTGGGCAAGGTCTCTGGAGGTTTGGGCACAGGTACTTTCTCCCACATTCTTTTGGCCAAGGCAAGTCATGAGAACAGCCAGGATTCAAGGTGGGGGAACTAGAGGTGTAGTGTCACATGGCAAGGGGTGTGAGTGTAGAGAGGGGTGGATAATTACAGACATTTTTATAATCATTCTACCACACAGTGTGGCCTTGCACAGGTCTCTTCATCTCTCTGAATCTGTTTCTTAACCTCTAAAAATGATGAGAATAACGAAACTTTCTAAAAGATGACTTGGAGGATTAGATAGAATAACCTATGTAAAGTGCTCACGATAGTGTCTAATTTATACTATTGAGTGCTCAGTAAATGTTAGTTATTATTATGACTACATCCTTGAAATAGTCCTTTGGCACTGTCATTTTCTCCTCATAGCTGCAGAAAAAGGCTGACTTGTTCACATTACCAAGGTGCCATGATAGGTGGTAGATCCACCTTTTGAACCCAGGTTCTTTTGCTTTGAAACTCTAATTCTTTCCTTTGAAAGCTAGCCAGTACAGTGGCTAAAAATGTGGGCTCTGGAATGAGACTGATTGAATTCCTCCCGCCCCCCCACTAGCCCTCAGCTTTGGGCAAATTGCTGAATCTTTTTGTGCCTCAGTTTCTGTGAATGAAGACTGCTTACCTCACAGACTTGTGAGAATTAAACAAGTTAATACACATTACATGCTTATTTAGTACCCTGAGCACAGGGTAGTCCTCAATATGTTATTATTTTTCAGTTTATTATTATTACAGCATGCTGCCTTTAGTCCAAAGATTTAAAAGCATTTCTTTATTGAAAACTTTAAATGAGGCTGAAACTTTGACCTTTTCCTTTTTAGGGCCATCAACTTTTTAAATTAAGCAGTATTAAACTTCATGGTTAATTCCATAGTATAATAATTATGTATTTTATTGATGTGAATTGACTGTATGTGGGCATTTCAGTTTGGAGAAAAACCGTAGTACAATATTTTGTCTGTCTTTTGTTCATTTCCTTTTTAAGCTTTTTTCTGCGTAATGTCATTCATTTCTAGTGACTTCTCTGTTGGCTACCCCCACCTCAAGTTTGACTTCACTCCTAATTTTCATTCATTCATTGATTTTTCTTTCTTCTCTCTCCAGTTAGTCATTGAATTTACTTTCTCTATTACCTTTCAATCTGTTCTCCTCCCCTTTCAGGCTCCTTGTTTTCGGTTTAGTCCAAGTCCTTATCATTTTTTTTCTTAAGTTAATTTAGTAGTCTTCTAACTGGACTTGACTCCAGTCTTACCTTCTTCAAATCCATTCTCCAGGGACTGTCAAAACAGAAGACATTTGACCATTTTACTCCCTTGGTTAAAACTTTTTTTTTTTTTTAAACTTCCCTTTGCCTGTAAGAAAGAATAAGTTTCAGCATTTAAGGTTCATAATGAATCTGCCTATATTTCTCTCTCCAGTAGAATCTTTAGTTACTTTGTAGCAGAATTTGAGTTCTGGCTATATGAAATTATTTAAGACTCATATGCTCTTGTGCTTCTGTGCATTTGCATATGTTTTTAATTTCATAAAAAATTCTCTGTCCTAGCCTTTATTTTTATTTTTTATTTTTGGCAGACTTTTGGACTGCGTCTTTTTAAAGATTTCAATTGTAATTTCTCAGGAAAGTTTTCCTTACCTCATGTATTAGTCAGGGTTCTGTAGGGAAACAGAATCAACAGGAGATAATCTGTAAATATTAGGAGATTTTATAAAATTGTCTCATGCGAGTGTGAAGATGCACAGATTCAGATTCCTCAGGGCAGGCTGTAAGCCAGGAACTCCAGTGAAGGTCCTTGATGAGATTCCCCCAGAGAAGCTGCCTGTCTGAAGTAGAGATGGGAATTCTTTCTTCTGACTGCTGAAACCACTTTTCCTTTTAAGGCTGTCCACTCATTAAATGAGATATGTCTCATTGCTGAAGGCAGTCTCCTTAGTTGATTGTAGATACAACCAGCCTTAGATGCAATCACCTCACTGATGATTTAAGTCCACAGATTGTCCTCATAGTACAATTTGGCCAGTGTTTGCTTGACCAGACACCTGCTCACTGGTACCTGGCCAACTTGACACAGGAGCCTGACCATCACACCCCAGCATACTCACTTTCAAACTCCTGGAATCTTTGCCTGCTTCTGGCATATACTTTTATGGTAGAGCTTTTCACATACCCCGCTTCCTCCCCCTTTTTAAACAGCTTTATTGAGAAAAATTCACAAAACCGTACAATTCGTCCATTTAAAGTATACAGTTCAGTGGCTTTTAGTACATTTACATCCATCACCACTATGAATTTTAGAACATTTTCACTACCTCAAAAAGAAACCCTATACCACTTAAGCACCATCTCCTAGTCTCGCCCCTGCTTCCCCTCTCTCTGTCCCTTATCCCTAGGAAGCCACTATTCTTCTTACTTTCTCTATAGATTTGCCTTTTTTGGACATTTCATATTAATGGAATCATACAATATGTGGTCTTTTGTGACTGGCATCTTTTACTATCAGGGTACAGCATCATGGATCAGCACATTACTTTTTTTTTTTTTTTTTTGAGGTACTGGGGGTTAGGGATTGAACCAGGGACCTTGTATGTGGGAAGCCGGTGAACCACATCGGCTCCCTTGAGATGTTTTTTCTTTTGTTTTGCTTGTTGATTTTTTTTTTTTTTTTTAAGAAGGCACAGGGAACTGAACCTGGAACCTCGCATGTGGAAAGCAGGCGCTCAACTGCTTCAGCCACATCCGTTCCCCACTTCATTACTTTTTATTGCTGAATAATATCCCATTGCAGGATATGCTACATTTTGTTTATCCTTTTTGTTAGTTGATGAACATTTGGGTTGTTTCCACCATTTGGCTCTTAGGAATAATGCTGCTATAAACATCCGTGTACAAGTTTTTGCATGCACAAATATTTTAAGTTTTCTTGGGTATATTGGTAGGAGTAGACTTGCTCATAACTTTGTTCTCATATTGTAACTTTTTGTTTAATCTTTGAAGAACTGCCAGACAGTTTTCAAAGTGGCTGTACTAGTTTACATTCCTATCAGCAGTGTATGAGGGTTGCAGTTTCTCCACATCCTTAATACTTATCTGTTTTTTTGATTATAGCCATCTGTCTTTTTGATTACACCCACACTAGTGGGTGGGAAGTGGTATTTCATTGTGGCTTTGATTTGCATTTCTCTCATGGCGAATGATGTTGAACATCCCTTCATGTGCTTATTGGCTATTTGTATATTTTCTTTGGAAAACTGTCTCTTGAGATCCTTTGGCCATTTAAAAATTGGGTTATCTTTTTTTACTATTGTTGTACTAGTTCTTTGTATGTTCTAGTTATTAGTCCCTTATTAGATTTATGACTTGCAAATATTTTTTACCATTTTGTGGGTTACCTTTTCAACTTTCTTGATAGTGTTATTTGAAGCATAAAAGTTTTTAATTTTGATGTTCATTTTATCTATTTATTTCGTTTGCCATTTATGCTTTTGGTGCCATATCTCAATATATTTATTTTAGTTCAATAGGTCTTTGAACCATTTTGAGTTAATTTTTGTATATGATGTGAGGCAGTGATGAGGCAGTGATGCAGATTCATTCTTTAGCATGTAGATAACTTGTTCTAGCACCATTTGCTGATAAACCTGTTTGAGCACCATTTACTGATAAGACCATCTTTCCTCATTGAATATTCTTGGCATCTTTGTCAAAAATCAATTGACTATAAATGTGTGGGTATATTTCTGAACTCAGTTCTATTCCATTAATCTGTAGATTTATTGTTATGCTAGTATCGCACTGTCTTGATAAGTGTATCTTTTTTTTTTTTTTTTACCGGGAGGTCCCGGGGATCGAACCCGGGCCCCTCCATATGGGAGACGGATGCCCAACCAGTTGAGCTACATCCAACCCTGATAAGTGTATCTTTGTAATACGTTTTGAATTGGAAAATGTAACTCTTCCAACTTTATACTTTTTCAAGATTATTTTGGCTATTCTGGGTTACTTAGATTTCCATATTACTTTTAGGATCAGCTTGTCATTTTCTGCAAAGAGTCATCTGGGATTCATATTGGATTTTTTTTTTTACCATTTCTCAATTAAATGTACTGGATACATACAATTTTTTTCTTTTTTGAATCGTACAATGTGTTGCACATTATTTTTGGTTCTTAGTAACACAGTCATGCAGTATTTGTCCTTTTGTGTCTGGCTTGTTTCACTCAACATAATGTCCTCCAGGTTTATCCATGTTGTCATATGCTTCACAGTTTTATTTCTTACAGCTGCATAATATTCCATCGTGTGACTACAACCATAGTTTGTTTATATATTCATCTGTTGATGGACACCTGGGTTGTTTCCAACTTTTGGCAATGATGAATAATGTGGCTATGAACATTGGTGTGCAGATGTCTGTTCGTGTCACTGCTCTCAGTTCTTCTGGGTATATACCCAGTAATGGTATTGCAGGGTCATGTGGCAAGTCTATATTCAGCTTCTTTAGGATCTGCCAAAGAGTCCTCCACAGTGGCTGTACCATTCTGCATTCCCACCAACAGTGAAGAAGTGTTCCTATCTCTCTACATCCTCTCTAACACTTGTATTGTAGTTCTCTGTCTTTAATAGTGGCCATACTGATAGGTGTGAAATGATATCTCATTGTAGTTTTGATTTGCATTCTCCTAATCAATAGTGATGTTGAGCATTTCTTCATGTATTTTTCTGCCATTTGTATTTCTTCTTTGGACAAATGTCTATAAAAGTCTTTTGCCCATTTTTAAAATAGGTCGTTTGTCTTTTTATTGTTGAGTTGTAACATCTCTTTATATATCCTGGATGTTAAAACCCTAATCGAATATGTGATTTTGAAATATTTTCTCCCATTGAGTTGGCTGCCTTTTCACCCTTATGACAAAATCCTGTGAGCTGCAAAAGTGTTTAGTTATGAGGAGGTCTCATTTATCTATTTTTTTCTTTTGGTGCATGTGCTTTGGGTGTAAGGTCCAAGAAACCACCACCTACTACAAGGTCTTGAAGATGTTTCCCTACATTTTCTTCTAGCAGTTTCATGGTCCTGGCTTTTATATTTAGGTCTTGGATCCATTTTGAGTTGATTCTTGTGTAGGGAGTGAGATAGGGGTCCTCTTTCATTCTTTTGGTTATGGATATCCAGTTGTCCCAGTGCCATTTGTTGAAGAGACTGTTTTGTTCTAATAACAGTAACTTGGTAGGTTTTTCAAAAACAAGTTGACTGTATAGGTGAGGGTTTATTTCTGGATTCTC
>JAKSZT010054335.1:15445994-15469335 GCA_026826555.1 Tolypeutes matacus | reverse complement strand
TTTTTTTTTTTTTTTTTTTTTTTTTTTTGACTTTGTTTTGTACATTTAATAATTGAAAATATAAACAGTTAAAAACTAAAAAGTAAACACAGATGAATAAATATATACATTTCTCAATTTAATGTACTGGATACATATAAAATTTTTTTTGAATCAAACAATATGTTACACAATATATTTGGTTCATAATAACACATTCATACAGTATTTGTCCTTTTGTGTCTGGCTTGCTTCACTCAACATAATGTCCTCCAGATTCATCCATGTTGCCATATGCTTTATGACTTCATTTCTTCTTACAGCTGCATAATATTCCATCGTGTGAATAGACCACAGTTAGTTTATCCATTCATCTGTTGATGGACACCTGGGTTGTTTCCAACTTTTGGCAATGATGAATAATGTGGCTATGAACATCGGTGTGCAGATGTCTGTTGGTGTCACTGCTCTCAGTTCTTCTGGGTATATACCCAGTAATGGTATTGCAGGGTCATGTGGCAAGTCTATATTCAGCTTCTTTAGGATCTGCCAAAGAGTCCTCCACAGTGGCTGTACCATTCTGCATTCCCACCAACAGTGAAGAAGTGTTCCTATCTCTCCACATCCTCTCCAATCTGATCTTTATTATTTCTTTCCTTCTGCTTGCTTAAGGATTGGTTTACTGTTCTTTTTCTAGTTTCTCTAGTTATTCAGTTAAACTTTGAGTTTAGCTCTTTCTTGTTTTTTTAATATAGGCATTTAGGGCTATAAATTTCCCTCTCAAGACTGCCTTCGCTGTATCCTATAAGTTTTGATAAGTTGTGTTTTCATTTTCTTTTGTCTCAATATATTTACTGATTTTACCTGCAATTTCTTCATTGACCCACTGATTATTTAGGATTATGTTGTTCAGCCTCCGCACATTTGCCAATTTATTTTTTTCCTATCTATTACTGAGTTCCAGTTTCATTCCATCATGCTCTGAGAAGGTGTTTTGTATAATTTCAATCTTTTTATATTTATTGAGAGCATTGTGCCCTAACATGTGGTCTATTCTGGAGAAAGACCATGGGCACTTGAGAAGAATGTATAACCCTCTGAATTTGGATGCAGTGTTCTGTATATGTCTGTTAGATCGAACTTGTTTATCATATTGTTCAACTTCTCTGTTTCCTTGTTGATTTTTTGTCTAGTTCTATCTAATGATGTGAATGGGGTGTTGAAGTCTCTAACCATTATTGTAAAGATATCTATTTCTCCCTTCAGTTTTGCCAGCATTTGTCTAATGTATTTTGGGGCACCCTGGTTAGGTTCATAGATATTTATGACTGTTATATCTTCCTGGTGAATTTTCCCTTTTATTAATATATAATGGCCTTCTGTATCGCTTATTACTTTTTTGCATTTAAAGTCTCTTTTGTCTGATATTAGCATAGCTACCCCTGGTCTTTTTTGGTTACTATTTGTGTGGAGTCTCTTTTTTTAACCTTTCACTTTCAGCCATTTTGTATCCCTGGGTTTAAGGTGAGTTTCTTATTAGCAGTGTATTGGTGGCTTTTTTTTTTTTTCCCCCTTCTGTCAGCCTGTATCTTTTGATTGGGACATTTAATCCATTTACATTCAATGATACTGTAAATGCACTATTTACTTCCACCATTTTATTCCTTGGTTTTCGTATGTCATATATTTTCGTCTGTCTTTTTACTCTTCTGGTTATCCTTTCTGCTATTCTTTGTTCTGTACTCTCTTGCAAGCCTCTCTCTCCTGTCTTTTTATTTCGGGTTCTAAGGCTGCTTTTACTATTTCCTGCAAAGATGAATTCTTTTTTTGTAAACTCTGTTTCTGTTTGTTTGTGAATATTTTATACTCAACTTCATATTTGAAGGACAATTTTGCTGGATAAACAATTCTCGGCTGGCAGTTTTTGTCTTTCAGTATCCTAATTGTATCATGCCACTGTCTTCTCGCCTCCATGGTTTCTGAAGAAAAACCTGCACTAAGTCTTACTGGGCATCCCTTGTATGTGATGTTTTGCTTCTCCCTTGCTGCTCTGAGAATTTTCTCTTTATCTTTGACATTTGACATTCTGAGTAGTATGTGTCTTGGCATAGGTCTATTTGAATTTATTCTGACTGGGGTACAGTGTGCTTCTTGGACATGTAAGTTCATTTCTTTTGTGAAAATTGGGAAATTTTCAGCTATTATTTCCTCAAATACTCTTTCTGCCCCTTTTCCCTTCTCTTCTCCTTCTGGAACTCCCATGACAAGAATGTTGTTGCATTTTGTGTTGTCATTCAACTCTCTGAGCCCCTGCTCAATTTTTTCTATTCTTTTCTCTCTCTGTTCTTTTCTCTCTTCAATTTCAGCTGTTCTGTCTACTGTATCACTTATTCTTTCTTCTATAATTTCGAGTCTGCTGTTGTGTGCCTCTCATGTGTTTTTGATCTTAGCTATTGCGTCTTTCATTCCCAGAGCTCTGTTACTTTTCTGTTAAGGATTTCAAATTCCTCTTTGTGCTCGCTCAGTGTCTTCTTTTTTTTTTTCTTTGTTGATTTTTTTTTCTTTTCAATGTTTTCTTGATGTCATTTCTCTCTTTAACCATATTGTCTTTCAATTCCTTAATTTGATTTTGGAAATATATGTGCATCTTGCTGATTACTTCTCTCAAATCCTGCATGTCTTCTGGGGCTTTGATATGTTCCTTTTCTTGGGCTATGTCTTCTATATTCTTAGTATGGCTTATAATTTTTTGCTGATGTCTAGTCATCTGATTAGGATGTAGTTTACTCAGATGCTCAATTTCTTTCTCTTTGTATGGATTTAGTGTCAGGAGGCTGTGTGTTACCACTGCTCTTTTATTCTTGGCTCGACCTGGATTGTTAGGATTGTCCCTGCTAGTTTCTCAAAACTGGACAGTGGACACAGTAATTGGTTGTAGACTTGCTTCCTAGGGCCTTGGGGAGGGAGGCTATAGAGGCCAGAAAAAGCATTTCCTGCTTATTTTTATTTTTTATTTTTTATTTTTTTTTTACTGAGAGGTCCTGGGGATTGAACCCAGGTCTCTCCATATGGGAGATAGACACCCAGCCATCTGAGCCACATCTGCCCCCCTCTCCTGCTTATTTTTAATTTTCTTGCATGCACTTCCTTAGTCTGCCACCAGATGACGCTCTTTGGCAGCTCTCAGTTCAGTGTCTGGTTGGAGTGTATTTTTTGCATCATAGATCGGATCAATGTGATAGAGCTTCCTGTCTGGAGGCTAGGAGCCTTGTAATTCAAACTTTCTCTGAGACAGTTCCCCAGCCTTCTCTGGCAGCCCCCTCCCTTTTCCTGGCTAGGAAATAATTTCCACTCCCCTCTGATTCCTCAACAATCAGTCCTGGTTAGTAGAGAAGGAGATTGGGAGGGTCATATATCTTTAGCCCTCTGCCATCTCCCAAGGCAAACAATGGTGTGGTCCTACCTGGCCTGGTAGGGCTCCTGGAACACAGCAGACCAAATTTGTGAGTCAAAAACTGAGTCAGCCTTAGGCTGTGTCCCTCTCTCTTCCCCTTCCTGGGGAAGTATATTCTCAACAATCAGTTCTGGCTAGAAGAGAGGGAGATTGCAAGTGTCGGATTTCTCCAGTCCTGTGCTGGCTCCCAGGGCAAACCACAGAGTGGTCCCACCTGGCCTGGAAGGGCTCCTGGGACACAGCAGACCAAATCTGTGGGTCAGAAGCTGAGTCAACCTTAGGCTGTGTCCCTCCCTCTCCCCTTTCCTGGGGTGGTTGATCCCTGGAGCTCCCTTTGTCTATAGTGGCAGGCCTAGAGGCCCAAGGATTCTAAAGTGTCTTTATTGTGGGTGATGGTGCCGGCAGTTGTGGTTTCCCTCCTTTGTCCTTCTCTCCTCTGGGCAGTGCCCAGCCTTCGCCTGGTGTCTTAAACGCTAGAAGATGTTTTTCTAGGCTGTTTCAGCCTATCCTCTAGCTATTTTTCTGGAGGAGAAGAGAGTCCCATGTCTTTCTAGTCCATCATCTTCCTGGACGTCCTCATATTGGATTTTAATACGTATCTGTCTCTCAAATATTTATTTAATGATTATACAGGAGTGGAAAGGTCGAAAATAGCTGAGGGAGTTGTCTAAGCTCACAATAAGTGACTGCAGTCAAACTATTTTGACTTCTGGCTCCAAATAGCAGGTTCTTTCCACTATAACTGCTCTTGTGACTCATCACGCCCGCTGTGAATCCTGTTAGAGGTCTTGTGTTTCTTTACGGTGATGATGATGATTATTAAGTTCTCCAATAGAGATTGAGTTGGCTTAATGAGTTTCTTCTCTTTCATTAACTTCTTATTGCAGTATGTATATGAGTTTTCACAAACTAAACACACCCATGTAATGAGCTTTCAGATTAAAACACACATTACTAATGCTCCAGAAACCTCGCTTGTGCCCTGTCCAGTTACTGCCCCCCCAAACGGCAATCATTATCCTGACTTTTAACACCATTTTGTTAGTTTTGCCTGTTTTTGAACTTTTTATAAATGGGCTCATGCTTTATGTCGTTGTTTGTGTTTTACTCATTTTTGTTTTTTTGTGATTCAGCCATGGTATTGCATGTAGTAGAATAAGCAGGGGTACTCCTGGTACTTTTATTATTAAATTATTATTAAATTACTGTATGTTATTTTCATTTGTTCATTCAGGTGATTTTTTAAAATAAAATTTTATTCAAGTATATCATTCATACATGAACATACATAAACAATAAGTGTATAGTAAAAGTTGTAAACTTACGAAACAAACATGCATGTCATCATACAAGGCTCCCATACATCTCCCCACCACCGGCACCATACATTGTTGTGAAACATTTGTTACAAACTACGAAAGAGCATAATCAAAAAGCATTACTACTACTTATAACCCCTGTCTTTCATTTGGTGTATTTTCCCCCTAATCCACCTGATTATTAACTTTTTCAGGTGATTTTCAGGTGATTCTGAAGTCGCATAATTGTTTTCCAAAGCTGAATTGACATTTGTGGGAGTGAGAATTTTGGTAGGGGGAGTAGGGTGATGCCTGGTATCCAGAGGTGAAGTAGGCTACCATGATTTATTACGTAACGCCTGTGTAGTGAATAATTATGAGGCGCCACCTGCTCCTGGGACTGAGTGCACTTCATTACATTGTATTTTTTTTTGGGAATTTTTTGTTCTTTATGGCATTTTATAAGGTGAATGATGAGAAAGCCCATACGCTTTAGAGACATTTATTGAACTTTTCTCTTCATCATGGTGTAATGAAGGGGAGCATGGCCTTTATCTCTTTACAAGTGTCATGACTTTGTGAGCTGGGGACATGTTGCTTCTTTTAACCTGTAAAGTGTGAACATCACCTTGTATCTCAGGATTGCTCGAGAGCTGGGTATCACCATATACATGAAAGCAACTTACGTAGTTCCTGGCATATAGACGCTCAGCGAGTATTAGTTTTACTCTTTCATTAATTAAGGTAAATAAAGTAATTTACCAATCTCTGGGTAGACTTATGTTTTCAAAATACTAATGTGTTTTTATAATGTACTTGCTTAAAGCTAAAGTTTTGTTTGATACTGTGAAATATAGTTATATTTTGGCTTCTAGAAATATGTCAAGATACTTAGCTAGAAGTGGTAATTATTTTTTCTATCCTTCCTTCACTTTTAAAAATTTTTATGTTTTAGAAACACATAGGATCATACTCTACAGTTTTGCTTTTTCAATTTAATGATATTTTTTGGACTTTGATCTGGATCAGCACATATAAATTGCCTCATCAACTTTAGTTTTATATACTTAAACTAAAAGTTACTTTTCTTTCGTAGGACATGTAGGTAATTTCCAATATTTTGTAATTATAAACATCTCTGCATGTAAATACAAAAAAGGCAGCACACGTTTCCGTTGGTCCCATATGTTGATGGCATGTGGAGAAGGAATTGAAGAAAATGCATCCAAAGCCCTTGATGGAACCATGCTGAAGCTTTCTTTGCTTTGGGGTTATTTTGTTACCCTAGATAATTAAACATTTATTTATTTATTTATTGACATCCCCCCCCCCCCGTTGTTTTGCGCTCGCTGTCTGCTCTCTCTGTGTTCTTCTGTGTTTGTTGTCTTCTCTTTAGGCGGCACCGGGAACTGATCCTAGGACCTTCTGGAGTGGGAGAGAGGCACCCAATCTCATGTGCCACCTCAGCTCCCTGGTCTGCTGTGTCTCTGTGTCTCTTTTGGTTGTATCATCCTGCTGCATCAGCTCTCCTTGCGGGCTAACACTTCTGCGTGGGCCAGCTTTCCTTTCACTAGACGGCCCTGGGAATCAAACCCTGGACCTCCAGGTAGATGGGAGATGGTAGATGGGAGCCCAATTGCTTGAGCCACATCTGTTTCCCAAACATTTTTTTATTGTTGTAAGTAGTTGGACTGGGAATTTTTGTACATTGATACTTCAAGACTGTAATGGATATCATGGGGACCTTTATCTCGTACCTGTCTAAGTGGAAATGCTTTAGTGTTTTGTAAATATGCTTAATATTTGCTTATTTATTATTTACTTTTGAAAAGTATTGTTTAATTAGAGTTTTCCTTCTTTTTCTGATTTCCTCTAAGAAATTTAGATAAGCCAGGTATTGTAAGCAGTTAAATTTAATTTAGATGCTCCTATGCTTTTTCTTCTTTTACCTATTAATACAATTCATTCATTAATAGATTTTCTGGTGCTGACAGTCTTTGCAGAGACAACCATGTACAAGAGAGTGCTCGCACACTTGCGAGACTGAAATCATGTGCCTATGACTTGTCTCATCCGAATCAGATTCCTGGGCTGTGGTCAGATGACCTCCAAATCAGCACCTCTGGCTAGGAAAATTGCTGTATACCAGTTGGCTTAAATCTGTTTTATCCTCAACCATTTATTTACTGGAATGGGGATGGAATTATCCTGGCCATTTTGACTAGTTAGTTCCTGCTGGTGGACCTAGGTCTTAGTACTTCCTTAACTTCATTGCAACTACATTCCCAGAGAGGAGTGTAATGGTTGTGGGGAGGCAGCCACATGTCATAGTCACGTTGTTTTATGTCTTGGCAACATAAGAATTTGAGATAAGACATATAAGTATTGGAAAGGAAGAGACCAATGTGGCTTTGTTGTTGGCTGCTTATTCATAGCTTTTCCAAAAAGAACTCAGATTTATTCCATGTATTCAGGAACCATGTGTTTCAGAGAAGGCTGGTCTCTTCTGAACTCCGAGTTGAATAAGGCTGGTCTAAACCACCCATGGCAATTCTGTTTCCCTTCCTAACAGCTACTTTAAAAATGATATTACTACCTGTTTCAATTTTTGCCAGTCCAGTGGGTGTAAAATCCTTTCTCATTGTGGTCTTAATTTGTATTTTCCTGATTAGGAATGAGAGTTGGAACAAGGTATTAAAGGTTTACTGGCTATTTATGTTTCTTTTTGTGTGATGCACCTGGTAGTACCTTTTTTTTTTTCCTATTGGATTCTTTGTGTTTTTCGTTAAATATAGCTGTTGTTTATATATTCTGGTTACTATTTTTTTTTTTTAATTTATCCTTGCCATACGAGATTCCCATACATCACCTCACCAATAACACCTTGCCTTGTTGTGGAACATTTGTTACAAATAATGAAAGAACATTGTCAAAATATTACTGCTAACTATAGTCCATATCTTAAATTTGGTGTACTTTTCCCAAAAAACCAATCTATTATTAATACCATGTATTAATTTTATGTATTTGTTATAGTTCAGGAGAGAACCTTCTCCTATTTGTCCTGTTTAACCACAGTCCTTCTTCCACCACAGGATTCCCTGTGTTACACAGTCCCATGCTTTGCATGATCCATCCAAAGTGTACATTCACTGGCTCTCAGTTTCATCAGAGTTGTGCTGTCATCACCTCAGTCAATTTTAGAATGTTTCTTTACACCAAAAAGAAAAATCCAATACTCCCTTTACCCACCTATCTTTGACGCTTAGCATTGATAGAGTACCTTTTCTGCCATTGCTGCAAAAATATTACAATATTACTGTGAAATGTTGTCTGTAAGTTATATTAGTTGTACTTTTCCCATGTTTCACCATATTTTTAATAACTTGTAATAGAGGAACATTCTTGTATTTGTGCTATTAACTCCAGTCCTCATCTACCACTGAAATCACTGTGTTATTCAGTCCCTAGGTTATCCTCTAGCTTCCTTTCAATTGACATTTAAGCCCTTAGACAACTGCTTTAAGCCACAATTACATTTATAAATCAGCAGTGTTATACTCACTATAATGCGTTACCATCAACTCTATCCATCTCCACATATTTACAGTCAACCTTATTAAAAATTCTGCATGCAGTAAGCATCAGCTCCCCCTTCTCAACCCACTTCCTATCTCCTAGTTGGTTACTAACTTTAAAAAATAATTAAAAAAAAAAAAAAGATACACCAGCTTACATTTTATTTTTATTTATATATTTTTAAGAGGTACCTGAGATTGAACCCAGGACCTCTTATGCACGAAGCAGATACTCAACTGCTGAGCTATACCTGCTCTGCCTAACTTTAAAAAAAAAAAAATCAGTTTCGTGAGTTGCAAACACGTTTTCTCATTGAGGTTTGGTTTTTTCCCTCTTTTGGGTATCTTATGAAAAACAGACATTCTTAGTTTTAATTTAGTAAATTTATCAATCATTTCTTTTGTGGCTTATGTATTTATATACGTAAATATGTATGTATGTATTTAGTTTGGTTTAAGAACTCTTCCCTTCAGATTTAGGTAATAAAAATAGTTTCTTTTGTTTTTAAGCATTGTCTTTCATTTCTTCACACTGGGGATGCTTTTTAAATTTTTCAATAGTGGCATAGGATCAAAATTCATTTTTCCCATATATATATAATTGGTTTTCTCAGCTTCGTTTATTAGAGAGCCCAGTTGTTCTGCACTGATCTGCAAAACCAGCTCTGTCATCAAGTTTCCATATTTGTGTGGGTCTGTTTCTGGACTTGATTCTCTTCCATTAGTCTACTTCTTTTGTGAGCTATGCTAAGTGAAGAAAGCTCAGGCGCAAACTCCTCTGCAGTCCGTTCTGTTGTGGCTTCTGAGAAACTTTCCTGATCCTGTCTGCGGCCGGCTGGTTGCTCTTGCAGGGTGCTGCCTCCGCCGAGCTCCCGCTACCTTTTGACTCTGCTTTAAAAGGTGGTAACATACTGGGGAATAAAATGAAAAGTTGTAAAAAAAAAAAAAAAAATTAGGAAAAAGGCCTTGCTGTGGAGAAAGAGCGTGTGATTGGGGGGTTTTGCTTGCTTGTTAGTGGCAGTGGCCCGGAGCTAAGAAGTTGCCCTCTTCTGGTGTTCACTCTTGCTCTTTGCCTAAGCCCACTTGCCTGCTGTTCAACACAAAGCGTCACCTCTGCTTAGCAAATGGTCCCTGAAAAGAGCTTGAGGGTGGTGGGGGATTGCACGGTTTGCAGCTCTGCTGGGACACTGCACAGCTTTCCGGTTGATCCCTTCCCTCGACCTCCTCTTGCTTCTGACTGGTTCTTGGCCCTCCCGTCCGGCTCACTCCCTGCCTCTTTCCAGGAGTCTTATGCAGTTGGGGTGGTGATCCTCTGACTTCTAACACTGGTGTCATTTTCCTGTTAGTTTTGCATGTCTTTGGCCATTTGGGTATGGGGAAGGAGAGGGAAATTCTGTGATGCAATTTACCATCTTAAAACCAGAAGTTCAACAGACTGCCTTTTTCATCTGAACTTCATTCTCTTATTTTCAGGTTGAAAAGTTCTTTCTTAACTAAAGATAAGATTTTGATGATTTTATTTTTCAAATTCATGCAGATAGACTTCTTTCCTTCATCCCCTACACTCCCCACCTCTTTGTTGTTTTTGTTCTATTTTTGGTGTGCACTGAGGTGGAAATCTTACATTTTTCTATGCTTATTATTTCCAAAAAAGAATTTTGTTCTTTTCCCCTCCTTTCTCTACTCTTTTAAAATTCTTTTTAGTAGGTTGAGAGGTCATTGAGATAATTGCTTAGGCCAGAACTTTGTAAATTGGGTTTTAATTAACGTAGAAAATCTCAGAATTATACAATAAGAATATTACTTGATGAGACTGGGTTGTGTTGTAGTAAAAAGTGTTTGAAAGTCTTTGTCCTAGCTCTTAGCCTTAGGACATGGGTTGTAACCCCTGGTGTCCTTGAAGAATCCAGTATTCAAATGAGATCTGCTGGGAAGCTGAGCTGCTCTCATTGACTGGGACATCCCTGCCTCCTCTGCAGGGAATCTCTGAGCTGCCTGTGGAAGCACTGGAAGTCCCAGGCCGGAGGAGGTAGGAGGAGGGAGGCCGGGCCTGTGGTCTTAGTTGTCACCTACAAATAGAGCACCTCTGCTGTTCATGTATTTTGTAGTGTAGAGTTTGGTTGGTGCAAGATACTGTTTTGAAAAGAGGGCTCAGCTGCTAAAAAATGTTTGGAAGCCATTTCTAGATAACCAAGACCTGGAGACCGAATTAGCCCTTGTCTTAAAGAAACTAACATAATACAAGCAACATTTTGGTGTTTTTTTCATCTTTAATTATTGTGCTCAATCTTTAGCTTTACCTTCTGCTTTTCTAGCATGAAATATGATGGTGAACAGCCTGTTATCATCCCACACATCATTGGCATGTTTTCAATTTTCACAGTTTTTTTATATTCTTTGCCCTGCCACCAGTGAAGAAAGATAACGACAAAACATTTCTTTTTTTTTATTCTTAAACAGTGACAGTTACTTACTAAGTGGGATACATGTGTCTGCTGCAGGTTCTCAGCTCTTGGAATCAGATTGGACACCCTCATTCTCTATTCCACATTGATTTCTGGGCAATTCTTGCTTTTTATCACAGCAACTGCCCCAAACCCAGTCCTGAAAGATGCAGTGCCCTCAAAAGAAATGTAGAATGATCTCTTGTTGAAACTGTCAACTGCCTCGGGCTATTAGTTTGCCTGATGTCAGAGAGATCTTGAGAATGCCTGCTTTCTTTGAAAATCTAAAATATCCCACAAAACCTTGGGAATTTGCTGTAGTGTCCAGGGTGTTCTGAGATGTCTGACTGCCCAGGTGGTGCTTTACAGTTTATACAGTGGTTACACAGGTCGGTGCTGTCTACATTCCCTAGAGGAGAAGAAGGAGCTCTCTGTGTAGAATAACCTATAGGTATTAGTACAAAGCGGGTCTGTTGAGCAGTCTTCTATTATTTGCATTTTAGAAGCAATCTGTATTTTAAAGTTTACTTCCTATTGGTACTTTCTTTAATTATAGTTCAGTTCCCTTTTAAAGGAAGCAAGTTGCATCTTCTTTCATAGTAAAAGATAGCAAAATCATTTTCTATATTGAAGTTCTTTCCATTCCTACTGTTTTTCTAGGAAAGTGTAGAAAAAGAGATCAAAAGTTAATTTGCAAATGAGTAATTGGCAGTGATTGAATCATTGCATTAATGGATTTGTTCTTTACAGATCATATTTAATGAATATCTTTGGAGAGCTGAATAAGAATTACAGATAACTGGAAGTATATGATAAAACCGAATAATAGTATCGTAGAGTTTTAGACCTGGAAGAGATCTAAGGTGGGACGGGGGTGGAGATGAGGGTTGAGTGGTCAGATTCAATTCTTTTGGCGTTCAGTCTCTGCTGCCATTGCATGGCAATCCGTCTCTTTCTTCTTCTGGCTCCTGTTTCTGTGTTCACATTTCCTTTGCTTCTAAGGACTCTCCTGTCATAGTGGATTAAGGCACACCCTGTTCCAGTTTGGCCTCATCTTAATAGGATCCCATTTACAAATGACTTCCCAGGGGTTAGGACTTGAATGTGGCTGTGTGGGAACGTGATTCCCTATTGGTTGTTTCTCTGGAGAAGAACTCTGACTGATACAGAAAGCTTTGGGGGAAAAGCCTTGGGAGAAAAGTATATAGAATAAAAAGAGAGTAAAAAGATAGAATTGATTTCTGATGAGTTGCCAATATTTGGATAAAGGAGAGGACACCAAAAGAGACAGTAATGACCAGTAAGGTGGGAGAAAAATCAAGAAAGTGTGAAGTGTGGTAGAAACCACAGGGGAAGAATGTTTCAAGGAGGAGACTGTGGGCTACTTCTGCGGTCACAAAAGTAAGGGTTAGAAAGTGTTGGTTGGATTTGGCAACATAGCGGTCCAAGATGACTTTTAGATAATAGCGTAACAAATTATCCTAAAACTTAATGGCTTACAACAACCACATTTAATTAACGCCCAGTTTAGCAGGTTGGCAGTTTGGGTTTGGCTTAGCTGGGAGGTGCTACTGATTTGGGTCAAGGTGAACTGATGTCAGTTGGGCTCACTCATGCATGTGCATGAGTGTGTCTATGTTACCTGCTGCTTTGGCTGGGGCTGGCCATGGGGCTGGCCATAGGGCTGGCAGGCCCTTGGCTGGGATAAGTAGGGTCTCCCTGTGTGTTCTCCTTTACCCTCCCACAGCCTGACTGGGCTTGCTCACGAAAGAGCAGCATGCACAAAAGTCTGCAAGTCCAAAGGCACAAGCAATCTTGACAGTGTCCCATTGTCCAAAACAAGCCTTAAACCAGATCAGATTCAAGGGTTGGAAGAAGAAAAGACTCTGCCTCTTGATGGGTAGAGCAATATAAAGCCATATTGCAAAGGCATAGATACAGGAGAGGGAAATTTTTCTGCTGTTGTTTGCAATCTGCCACAAAGACCATGGCGGAAAACATTGTTGATGGTGGGGTTGGAAGCCAGATTAGACTGGAATGAAAAATGAGTGGGAAGTTAAGGAATGAAGGTAGAAAGCATAGATTATTCTTTGAGAACCTGACTGTGAAGGTAACTTGAGAGAGAAGACAGTAGCTGGAGGAATACTTGTAATCAAAACAGGAGGGTTGTATTTTCTTTCCCTTCCTGCTTGCACACCTTCCCAGGAACAGAATATATTTGAAGGCTGTGAAAAAGAATCTAGTAGACACAGAGGCTACTGATGTAGAGGAAAGAGGAGCTAACTAATGAAATCAGTGGGATTTATGCACCTGTGGAGGGGACTGGTTTTTGGAGCGGGGAGGACCCAGGAGGAAGGTGGAGAGAAGGGATGTCAAGGTAGGTAGGCATGTGGATTTGGTGCTGGGGGCCGAGCAAGTTCTGTGTGGCTGAGCTTCTCTCTTTTAGATGAAGAGGAGTCAGTCTGCTGAGTGTGTGGGGAGGGGAGGGTGGAAAGGAGTTCAAGAGTGTGACTAGAGAAGTACCTAATTTTCCTTCTTCACAGAATGGGACACTGAGCCGACTGCTGCTTAGAGAAATGCCATTCATTCAATGAATGAGATATTAGATATTACCATGATTAATATAAAATGCTTACTTTTAATAGCACACTGTTATTTAGAAACTAATGAAGGTGTTCCAGGGCCTGGGGCACCTTTTTTTCCTCTCTGAGCCAGTTGCGTGTCCCTGCCTCCCCTCAGTGGTAGCCTTAGCTGTCTTCACAACAACGGAAGGCAAGAGAGGCCACAGGCTTGTCCATTTATAACTAAACGTTAACAAAAATAGGGACTCACAGAATGGGTTCACTTTCTAAAAGAATTTCCTAAAGCATTAAAAAATACTCTGTGTTACCAGAACACATCTGGAATGACTCTTGAGCACACTAAATGAAGTATTAAACGCACTGAATAAAGATGAGTTCAAGCTGAATGGTGGGTTCATGGTAACATTTTATATGGAAAAAAGTAAATTTTTATTTGAGTAGTTGGAAAACATGTAAGCTGGGCCTTAAGGTTATATACTTCGGGGAGAATAGCATAATTTATTTATTCTTCTTAGGAATAAACGCCCATTAGATCTTTAGTTGTCCCTTGCCAAAAACAAGCCCACCTTAGACTGTTGGGTTGCTGTCAGCGAGGAGGCTTGTCTCTATGGAGGCCACCGTCGCTGGTTCTGAAGGTGCCAGTGGTGGGGAAGGCTTTTCCTTCTCGCCCCACCTCAAACCTGTTTTCCAGGAGGAAAAACAGCTCTCATAACCATGGCCTGCTAGGGAGTCTAATCGTTTGATTTGAGCTCTGTGAATATACTGATTGTTACATTGCAGAGTTTTAAGATAAATCTTCACAAAAATGGCAATTAACTTGTTTTTATTTCTTCCCAGATCAGTGAAAAAATGTGCTGCTTTTGCCATTGCCCTGGCTTTTCAATCCAGTGATTTATTTTTTCTTTCCATTCCTTGAAAGGATCTTAAATATTTTTACTGCCATCTCTTACTTAGTTTCCTCTTAAGAACACTTATTTACATCTGACACTATCAGAGGAAAAAAGATTGATTTCACTGATTTTTCTTCCTAGGACTGAGAGAGTATGGTTAAAAAAAATTACTGGTCTATGTTTTGTTTAATAAACAACCATTTTATTTCAGTTTATTCAGAGGTTGTTAGCAGTGCAGTATTAGAATATTTCCTTGTGTTTTACTTATTGTTCATACCGGATATGAAAATGTAAATACATAACAACATAGATACGATAATTGTTGAAATTAATTGCTTTCTGAAACTATTTTGTTTCAAATTACCCTTTGAAATTAGGGAAACTGGATTATCATGGGGAGACTCTGAATTACCGTGGTTTTATTATAAAGTAGTGGTAAATTTAAAGTATTTTTTAAATGGAGAAAGAAATTGATTAATCAGTATACAGCTATGTAGTATAAATAGTATGTAAGATGGATTCTGATGCAGGTCGGTTTTATATAAACTATTTTTTAAGTACAATTATTATTTTCTCATTGTAGTTTCCTCTGCCCTGCCATAAGTGTGAATAATTAAGATTCCCCAAAGATGAAAGGAATTGTGTCAAATCATTGCTGCAACTGCCATTTAGCTTAAGAGGAGCAGCCATATATCTATTGATTTATGATAAAAATGGAAGATCCTGCTTCTTTCCTTTACCCCTCCTTTCTTCTTCCCCCTGCTCCCTCACTATCCCCCCCCCCCCCGCTTCCCCCCTTGTTCTCCAAGTCCAAGAAAGTATTTGCTGAGGTCATTTTTTATTCACTGAAGTAACTCTCACTATGAACTACCCCTCTATCTTCAGATGTTTTTGTTACACTTGGTTCTTCTCTTTTTCCTACCTTTCTTAACTTTCATCTCCTTCCTGATTATTTCCCCACATCTTTATAGGTATTTCCTCAAGGTTCAGTACTGACATTTCAGCTCACCTTACACATTTCTTTTCCTGATCTTGTAAGCCCACAAAGCTTCACCTATAGGCAATCCTAAAGTGTTTTCTGGCCTTGTCTTTTCTCTAGAACCTCAGACGGATATCTCTAGTTGTCTTCTATACCAAACTTAATTTTTCTTCAGACTTGATCTCCCTCTGGTTTTACCCCGTCTCTATTAAATGAGGGCAGGGATTTTCTACACTCTGTTCATTATTGCAGTTTCTTGTGCTAGTGCCTAGCACAGTTTATTATACCAAGTAAATTCTCAGTAAATAATTAAGGAACTGAATCTCCAGGAACAAGGGCTTTGAATCTTTGTAATCATCTTCAACTTCTCTTTGATGCTCATTCATAAGTCTTTGAGTCAGTTCTCTTGCTTTCCAGGCATTGCCTTGGAGTCACCTCCTCATCACTTGGCTTACTCAGAATCTTTAGCAGTTCCTAACTGGTTTAACCGCATCAGATTTCTCTATCTAGTCCATACTGCCTGTTGTAGCCACAGTTTCTTAGAGTAGTTCTGGCTATTCATTCAGGAAGTATTTCCTGAGCACCTACTATGTGCTAGGCTCCAACAGCTGCTGGCATAAAGTGGTTTACCATCTTCATCTTAAAGAGCTTACAATCTAGTGGAAGAGCCAGCCATAGAATGAGAAGTACAGTACAACATGGTAAGTTTTAATTGTGGTAGGTTCACGGTGTGCTCAACTCCACCTGTTCTGTTAAATGTAGATGTGAGTTGAGACTGCAGGGTCCATAGAGTTTGCTTGGTAGACAGGGCCAGTATATCTTACTCCGAGGAAACAGCCTGTGAATTTTCACAGAGGTATTTTAGACCTCTGCTTATAACAACACTGCCTACAAAATTAAAGTGCAAACTGAGAGAGCTGCCTCTTTCTGACTCTTAGCTCGCTTTACTTCCTTCCACTTTTTTCTTTAGTCACACTTTCAGACCAGTAACAAATTCTGAACTTTTCTTCTCTGAGAGTTATCCGAATTGGTCTTCTGTCCTTTTGTTCCTCATATTGCTACCACTTCCAGCCCAGGTGCTTAGAGAAGTGGGCCTTCTGTCAATCTTATTTTTTCCAAGGTGGTTGTTTATTTCTTTTAGGGTAATTTCAGAGTCTGCTGTAAGTTTAATTATTTAGGGGAATGTTGGTTTCCCTTGGTCAGTTTTGAGATACATCTCACTCATTTGGCCCTCTTGTCACTGCTGCAGTGTTTTGCAAGTTACAGGCCCTGAATAAATTTCTGATGATATAGATGCGAATATTCTGTAAGGGCACCCTGTCGACATTCTTTAGCTGCAGTCTGTGGCCACTAACGAGTTCCTGCTGTTAGGGATGATGAGCAGCTTTTGTCTGTCTCTGTTGAGGTAAGGCAAAGAGACTTCTCTTCAGACTCTGTGGCAAACTGGGGATCCTGCGCCGTTTATCTGCCTCCCCTGGAAGGGTGTGCTCTAGGCCTTTGCTGACTAGCCTCCTCTTTGGCTGGAGGCACACAGCTGTGAGTTTGGCTCTTGCCAGCTAATTAGTGCCATAGGTATCCTGTGTAAGCCATCTTTTCTTAACCTGAGGTTATGAAGTTATTCTCCTGTATCATCCACTAAAAGCTTTTACATTCTGCTTCTACATTGAGGTTACTAATCTACCTGGAATTCATTTGTATATGGTATGATGTGTGGGTACCGTGTCATTTTCTTTTCCGTACGGATATACACATGCCTCAGAACTATTTATTGTGTTGTCTGTCCTTTCCTTACTGATCTGCCCTGCCACTGTTTTCATATATTAAGTTTCATGTTTGTGTGGGTCTCTTTCCAGGCTGTCTTTTGTGTCTCACTGGTCTGTCTGTCTCTTTCCTGCGCCAACACTACACTGTCTAAATTACTTGAGCTTTATAGTGGGTTTTACTATCTGTGAAACAACTCCTCTCATGGTTTTTTCTCTTCTTTAAGTGTCTTGGCTATTTTTATTTCCAATATAATTTTTTTTAATTTTGAGGTGCCGGGGATTGAACCTGGGACCTCGTATGTGGGAAGCCAGCACTCAGTCACTTGAGTTATACCTGGTTCCCTCCAATATAATTTTTTTTTAAAGATTTTATTTATTTATTCATTTATCCCCCCCTTGCTGCTTGTGCTCGCTGGGTCAGCTAACCATGCCATACGGGTGGGCTTGCCTTCACCAGGAGGCCCCGGGAACCGAACCCGGGGCCTCCCATATGGTAAACGGGAGCCCCACTGATTGAGCCACAGCCGCTTCCCGGTCTTAACCTTTTTTGTTCCACGGACCCGTTTGCCAGTCAGGTGAAAACCACGGACCCCTTACTAAGTCCACACTACACTGTGTATTATTTAATAAACATATCACACCTGGACCAACACATCCCCAATAGAATAATGTTTTTAAAAAATTTTCAATTCAAGCTCATGGACCCCTGGTTAAGAACCCCTGTTCTAGAGTAAAGTCTTTTTATCAGATGTTGGTTTGCAAATATTTCCTGCCTGTAGTTTGTCTTTTCTCTTAATAGTAATTTTCACAGAGCAAAAGTTTTTAATTTTGAAGTGCAATTTATCGATTATTTGTTTGATGGGTCTTGCTTTTGGTTTCATTTCTAAGAACTTTTCACCTAGCCCTACGGCCTGCAGATTTTCTCCTTTGTTTTCTTCTATAAGTTTTATATTTTACATTTAAATTTACAATTCATTTTTAATTAATTTTTGTAAAAGATAATTTTTTTTAACCTTTGTAAAAAAAAATCAGTTGAGGGGAGCAGATGTGGCTCAGTGGTCGAGCGCCTGCTTCCCATGTACAAGGTCCTGGGTTCAATCCCTGGTACCTCCTAAAAACAAAAACTAAAACCAAAAATCAATCGGGCATATTTGTGTGGGCCTATTTCTGGGTGGTCTCTTCTGTTCTGTTTATCTATGTATCTATCCTGCTGCCAGTATCACATCTTGATTATTGTAGCCATATAGAAAGTCTTAAAATTGTGTAGAATTTTCTTCTACTTTATTCCAGAATTGCTTTAGCTGTTCTAGTTCCTCTGCCTGTCCATATAAATTTTAGAATAAACTTATCTCTATCTATAAAGAGCCTTGCTGGAATGTTGGTAGGATCCCTAAACATATGGATCAATTTGGGGAGAATGGATATCTTCACCACGTTAAGTCTTCCAATCCACAATCATCTCTCCATTTGTTTAGATCTTTTTTGATATCATTGTTGTTTTATAATTTTCAGCATACAAGCTCTACTCATTTTTAAGATTTATATTGAAGTATTTCATTTTTGAGGGGGGTGATTGTAAATATAAGTGTACTGTGTTTTTAAACTTAGGGTATCACCTGTTCCTTGCTAGCATATAGAAATAGAGTTGATTTTCGTTGTTGAGATTATCTGTGATTTTTCTTTTTTATTCTGTTAATTTCGTGAATTCAACCTTGGATTCCTGGGACAAACCCAACTTTTTATATATATTGTTGAAATTGATTTTCTGATATTTTGTTAGGAGTTTTGCGTTTAAGTTTTCAAGTAAGATTTGTCTGTGATTTTTCCTTTCTCTTACTGTTCTCATTTAGGTTTTGATATTAGGGTTATGCTAATTAGTCACATAAAATTAGCGGGAAGAGTTCCCTTGTTTTGTATGACTTGGAACTATTTGTATGAGATTGGAATGATTTCTTCCTTAGTTATTTCGTAGAACTCACTGGTAAAGTCATCTGGATTTGGATACTTTTTCTCTGTGTACAGATTTATTGATTGTTCCTTTACTTGATGTTTTTCCTCACTTCTTCAGTCAGTTTTGGTAAGGTATATATTTTTAATATCTAAATTTTCAAGTATTATGACATAAACTACGTAATACTGGCCTGTGATTTTTGACCTCGTTGATCCTATACTTTTTTTCTTTTGATTAATCATTATTAAGATGTGCTTTTAAATTTTTAAATATTTGGAGATTTTCTTGTTATCGTTTTATTGAAGTATAACACATATTCAGGAAAATGCACAGATTATGAGTGACCAGCTCTGTGACTCTGCCCCAAGAGAAATTACTTGTGTAACCAGCACCCAGATAAAGAACCACATTGCCTGTATCCCAGAAGTGTCCTCTCACACCTTTCAGTTACCTTCTCCTCAACGTATTTACTATCCTGTCTTTTTTTTTTTAATTTACCAGGAGGTCCCGGGGATCGAACCCAGGTCCCTCCATATGGGAGACGGACGCCCAACCAGTTGAGCCACATCCGCCTCCCTATCCTGTCTTTTTAACATTATAGAAAAGGTTTCCCTGTTTTTGAATCCGTATATAAATGTAATCATACACTATGTAGCATTTTGTGTCTGGCTTCTTACATTCAATTCTATTTGTAATGTTAATCCTTATTGCTGTGTGCGGCAATAGATGGCTGTGTTGGATTCTGTTGTTGTGATCCTACTCGTCCGACTCTTGATGGGCATTTGTATTGCTTTCTGGTTTTAGCTACTGTCTTAGTTTCCCAGGCTGCTATGACAAATACCAATGAGTTGGCTTAAACAACGGAAATGTATTGGTTCAAGGTTTTGAGGCTAGGAGAAATCCAAAATTGAGGCGTCAGCTTTTTCCTCAGAGTCCGTAACATTCTGGTGCTGGCATGCCGGCAGTCCTTGGGGTCCCTGGCCTTGCATCGCTGTCTCATGAAACGTGATGATGTCCTTTCCTTGCTCTTCTGGTTCCGTTTGCTTTGCCCTCCGGATCTTCTTACCCATGGCTGCTTCTGACTCTGTTTCTGGTTTCTTTATCTTAATAAGGCCTCCAGTAATCTGGGTTAAGATTCCCAACCTCATTCAGTTGGGCCACACCTTAATTTAAAATTACATCTTCAAGAGATCCTATTTGCAACGGTCCACACCCTTGGGAATATAGATTAAGAAAATGTCTATATTATTAGAAGGAAAGCTAAAGAATGTAACATGGGACTATATAGCATAGCAAAACCTCATGTGAAATATGAGTGTGGTAATATTGTATATATAAGACTGTTTTTCTTTGAAACAGAACAAATGTACGTTAATGATACAAAATGTTAATATCAGGCAAAAATATAACCAAAGCAAACTATGGACAATAGTGTATAATAATATATTAACAATCTTCCATTAAGATAAAAAGAAAAGATTAAGAACATGTCTAAATTGGGATATATAGTTCAATATGCCACAGTTGCCACAAGTAGTATTCCTTTGAATATCCTTATATGTATATCTTTTGGTGAACTCATGAGTGTGTTTCTGTTGAGTAAATACCAAGGAGTGGGTCCTTTGGCCTTCTTTTCTTATTATTATTGATTTAGCTTATGTGCTTACTTTTGTTTAGTGTTTGCATGATATATTTTTCCATTCTTGTACTTTCAACATTTCTTATCTGTATGTTTTCATACGTCTTTTGTAGGCTCTCAAATTGAATTTTAAAGATATTGATCTTTTAACCTGCTCATATGTTCATACATGTATGATCATACATGTGTGATTATGTATATTGCATACACATACTATATAGCACTTAGTATGTGCCAAACAATGTTCTAAGTGCTTTATAAACTACTATACCACTCAACTTTTGTTTGGCTAAAGTGTCCTTATTACACCCTATTCTTGAAAATTATATTCCTTGGATATAAACTTCAGGATTGCAGTGATATTCTTTCCCTGAATTGCACATGACATTAGGCCGTCTTCTGACTTACATTGTTGAGAAGTCAGCTCTTAGCTTAAATGCTCTTCCTTTCAAGACAGGACATTTGCTTTAAGATTTTATTTGGGGAAGCAACTGTGGCTCAATCGGTGGGGCTCCTGTTTACCATATGGGAGGCCCCGGGTCCGGTTCCCGGGGCCTCCTGGTGAGTGCGGGCCCGCCCACACGGCGTGGTTGGCTGACCCGGCAAGCATGGGCAGCAAGGGGGGGATAAATGAATAAATAAATGAAATCTTAAAAAAAAAAAAAAAAGATTTGTTTTCTGGAATGACAATAACAATAATAATAATGATAAAAATTTTATTTATTTTTTTAATTTTTTATCAGGAGGTCCTGGGGATCAAACCCAGGTCCCTCCATATGGGACACAGACGCCCAACCATTTGAGCCACATCTGCCCCCCATGATAATAAATTTAATCCTGTTTGACTTCTTGAATTCGTGGTTTGTTATTTTATGATAATCTCAAAAGCCTCTGCCTCATAATTTGTAACTCTCCTCCTAATACTCTAATTCTACCTTTTCTTCTGTTTTTCCTTTTTATTTCTCTCAGTGCTATGGTCTGCATAATTTCTTCTGACCCATCTTCCAGTTCACTAATTCTCTCTTAACCTTTTCTAATCTGGTAATAAACCCATCCATTGAGTTTTTTTTAAAGCAGTTTTATTGAGATATAGTCACATACCATACAAGCTATCTGAAGTGTACAATCATTGGCTTTTGGTGTGATCACAGTGTTGTGCATTCATCACCACAAAAAATTTTTTTAACAATTTCATTACTCCAAAAAGAAAAACTCCACACCCCTTAGCAGTCACCTCTCAATTCCTCTGTTCTTCCCCAGTGCTACATAACCACTGATCTAATTCCATCTTTATAAATTGA
Organism: Tolypeutes matacus; assembly: GCA_026826555.1. Taxonomy (NCBI): domain Eukaryota; kingdom Metazoa; phylum Chordata; class Mammalia; order Cingulata; family Chlamyphoridae; genus Tolypeutes; species Tolypeutes matacus. Next base: position 15,447,477 of record JAKSZT010054335.1, on the reverse strand, counting down.
TTTATATTTACATTTTATATAAATGGAATCATACAATATGTTGTACTTTGTGTCTGGTTTCTTTCACATAGCATAATTTTTTTTTGCCTGATATTAAAATCTTGTAACATTAATATACATTTGTTCAGTTTCAAAGAAAAATAGTCTTATATATGCAATGTTACCCATATTCATATTTCACATGAGGTTTTATTATGCTATACAGTCCCATGCTACATTTTTTAGCTTTCCTTCTGGAATATACATTACCTTATAATTTCCCTTTCAATGGCTGTCATACCCGTATAATAGCACTGCTAGTTACAAACACTATGTTGTGATTTCACCTTTTCCATTCATTTCCAAAGATTAACAACCTTTTTACCAATTTGCACAAGTTAACCCTCAGCTTTCCATTCTTTAATCTCATTCTATTTTCTTGTGACCCATATTCAAGTTATTTATTCCATGAGTTTATACAATATATCTAGTTAATAATAGAGCAGTCAAGTAGTATTTGACCTTTTGTGTCTGGCTTGCTTCACTCAACATAATATCCTCCAGGTTCATCCATATTGTTATATGCTTCACAGTTTCACTTCTTCTTAGGGCTGCATAATATTCCATCATGTGTATACACCACAGTTTGTTTATCCTTTCATCGGTTGATGGACACCTGGGTTGTTTCCATCTTTGGGCAATTGTGAATAACTCCTCTGTGAACATTGGTGGGCAGATGTCTGTTCGTGTCACTGCTCTCAGTTCTTCTGGGTATATACCCAGTAGTGGTATTGCAGGGTCATGTGACAGATCTATATTTAACTTCTTTAGGAACTGCCAAAGAGTCCTCCACAGTGGCTGTACCATTCTACCTTCCCACCAACAGAAAAGAAGCATTCCTGTCTCTTCGCATCCTCTCCAATACTTGTAGTTTTTTGTCTTTTTAATGGTGGCCACTCTTATAGATTTGCATTACCCTAATTACTAGCGATGTTCAACATTTTTTCATTCATTTGTTCACCATTTGTATTTCTTCTTTGGACAAATGTCTATTAAAGTCTTTGGCCCATTTTTTAATCAGGTTGTTTGTCTTTATATTGTTGAGTTGTAGCATCTCTTTATATATCATGGATATTAAACTCTTACCAGGTATGTGAATTCCAAATATTTTCTCCCACTGAGTCGGCTGCCTTTTCACCCTATGACAAAGTCCTGTGAGGTGCAAAATTGTTGAATTTTGAGGAATTCCGTTTATCTGTTTTTTTCTTTTGTTGCTTATGCTTTGGGTGTAAGATCCAAGGAATTTTATGTTCATACTTATTTAAGTAATATTTTAAGTAAAATAATTTGTCAGTCCTGGGGGACCACAAGACTTTTTGTTTTGTTTTGTTTTGTTTTGTTTTAAAACAGTGCTATGGTTTGTTTGTTTTTTAAACATTTTTTATTCTGGTTGCATATATACAACCTAAAAGTTTCCTATTTTTACCACTTTCAGATATACAAT
>JAKSZT010054335.1:15317691-15429978 GCA_026826555.1 Tolypeutes matacus | reverse complement strand
AAAACGTTTTTCTGGGATACATACAGCTCCAGATCACCAAGCACACAATGAAATATTATTCAGCCATAAAAGGCAAGACCTTCTGATACATGCTACAACGTGGATGAAGCTTGAGGACATGTTGGGTGAAATAAGCCAGACACAAAAAGACAAATATTGTATGATTTCACTTATATGAAATAAGTATAATATGCAAATTCATAGAATCAGAAACTAGATTATAGGTTACCAGGGCAGGGGTGGAGGTAAGGAATGGGGAATTAACACTCAATTCGTATACTGAGGTTCTCTTTGGGACAATGGGCAAATTTTGGTAATGGATGGGGGTGATGGTAACACAGCATTGTGAATGTAATTGATACCACTGAATTGTATATCTGAAAGTGGTAAAAATAGGAAACTTTTAGGTTGTATAGATGCAACCAGAATTAAAAATGTTAAAAAAAAAAAAAACCACACAAAAAACCCATAGAACTGTTTAAAAAAGAAAAAAAAAGAACAACCCCCCCCCCAAAAGTCTTGTGGTCAATTGACTTAAATTATTTTGCTTAAAATATTACTTAAATAAGTATGAAAATAAAATTTTAAATAAAGGAGATAAAAGACTGCATTTAAAGGAATATATATAGGCAAATTTATTTGTTTATGTAAAAATGAGTACGTATATGAGAAAATAAAGAAAAATAAAAAAGAGGGGAAGAGACAGAGACGAGATGAGAAATAAAGACATGAATGATCTCCCATCCCTTCCCCACCCCCCAAAAAAATTGCAGGCCAGCTGAATTTAGAAAAGAAAAAAGGAAGAAACAAAGAATATAAAAAATATTGGAAAGCCAAGTGTGTCAGGGCATAATTTAAAGAGATGGTAACTTTTGAACCTAGTCCTGAAGGCTGAGTAGAAAGGCTATCAGGCAGACAGGTAGTATGTATGGATGAAAGGAACAGAGGAAGATCATTCTAGTTGATAGAATAGCATCTGCAAAGATAAAGAATTATGAAAAAAAGTATTGCATGTCCAAAGAGTTATAAGCAATTACTTCAGTTGTTAATTAGAGAATGAAAACTAGAGATACAGAAGATATAACTGATAATGAAGGCCCTTGAAAATTGTAACAAGCAGTTGGGTTTTATCTCTTAGGGACTAGGGAGATAATTCAGGAAAGGACACCATTGTAATTTGTATTGTAGAAAGATAATTTTATTCGCATATGGGAGATGGACTGGATTGAAGAGAAGCTGGAGATGTAGAGACCTGTTCGGAAGCCACTGTCACTAATTTGGGCCTTCACCAAAAGACATTAACTGTGTTGATAGAGTTGGGGATGAAATTGAAAGGGGAGTATCCACAATGGAGACAATGGAGAGAGGGGCACAGAATTCACTAGTATAAAAACCTGCACAAATTTAAGACCTCTCTGGCAAGATAAAATCTCATTCTTCAGCTGTACAACATTGCCTCAATGAAAATGATCTCATCATTCAAAATTTAAAATTCTTAAAATAGTCCAGCAATGATGAAAGCCAGCAGATTCTACAGATAGCAAAATTAGACCTCAAGAATTCAAATAACATATTTATTAGATAGAAATCATAAAATAAAATACTCTTAAAAGGATTAAAGACAAAAATCATAGTTAACAAAATAGCTAGGTATGATGAAAGGAAAAGATTAGGAAAAAAAACTAACTAGATGGATTGAACTCCCCAGTCAAAAGACATAGACAGATAGAATGGATAAAAAAAATATGAGCCGTCTCTATATATTGTCTGCAGGAGACCCACTTCAGATGTAAGGACACAACCAGGTTAAAAGTGAAAGGTTGGAAAAAGGTATTCCAAGCAAGTAGTAATCAAAAAAGAGCTGAAGTAGACCAGATAAATGTAAAATAACAATATTATAGTATATGAACAATAATTACTCAGTGCAACTAGCAAATTGTTGCTGTGATCAGTATTCTGTAAGTTTCTTCATACAAAATAAACACTTGCTTGTAATTGAGGAGGACTGGAGAAGAGGTATTTTTTTTTTTTTGGATACTTGATTTTTCTTTAACCCTTTCTTAGGCATACTCGTTAATTAAATTAACTCATCTGCAGGTAGCAGCACAAACAATGAAGGGGGGCGGGAATAAATAAATAAAATCTTAAAAAAAAAAACAACCCATCTGGATCAATAATGATTTAGCATGACTACTGTTGAAAAATATTTTGAGTTTTTCTGCCTCATAAAATTATGAGTTGGCATATTGTTATCTGCTGTAATTCATTCCAATAAGATGTATAGAATTCCCAAATAGGAATTTGATTATCCAGAAAGAACTATGGCCTAAATGGAAATTAAATAACCAACACAATAATTTACTTCATTCTTAGAGATTGTTATGTCCAATAGTTAGAGCTGTTAATATAAAAATTAGAATTATGTTATAATTGATTTCTATTATATTAGAATTATTTACATTTATAATTGTTTGTTACTGTACTATCTATTTCTTATAATTGATTATATTAAATCTAACCTGGCCTTGTGCTCTTTTTTAAAATTTGTAATTTCTTTCAATCTGTTTTTCGATTTATTTTATAATTTTACAGTAAAGGTCTTTGTAACAGTTAAAAAAAAAAGCCATTGATTATACACTTTGGATAGATCATATAGTGTGTGAATATATCTCAATAAAACTGCACAATAAACAAATAATTGTGCAAGAATAGCCGGAAATAGTAGCTATGTACAGCAGGGAAACACAGAGAGATTGAGAGATAAAGAATTTTCTTGTATGATTGTCTGTTTTTTTTAATTATTATTATTGGAATAATGAAAATGCTTTAATAATGATTGAAGTGATAAACGCACAACTATGTGATTATACCAAATACCATTGATTGTACACTTTGGATGAATTTGTATGGTTTATTAATATGTATCAATAAAATTGATTAAAAAAAAAAAAGGATAGGTCTGTGGGAAAAATACACCAAATGTAAGATATGGCCTATAGTTGGTAGTAACATTTTGACGATGCTCTTGCATAGTTTGTAACAAATGTATCACAACAATGCAAGGTGTTGGTGGAGGGGTGTGTATGGGACCCCTGTATGATGTTATGCATGTTTATTTTGTTAGTTCACAACCTTTATTATACACTTATTGTTTACGTATGTTCATATATGAATGATACACTTCAATTAAAAAAAAAAAAACTAACTAGAAATGAAAAATGGTCATTAAAATTAAGTTTTGATAGGTTTAAATATAAAAGATATTTTGAGAACTGAACAATGGATCTGAGGAAAATTATACAGAGACAATGAGATAAAGGTAAGGAAACCGTGAAAGACAGACATAAGACATGAAAGACAGCAAGAGAAGTTTCAGTATGTTTAATAGTGGTTTCAGAACAGTGAACAGTGGAGAAGAGATGATACTGAAGTAGTAATCAGTTTAGAATGCTCCAGAATTAATGAAAAGCACGAATTTATGGATTAAGTAGCAAAGGTCATGAGCAAAATAAGTAAAAATGAAATCCCTGTCCAGGCACATCCTGGAGAAATCACAGAATACCTAACAGATACAGTCTTTAAAATACTCAAAGGGAAAAGGCATAGATAGTCCCTACAAAGGTATGAATATTAAACTGGTAGCTGACTTTTCAGTAGCATGGATAGATGCCAGAAGATGATTGAATTATATTTCCAAAGTGCTAAGATAAAATAACTTCCAGCCTAGAATTGCATATCCAGTTCGACAAAAGTATTCACTTGTCAACAGATCCTTCCTATAAGAACTATGTGATGGTTCAGAATGAAGGGAATTGAGTATAGAAGGAGTGAGATACAAGAAATGGTGGTGAACAAAGAAATGCTCTATATAAGAACTGATACGTGGGGCATGGCAGTGGCTCCAGCCATTGGGGGCCTCCCTCCCATGTGGGAGGTCCTGGGCTCGGTTCCCAGTGCCTTCTAAAAAGAAGACGAGCGTACGATGAACAGACACAGAGAGCAGATAGGGAGTGCCAACAGTGGGGAGGGGGTGGGGAATAAATAAATAAAATCTTAAAAAAAAAAAAAAACTGGTATGTAGAACAACAGTGGTAGCAATAGTTATGACTGATTACAGAGGAGTTAAAAAAAAAATGGTTCTCAACCACTAAATATAAATAATATAAGACTGAATGGTTTAATGAAATTGTTGAGTGCTGTGATCTAATGGTCAGCAGTATAGAGGTGTGGATTCTTTGAACTTTAAGTGAGGTATTCATGTTAAATTTTAAAGGACTGCAATAAAAGGGACATTGCAATAAATGTAAATGGCCTGACTTTACCACTTAAGACATATTGTCAGGTTGGAGTATAAATAATCCAGCTGGTCATTGTTAACAAGAGATCCAACCAAAATACTGTCATGGAAAGGTTGAAAATAAAAGGATGGGAAAAAGACTTGCCAGGCAAATACTAACTTAAACAGAACTGTGGTTGCTTATATTCGTGTTATACAAGTAGTCTTTTTTGTATAAAGAAGGACTTTATATAATGATAAAAGGTTTAGTTCCTTAAACTGATCAAGATATGTATGATACTGTACCTAATGGCGCAGTGTTAAAGCATTATCTCCGAGGTCAGGAACATTGTGAAGGTGTTGCTTCTACTGAAAAAGGTAAATATGCTGTTTCTAATCAACATTTTGCTGGAGGTCTTACTCAGTGCAATAAAACAAGACAAACAATTAAAGGATACCAGGATTAGAAAGAAGAAACAAATCTGAAATTATGTGCAAATGATATGATTGTATGTGTGGAAAACAGGAGACAGTGTACAGATAAATTACTAGAACAAATTAAATTCCGCAAAGTTGTTAGATATTAAGATCTATATATAAAAATCTGTTAGAAAGCATAATTTGAGAAAAAGTTTACTTGTAGCTTTAACAAAGACTTGAGCTGTTTAGTTATCTAACAGAAATTTTCATGATCTTTTTGTCAAAAATCGTTCTTGACTGAAAAAGAAAAGATTTAAGTATAATGAGAAATTTGTTACCTCTGTGGAATGTGACTCAGTAATGTAAATTTTCTGTATACTAATTGCTAATCCAATAAAAATAGAAACTGTGTGTGTTTGTTTATATGTAATTTGAAAAGCTGATTCAAAAATTTAAATGGAAGAGCAAAGAGCCAATAATAGTTAAACAATTTATAGAAGAATAAGAAAGTAAGGGATTATTCTACCTGACGTTAAGCCATTATTTCCGTATGTCCCTCTGTCTTAATCTGTAGTGGACAAAGAGACATATAGAAATAAAAGAGAACTTAGAAATGGATTTATGGTTATATAGAAACTTGAGAGTGTGGGTATTGGAGGAAATAATGGACTGTTAAATGGCTTTAGGACAATTAAATATCTGGGAAATAATAAAGTTAGATTTGTACTTCATACCATACATAAAAATAAATTATAGGTGGAATAAAGACCTAAAACTGAAAAGCAAATCTTTAAAATTTTATTTGAAAATATAAAGCATCTTTACAACCTTTACATAGAAAGAATTTCTTAAGATATGGATAACACAAGCCATACAGAAAAAGATTGATATGTTTGGCTATATTAACATTAAAAACTTCTGTATATTCTAAGACACCGTAAACATAGTGAAAAGACAAGTATACATTAAGATATGCTATGCATGCCACTGACAAATGTTTAATATATAGGATTTGTAGAGAAACCCTACAGTAAATAAGGGAAAAGAAGAACAATGCAATTGAAAATTGCCTGGCAAAGATAGAATTTACAGAAAAATTGTTTCTCATGTGCACAAAGAGATGTGCACAAGACAAATAGAATTTAATGTCTATGTAAATAGACTAGGAGAATGAGTGAAAGATGAGCTTTGGTATATTATATAATAAAATACCAAACAGCAGTTAAAAGTGAATGAAATCATTTAATTTAAGCATCAATACAGGTAAATGTAGAGATATGTTGAGGTAAAGAATGTGAGTTTCAGGATATGTACAGTATTCTATTCTCTGTCATAAGTTGTAACTGAAGGAGTGACTCCATTTTAGGTGATTGGTCTTGATTCCTTCTGTTATTATCATAATTTCTTAGAAACATTTTCTTGAGATGTTTCTTTCTTGCCCCGTTTTTCTTTTCATACTTTATGTTGTATTTTTAGATTAGGTGATTAGGCATGCTTTAAGATGTGCTGGAGTAAATCTGCTTTCCCACAGCCACCCCCAATCCTTTGTCCTTCCCTACCTTGTGGGCTCCCACTCCTTCCCCACTAGAACCCTGCTTGTCCTCTCCTGATGGTTTGTTTTTTGTGGGCCTGGAGTGAGACAGTCTGGATTTGTACTCAGCTGAGCAGATTGTTGACTTTGGGATTGAATTTAGAATGACCAGTTATCTCTCCTGCCTATCTAAGAAACATATCTTAGTCAGCCAAAGGGGAGTTGATGCAAAGTACCAGAAATCTGTTGGCTTTTATAAAGGGTATTTATGTGGGATAGAAGCTTATAGTTACAAGGCTCTAAAGAGTCCAACACAAGGTACTTTCTCACCCAAAGTCTATTGCCACATCTTGATGGCGGGCGATGTCCGCGAGGGTTCAGCCTTCCTCTTCTCTCTTAAGGCTCTGTGGGTCCAGCTTCTTCCGATCTCAGCTGTAGGCTGGCATAGGACACTCTCTCAGGGCTTCTCAGCTGCTCAGGCTCATCTCTCTTCCCCAGGCCACAGGATCCTCTGTGTATCTTCTCTGTGTGAGAGTCTGTGTTATCAGCCCACCAAGGAGTCTGGAACTCAATGAGTCACACTCTAATGATGTGGTTGAATCAAAGCCCTAATCTTAACATAATTTAATCAGCTGTCTCAGCTGAATCTAATACAAGCAAAGGGTTATCACGCCCAGAGGAACAGACCAGTTTACAAACATAATCTATATCTCTTTTTGGAATTCATAAATAGTATCAAACTGCCACAACATGTGTTGACCATTTCTGCATGACTTACATTATCCTGTGAATTGAGATTTGAGGAGAATGTAATTGTCCCTGCTTGGAAGGGATCTTATGATTTACTAGGCCAGTTAGTACTTAGAGAAGAAAAGTGGCTTTGCCCTTCTCACTTTTATTCTAAGTGAGTCTTAGAGAGTTTTCCATCCATTTACTCAAGAGTTGCTGTTTGAATACATGTACTATTAAGCTTTTCATAATTAGAGGTATATAATATAAATTTTGTTTATGTTTTTCAGAATTTAAACAAGCAAGCATATGATTTAGCAAAGGCTTTACTGAAGAGGACAGCTCAAGCTATTGAACCATATATTACCAATGTAAGTCTTTTGTAGTTGTTTGTCAGAAGGATTAAGCCAAAGGTTTTAAGACAACTAGAAGCAAAATTTCGGCAAGTAGTATATACTTTATAATTTTGTGTTGCTTTAGTCAATAAGTAATGTATTTTCTTTCTTCTTCTTACTTAAAGTTATTCTTGGTTATTATTTTCTGGAAGGTTAGCTCTCATCGTGTTTGTTCTTACATTTGCTTCTTTCAAATTGCCTAGGACCAGAGCTTTTTATTTTGATTAGCAAGATAGATATACTGTTTATTTTCTAATATTAGAAATAGAGTTAAATGTAATTAGATAAAACTATGGAACTTTTCATTATTCAGAGAAGTTGCTTACAGCTTTTTGGAGATTAAATTGATTTGTACAAGAAGAAGATTTGAACTATTATCAAGACCTAGAAATTGAAGGCAAGTATGAATGGCAGTACTGATTTGGTGAAAGTTGCTTACGTATTGTTATCCCTCAGATAGATTCCATGTAAATCTGCCTTTTCTGAAAAAGGGGAAAACTTGCAATGAAATGAGCCCTTTCAATATCACCCCAAATCTACTTATTTACTATTGACCATCTTATATTTATTTTGCAGAGAAATCTATTTAGTGGCTAGCTTCACTGATAGAAACTTACTGTAAGCTTTTTTTTCGCCGACAGTTCTGCTAAGCTGCACAGCTCTAGGTGGCCCCTTCACATTGTAGTCTGTGTGAATGGGGCCTCCTGGAAAACAAATCTGGAACACAGTGTTAATGGTGGTCTCTGGAATTGTGCAGCAGTTCTGTCTCTCCACCTACTTTTCACTTTAACTCACCTCTAAACATGTAAAGGTTATAATTCTGTCTTCAGGGAAAAGTGAGAAAGAACGCTTTTGTACGTAGTTATGTACTTAATAATCCTGAAGTTTACTGAAGGAGTATTTTTCTTGTGTAGTATACAAAAACTTAAAGTCCATATATAAAATACATTATGAAAAGATGTACTTTGAAAAATGACTTTTTAAAAAATGAAATAGTACTTTGGTAAATCCCAGCTTTTATGTTTCTGGCTTATGGCCTTAAGAAATTCTAAGCACCTGATTATTTGGAAAGACAAATTTAATATGGAAGGAAATTGTTTTGGAGGATGAACTTTGACTAGTTGGATAAGCATTCTGTAATCAATCTTACTAGTTCCAAAGATGGCAAGGAACTCTAAATATTGTTTTCTCCTGTTTTGTGAGTTTTGCGTATTGGTTGGAAGAGATTTGTTGGATTGAGTATTTTCATTACTGACACTGCCATTTGAAGTGTGTAGACTTAAACCTTCTGCCATTTATTAGCTCTTCCCTTTTCCCTTGCTCCAAGTGCCTCTGGGTGACTGTCCACTAGGTGAGCTCCTCCTGGTGGTCATTGATTAAATTGATATTGCCAAGCCGGATATTTTTGGGGGGCAATGCTTATCTTTTTTTTTTTTTTTTAATGTCTCTTTCTGGCATAAGAAAAGAACACTATACATGTTCGTACCACTTCTGGGATTGGGGAAAATACATATTTGTTTGGGGTGATTTAATAAAAAGGCTCAATATAAAATGGTGATATTTGTTGGAACCTGATGATCGGTTTATTATAGTATTCTTTCAACTTTTGTGTGTATTTGAAAATATTTATAATGAACGTTAAAAGAGAGAAAAAAGGCTCAAGGAAATGATTTTGGCAGTCCTACATAAATCAAGCTAAAATCATTTCCGTATCACTCATACATTATGTTAATTTCTTACAGTTAATTCTCTCCTGCGGAAGTAGAAGCACCCCCACCCCTTGCTTTGATGTTATATCTTCATCAGAAGCTGTGGAGTAGGTGGAGGGAGGGTTGGGGCAAGGTACTGATAGAGTGATCTGAGCACAATTTCAATTCCCAGTAATTTTTCCATTGTTTTCTTATTTTTCTGTTTCTTTGTCCCTTGTCTTACTTCAGGGTTAGCTAAGAAGTCACTAAGAATTACTGACCTCTGCCTTCACTTCCCTTATAAGTCATTTTATTTTTCCACTTCAAACCTATACAATTACATGTAAAGTCACTTAACTAATGAACTTGGTTTTTGATAGGATAAAATGAGTACAGTATTAGAAATCATTCTCAGCTTTTTGAAGCTAGAGATGAAATAGTCATTATTTACTTATCTTCCTGTTAGAGAATTAGCAAGTAAAAATACAGGTAAGATGAGATAATAATAAACTACTTTTGTCTCTTTTCTACTTGTATCTTTTTCACTTTCATACATAGAGATTCATCCAAGTTTGTTCATTATAGATAGTGATTCTTACATTTATGTAGGGACTTGAGAAATCACTGTGCTAGTGTTTCATAATAGAATTTGTTCTTACTTGACAACCCAGGAAACTGAAAAATAAACATTTTTTTAACAATTCAATTTTATTGATACATATTAATAAAGCATACAGTTCATCCAAAGTGTACAATCAGTGGTATTTGTTATAATCACATAGTTGTGCATTTATCACTTAATCTTTATTAGGACATTTTCATTATTTCAATAATAATAAAAAACAGACAAACATACAATAAAACTCTTTATCTCTCAATCTCTCTGTGTTTCCCTGCTGTACATAGCTGTTATTTCTGGTTATTCTTATGCAATGATTTATTTACTTATTAAGCAGTTTTATTGAGATATATTCATATACCATACAATCTTCTAAAATATATAATCAATGGCTTTTAGTATAATCACAGTGTTGTGCATTCATTATCACAAAAAATTTTAGAACCATTTCATTACTCCTAAAAAGAAACCATAGGACATTTATGTAATCTAAGCATCTTTTAAAATATATATGAAAAAAAAAAACAAAAAACATTTATGTAAGCAAATGCACATATATGCATATATATATCATTTTACAAATATTGGTTTGTATTGTGAAAATTTTGATTTGTACCCACAATAAAAAAAGAAAAAAAAAAAAAAGCCATAGGTTTTAAAAGGTAAATGATAATAAAAAGAAAAAAAGTACATAGTGACAATTCAGAAAATTTCCTACATCAGTCACTTTTTGGTAATGTTATTTATTTTGTTCACCACATGTTTTATTTGCAAGTTTCAGGATACCTCACAAAATAATTTTGTCTGACAGAAAAAATATTTCAAATCCTTTTTGACATAGGCTAAATTTGATTAATTGTTTAATCTCTCAGAACTGCAGTTTTTGAATCTGTAAAATGGGATTAGTACTGCTTTGGTTAGTGGTGGAGAAGAATGCATTGTTTATGGGAAAGTACTTTTGTAACTAGAATTGATTGTAAGGTAAGGTAGACTGTATTATGGAAATGTGACTTACCCATCTCCTTTCATTAGGAGGCAATTGTTATCAAATAATTTAATCTGTAGAGTGAAAGTCATAGTTGCCTATTTGTAAATGAAAGACTGATGTCTTTTCGAAGGAACTGTTTTAATCAGTTCCACATATGCCTGCTCCACTGAGGTGGAGGCGCTCACGGAGGGCGGGAGCTGTTTTAATCGTATTTGTATCCAGGTGCCTGCTGCATATTCTTCATTCATTCACCAAATCTGTACTGGCTGTGTGCTTTGCATCAGGCACTGTGCTGGGAGCTTGCTGTGCAGTGGAGTAGACCCCTAGTCCCTGCCTTTATGGAGGTGACAAGTGTTTAATAAATGCTTTTGAAGGAATTTGCAAGGAAGTTAAACCAGGGAGTGAATGTTTTTTAGTTTCAAATGAGTTCACTCCCAGACTGATAGGAGAGGAAGGTGATGGCTTGACTACCAAGGTGGCCAGACTGGAAAGGGTTATTGTTCTTTGTTCAGGAAGGGTTCTTATTTTACTGTTTTTCTAAACAGAAAATTTGTCAGACTGAAACAATGTTTCATTGGAAACACTGAATGGAAATAAACATTGAATGGAAACAAACAAAAAAAAAGCCATTTTATTTTCTACCAGAATGACAATTTAACCTTCAATATCATGAAAAATTTTTTTTCACAGGATTGATACAGGAGGACATCAGCGAGTTGTGTGTGTGTGTGTGTGTGTGTGTGTGGTGTTGTTTTTTAGGAGGTACCAGGGATTGAACCCAGGACCTTGTACATGGGAAGCAGGCGCTCAACCACTTGAGCTACATCCATTCCCTGCAAGTTATTTTTTAAACTAATAAAAAAAGAATAGTAAAATAAAATTTGTATTTTTCTCCCCTTCTTTATAAGCTCTTTATAGAATTTATGGATAGATTCTCGGTACAGGTTCATAGACCTAAATAAAGACTTCATGTAAACATAACCCAAGAACTAAAAATAAGCAGAAAAGATAGGGAAATGTGAAATCTTTGACTTTGTGTTTTCAATATAGAGAGCAAAAACCTAATTAACCCAAGCTGTGTGTTAACTGTCACAGAAGGAAGAGATCAGTGCAGGTTAACTCCTTCAAGGAGACAAAGGATGCTGTTGAGAATGTGTGCTACATGCTCTGGGGGTTTTTACAGGTTTGGAAGATGTTTAACGGAAAGGAACTGACCATTATGCTATCTTATCTTCACCAGTTTCTCTAGTAATAAAATGAATGATCTGAATCTGGGAACTAGTCAGAGTGGGCTGCCTTATAGAAGACAAAGGGTTTGAATTTGCATTTCCCTTGTGTTTGTGTGTGCTTTTAATTAGATTTTAATTAGTTTTGTAAACTTTGTCCACATTGTTTATCAGAATGTAAAAGAACACAAAAAGATTAGAGAGGTGGGTTTTTTAAAAATATAAAATTAATGAATTTTAAAAACAGATTTGTTTCCTACTATGAATATATAAGATTTTGGCTTAGGTGCTATAATCTCCCCTATATGCAAAGGTGAACAGTTGTGACCTCTAAGTGAGCAGTTGTGACCTCTTGCCCTTAAGGAGCTGATCTAGTAAGAAGAATTAGGAATGAATACAAATAACTTTAATACAGGCTAGAATATGGTAAGTGCCTTAACTGGGAACAAACTAGAGAGTAAGTTTATTACTATGGTGATTGTTGAGTCAAAACAAGTTACCTGTTTTATTGTATCCACAGATAAAGTTCATGTTTTCTCTTTTCCTGTAAGGAGTAGTGATTTTCTCACCTACTGTTAGAAAATGCTTCGACATGCCTAGTTTAACTTTGTATAAAATAACAATTAATTTGATTCAATAATAAAGATTTTTTAAAAATTCATTTTATCTATGGTATTTCTATTAATAATTTTTTTTTCTTCTCAAAAGTTTTTTAATCAGGTTCTGATGCTTGGAAAAACATCCATCAGCGATTTGTCAGAGCATGTCTTTGACTTAATTTTGGAGCTCTACAATATTGATAGTCATTTGTTGCTCTCTGTTTTACCCCAGCTTGAATTTAAACTAAAGGTAACGTAAAAAAAAAAAAATACATATATATATATATATATATATATATATGATTCTGTCAATTAAGTCAGCAAAGAACATTATTTGCGATGTATTCTTAGAGTTGTTTTAACTGGTTATATAATAACATACGAGGTAGTTATTACTGCTGTTTGTTCACATGCTTGTGCCTTACCCGTCTAGGCATATTCCACGGCTGGCATGTTGCCTAGCAGATAGTAGCTGCTTACAGCTCTAGAATCTGTCTATGGGCTATTTATGAATTTAGATTTCTTAGGTCTTGCATTTTGATAATATATATTGCTTTAAGGGTGCATGTTTCAGAAATTTGTCTGTATGGTGTTTTATTTATTTATTTATTTATAAATTTTTATCCTAAAGTTACAGCATTCCAAGTTGAATGAGGTTGTATCTATTTCCATTAAACATACTCTCAATTATTTATTTTTTCTTTTTTTGGATTTTGATCATCTTCCTCCTCAGCTTTCATCTTCCTATTTGGAAGGCTCCACAGTCTTGATGATTGAACTGTTCTGCCAAGCATTCTAGCAGTGAATGGTACACAGTGTTTCCTTGAGCATAGGATGATATTTTCCTCCAAATATTTGCTATATAAGTTCTGGGATTTATGTATAGCTATATTTCAAGCTTATATGGTCAAGGAACAGTTTCATAGGAGTTCCCTGGACTCCTGGGCCATAAAATTAATTTAGGGTTCATAATGCACATAGTGTGAAAATTTCCCCCTTATGCATATACTCTTATACTTGCTTATGTGGAGCATTCATTTGCTTTTCACATAGTCCTGTGGAATTTGTTTTGGTGTTATGTCTCTATTGCTTTAACACAAATCATTACAGGAAAATTAAATAAAGCTGGTTAAAATTATTAATCTTTGATGGGCACCCATGTGACACCCAGAAAAGTTCTTAAATGATTTCCATGTTGTATTTCTTTTTTCTAAAACATCTGCTTTTCCTCGTTCAAAAATTTTTAAGTACCATCTTTTGAAAAGTCTTTTTTAATGTGTGTCATGTATTTGGTGAGGCAGGAGGCAGCTACGCCTTTAATTACTTGTCAGTTTTTCTGATTTTCCTAGTAATAATATTGAGTAAATCCCTGCTATATGCATTTTCATATATACAATAAGAAATACAGAAATAAGGAAATTATCATCCTTGCTTTCTTAGCAAACTTAACATTTTAGTATAGAAAGAAGAGGAGGGAAGCGGCTGTGGCTCAATCAGTAGGGCTCCCGTTTACCATATGGGAGGCCCCGGGTTCGGTTCCCAGGGCCTCCTGGTGAAGGCAGGCCCGCCTGCACGGCGTGGTTGGCTGACCCGGCGAGCACAAGCAGCAAGGGGGTGATGAATGAATAAATAAAATCTTTAAAAAAAAAAAAAAAAAAAAAAAGAAAGAAGAGGAAAGCAAAAAGTAAATCCAAATTTGATAAGAGGCCAGATATTGTGAAATAAGAGAGATATGACAAATATGCAAAAACAACATATTTTGCTTCAATCGGGGAAATCAAAGCAAAGGAAACAGAATGAAGGAGAATATATAGGTAGGAAAATTCCAGATGAATTTGTGGGACACCAAGAATTATAGTTGGAAGGTAGCATAAAGTAAGCTTAAATCACCCATTGTTGTACATTAGAATTTTCACTTTGGGAGTTTTTTTTTAAAGATTTTATTTATTTATTCATTTATCCCACCCCTTGCTGCTTGTGCTCGCTGGGTCAGCCAACCACGCCATGCGGGCGGGCCTGCCCTCACCAGGAGGCCCCAGGAACCGAACCCGGGGCCTCCCACATGGCAAACGAGAGCCCCACTGATTGAGCCACAGCCGCTTCCCTGGGAATTTTAATAAACAGAAGTCTTGGCTCTAAACCAGACTAATTGAATCAGGATTTCTGGAAGTAGATTCAGGCATCAGTGTTTTTTTTTTTTTTTTTTTTTAAAGCTTTAGAGGTGTTCTAATATGCATCCATAGTTGAGAAATACTTATTTAGAGTAAGAATGAGAGAAATAGTAGAACTGGTTTAGGTCATATTATGAGGGCTTTCAAATGCCAAGCTGAAGCATTTGTTGAAAACTCTAGAAATGTGTGTGGTGCTATACACGGCACAGTGCCTTTTGGTACTCCAGTGTGCCCTCCTTCATGGTCGTGCCAGGATTGTGGTCGGCTCACACCTTTCACCACTGCGTCATTTGTGGAGGTACCAGTGTGAGTTATAAAATTGAGTCCTTGTTCTCAGGGTGACCGAAGTATATGTACATACATGAAGTAGAAATTTAGATTTCAAGTGTGCAAGCCTTCATCGTTATTCGGTGGCGTTCCCGTTACAAATCTGGTGTGTGCAGATGAACTTATTCTCCTGCTGGGAGACTTTAGCTCATATTTATTTCTACAAAGAGCTTAAGAGAGTACAGCCATCATACAGAGCCTTCTGTTTATTGCAGGCCTGGCCTCTGTCAGTGTTTCTTCTTTAAAACCACGAATATTTTTTCCAAGCGTCCTAGTAGGTTTTATAAGAATTAGTTTTTAAAATTCGACAAGTGAAAATAAGCATCAGTTGTTGGGGGTGGGGGTGGCTGGGGAGGCGGTGGTGTGTTCTAACATTGAACCAAACTTTTGGAATTTATTTTCACGTAGCAGGTACTGTGTTAGTATAATTTGAGATGATTAGAGCATTTAAGATAATATTCAGTTTTGTGAAAAGTATATAGAGCGTTTTTATATATAATTTTTCTGGTGTTCCTGAAAGGTTTTCTGTGGAATTGGAGACTAAGGGAAAAAGGATAGCCTTATTCTGAATATATCTACCTCGTGGTTTTAAGCTATGGTTGTATTTTGTTTTAGAGCAATGACAATGAGGAACGCCTGCAAGTTGTTAAACTACTGGCAAAAATGTTTGGGGCAAAAGATTCAGAATTGGCATCTCAAAACAAACCACTTTGGCAATGCTACTTGGGCAGGTATATGTCTTTTGATTTCTGTTTAAAAGTAATATGTTTTTATATCTACTTATATTATTTTTAAAAAACATTATCTACATTAAAGTAAGATAGTTTTGTTCTGCCATGTTCTCTGAAATCATAAAAATGAAGGGTTTTATTTATTGAAATTTTTGAATACTATTAGTGATCAGCCATGTTTACAATTTCCCTTTTTCCTTTCATCTTATTTTATCCTCAATTTTTAAAAGATAACATATTTAAAATATAATCACAGATAATATTATAACCATGAATTTAAATGTATTATTGCAAACCAGTGATTAATTCCAACTGAAAATACATTATTGAGCTATAGCCCCTATACAAGTAGTAATATTTAATTGGATTATTTGGGGGATATGGAAAGGACAAGGATTTTCAGACAGTGGATGAATGACATTCCTCTTCCTTGTCTCCTTTTTCTATTTCTCAATATTGAAAGGAATGATAATCTGCATTCCTTGTGTGGTTTTAGTGATTGAAAAATCTCTGGAAATGGATTGTATTATTTTGAGTATATTTGCATATGTCACTTTTGTTTAAGAGAAGCCTTCAGATTTCTGAAGGATTTCCTGATCTTGAACATATAAAAATATACTACAGATGCCCTGGTTGGAATCCACCTTGACTCTGAGGGTAAAAGAGGATTTTTTTCTTGCTCAAATTATCTTTATAATAAACAATGCAATTAAGTCGTAAACAAGCACACACCAAATAGAATTTATAGACTCTTATTCTATTTTCTTTGTTTTTAAATAGTTTTATTTTATCACTACTTTTCCTTACATTTCAACTACAGACTGTCAATATTATGATTCTTTAAATCTCTTTGGGTTTCATTCTTCTATTTTGTTAAATGAAGATGTAAGCCGTTACAAATGATTAAGTTCTGAATGATTTCCTGGCTGCTATTTAGCTCAGTAATAATATTTAACATTAAGCTAATAAATAATAGCTCATTGTCATTTTGTGTTTGATTTGTAGACCTTTTCTCTTAAATACAATGGAAAGTTCTTGGGCAGTTGGGCAAAATATTTTATAAGCTTAATTAAGTTTAAATTTCATTTGAATTAATGTGTTGAAACAAAAACATTTTTGATATATAACCACAGTAATATATATTTAAATTAGGACTTAGATTAGCCAGACTTTATCTTTCAGGTTTTTAGGTGGCAAATCCAAATTTAAATGTATAGGTCCCCTTTTAATTACATTGTAATTTTTCATTTTAGTGGTAATGACATAAAACTCATGCAATATTACCAATTTTAAGAAGCTAGAGTATCTAAAAATATTTTTTTCATCTTTTATTATATTTATTTGTAATGGTTATATGGTGCATGTTTAGTTGAGAAATGGTAACCTGTACAGAGTTTGAGTCCTTGGATTCTGAACATTTAGAAAGCTTTCTATGGGACTATAGGCTAGATATAACTTTTTTTGGGGGGTGGGGTGGGGTTAGGGTCTACTTCATAGAGCAAACTTTTTTTTTTTCTAATCATAAACTTTTATGAGTAACTTGGTGCTGATTTTGAAGACTTTTTTTCCCTTTCCTAGTAATGCGAAATCCTGTTATTTCCAGTGTTGGGTGATATAAAGCTTAGGAGCCTTTTGATTTCATAAAATTAAGACTCATGAAAATGTTAAGTGCAAAGTCCTGGCTTCACTTTATCGTTGTTACTGACAGTTAAAAAGATTAAAAGCAGCAACAACAACTATATGCTACATTCAATAATGAACTTATGTCTAGGCTTTTGAACATCAGTGGTTGAGATAGAGTTGGACATCATGTACTTCCTGGTGGAGAAATTCAGTGACATCTGTGAAGCAGTTTTGCTGAAAAAAAAAATTGAACCTAAATTTGATCAAGGTTCTCGGTCTACCAGGTTGCAGGCTGTAGGACAGAGAAGACCGCGTCAGTTGAGATCAGAGTGATACATTTTTTTTTTTTTTTTTATTTATTTATTTTTTTTCTGCTTCAAGTTTATTTCTAACCACCCAGAGTGATACATTTAGCACCCCCTTCATCCCTCCCAGATAGCAGTTCTCCAACAAAGAAATTACAAGGGAAAAACAAAGGAGATGGAGGGGAAAAGAGACTTAGTAGAACTACCAGCCAATAGCAGTGTTCTCTTCTTATTTAGATACTGATTGAAAAAGAGAACACTAAACAATTGACATTTGAGACTGGAAAATTTGATGATAAAGAATTTAAATTTTTAAAAAATAAAGGTTTGTTTTTAGAGATACATATTAAACTAATTAGAGATGAAATATAAAGATTGGTTTTGATACTAATGGAAATGTAATAATTGTGAAAGTTAATTGCATAGGAGTAATTTGTATATTGGGTACAGTTTTAGAGTCGTGTAATATAAAACAACAGTGTAAGGTCTATATATACACCCTCACACTTACATATACACATGAATTTGATAGTATAATATTTATAGAAATATTTTTGTCATGCTGATTCTCATATTTGAGCCAAATGTGTTTTGTTTGAACATGCTTTTAAAGACTCCTTAAGATGACATGGTGTTCCTGGGAGAGTGCCCTAGTTTAAGGCTGAGGTTCCAGAGCATCCATACGTAGGTAGTATATCAAAAAACTTGTCATCGTGGCCTGGCTCCACTTTGAATTCTCCCACATAAATTGTTTTTTGCTTTAATTAGGGAAATAAGTGTAAATCAAATGCAGAGTAAACACATTTGTTTCTCTTATTTAAACATCACTTTCTTCTTTTATGTTTTACCAGATTTAATGATATCCATGTACCAATCCGCCTGGAATGTGTGAAATTTGCTAGCCATTGTCTCATGAACCACCCTGATTTAGCAAAGGACTTAACAGGTACTCTAGACACATAACAGCCAATATTCCTAGATGGTCTTCATTGAAAAATTTGTTTTATAGGAAAAAAATATTGTGATAGGTGAAGTGTTTGTGGTGATTCTCTGGAGCTAGAGTTTTTACAGCCTCGTGTTTACTTAGGATAAGGCACCTACAGAAAGTCAGTGTCTTCAGGAGCAATAATAGTTCCTTAGTTTATGGACAGTTCTAAAAATATCTTAGGTATTTGGTTTTGAGCTGGTCTTAACTTTGAATAGATTATAAGACGTCGACGTTCTTGAATATTTTAAAAATTTAGGTGACAGCCAGTGATTTACAAACTAATCTAACCATACTAAATGGAGGTAATTTTTCCAAAATCTATATGAGCATAAGATAGCTCAGAACTTTGTATTTTTGTAGTAACAAGAATATAATGTATCTGACTGTTACTTTTCTGTTTAAAGTTTTTTAAAATTATGAAATAATTCATAAAATGCAGACTAATACAACAGCCATTGTGTCCTCCCCATAAATATTATCATTTTGCCTTATTTGCTTCAGAGATTAAAAAAAGAAAAGAAATTATAGATCCAATTGAAATGCCCCTCACAAACTATTCTCTTTCCTACTTTTATAGAGGCTGACCACTCTACTGTATTTGGTCTCCTTCCTGTTTGTGTTTTTATAAATATACCATATATGTATCTGTCCATAAATTATATGGTATTGCCCTGTGTTTTAAAATTATATTCAAATAGTATCATTTGCATTTTACTGATGTAGTTGAATTTCTCTCTACTGCCTTATTTTGTGTTTTCTGTTTACCATGCTCCTTCCTTTTTTTTTTTTTTTTTGTTTTTCCTTTCCTGTTTTCTTTTTTGATGGATTAATTTTCTTCTCATTTCTCCTTTTTTTCATGGACTTGGAAATTAGCATTCTCTTTTTGTACTTTCATTGCCTAAATGGTCAATGAAGTCCAGAATTAATCTGAACTTGAGCTTCTTTCTGAGCAATCAAGGTCTCTGCTCTCCCATCTTTCACATGATTGTTTTAGTTACTGTTGAGTTATTTACTCTTTTTTTTTTTTTTTAACCCTTCTCAACTTTCAGTACTTTTTTTTTTTAAGATTTATTTTATTCATTTATTTTTATTTATTCCCCTCCTTGCTGCTTGTGCTCACTGTGTCCATTTGCGTGTATTTTTCTGTGTCTGCTTGTCTCCCTTTGTTGCATCATCTTGCCGTGCCAGCTCACTGCGCCATGCAGGCTGGCTTGCCTTCACCAGGAGGCCCCGGGAATCGAACCCAGGTCCTCCCATATGGTAAACGGGACCCAACCAGTTGAGCCATATCCGCTTCCCTTTAGTATGTTTTTAACGACTTTCTTTTTTTTTAAAGATTTATTTATTTACTTTATCCATTTTAAACCCCCCCTTCCCCATTTGCTGTTTTGTGTCCATTTGCTGTGCAATTCTCTGTGTCTGTTTCCTGCCATCTCTTCTCATCCTCCTCCTCCAGTCTTCACCAGGATTCGATCCTGGAGACCTCCGATGTAGGAGAGAGGTGTTCTGCCACTTGCGCCACCTCAGTTCCTGGCTTCTGGAGCTTTCGAAGCATCTCGTCTTGTCTCTCCCCTGTTACGTCATCATCCTGCTGCATGGCTCCCGGGGCCCGACAGCTCAGCGGCACACAGAGCCTGGCAGCCCATGCGCCTTCTATATATATATTTTTTATTTTACTGGGAGGTCCCGGGGATCGAACCCAGGTCCCTCCATATGGCAGACGGATGCCCAACCATTTGAGCCACATCCGCCCCCAAAGACTTTCTTTTAGCCTTTTTTTTTTTCCTTACTGTTGCTTCTTAAATCTTACTACTTCCTTCTGAGTTTCTTTTGAGAAAAATCTCAAATACATCCTTTGTGATATTTTTAACAATAGTTTGTGATAGTAATGTTTTCTGGTTTTGTTGGATTCCTGTCAGTAAGGTTTAAATAACAGGTATTTTACCAGTTGCATCGTTTTTTGAGGAGCTTCTTACTTGTATCTGGACTGCTTGCTCCTGAGCCTCTGCAGTGTATAACACTGATCCTGGGCCACCCTCCTGCTGACCTCCCCTGAGTGTTTCTTTTTCTGTAGCACCCTTTCTTGTGTTAGAGCTGCAGTATTTTCTATAGTATTGATGGTAGTTTTTAGAAGATGTTTCCTTTTTCCTACAAAATGTCTGTTCCCACTTCATTTTTCCCATTTATTAGCTTTTGTCTCTGTTTTCTCTGTTAGGACTTTCCTTAAATGCTTAGCAATTGGTGACTGTTGGCTCATGATGAAGAGTGAGGGACTAAAAAGGCTCTTTAGAAAAGCCCTTGAGTGTGTGTGTGGATGGGCTTGTCGACTGAGCTGCCCCTCAGGTCACCAGGGTTGCTCCTCACCTCTCCCTTGCCTTGGGGTCCAGAAGCACTTGTTGCCAATTCCTGTGTCTTTTGAAGAATGCGTAGTATGTATTTGGTTGGTTCACCTGTTTCCCCTCTACTGGTTTGGGATTTTGCTTTCTTGGGACTCCAAAGTTAGTTACATTTGGTCTTCTGCTTTTCAGAATCCACATTTTTTTTCCTGTTACCTCTTGCCTATTCACGCCATTCTTATGGGTTTGTTCTTGAAGGTATTTAAGTATGGTGTCTCTCTAAAATAGTTTCAGTTGCAATTACTTATCCTTACAAAACTTGAACAGTTTGAAATAATTCAGCATGGAACAGTTGTTCACATTGCACTTAAATTTTTGTCATTTTTCTATAGGAAATGTTTTTAGCAATATGATCAAAAGGATAATGTTTATAATACCTAAGTTCATTATAATGCTTTATTATAATTATTTCATATACTTCATTGTAATTTTTTTTCTTTTTCTTTTTTAATTGTGGGTAAAAATCAAATTTTTCACAATACAAACCAATATTTGTAAAGTGATATATAAATATATATGCATATATGTGTATTTGCTTACATAAATGATTCCCATGTTCCCCACCTCCCACACCTCCACATAAACATCTTTCATTAGTGTGGCACATCACCTGCAATGGATATACACATCCTAGGGCTTTGCCACTAAGCATAGACCACAGTTCACATTGTAGACCACACTCTCTCCCACACAGTTCTGCATGGTGTATGCTGATGTAAAATGGCCTATATCCGTCACCGCAACATCACTCAGGACAACCCCCAAGTCCTGATAAAGCTCCTGTATTACAACTGTCCTTCCCCTCCCTGCCCCAAAAACTTCTAGTGGCCACTGGCTCCACCTCACTGTTATAATTTCTTCCATTGCTTGAATCACAATATGTCTACAACAGAATACCATTAAGTCCACTCTAGTCCATAGCTCTTCCCCCAATCCTGAGGGGACTGGGATGGTGATGTCCAGTCCACCTCCAAGTGAGAGTGGGCTTACATCCCATGGATACAGTGGATGGGATTATCCTGCCTGCAGCTGCAGGCTCTCTCCATTCCCTGGGATGGCTGTTGTCCATCATCGTCTCCTCACCAGGTGACTTGGGTGAGTCCATTGAGCTGTAGGGTAGGAGTTGCAGCTCCACTGAGATTCCAGGCACAGCTGGCACATAGGTAGGCCAGAGGCTCCAGTCTCTGGAAGTACACCTACAAACTCTAGCATCACATATCGGTTTGAATAGAAGGGACGGATGGACCATGTGCAGGGAGGACTTATTTGAGTCCAACTCTGTCGCTCTCAGGAGCACAGATTCCAAAGTAGAGCTCACTGATAAGGCATCAGTCTCTGGGGCTGTTCCCCCTTATATAGGACCTGGGTGTCTCCAGAGCCCTCAGGAGTCCCTCTGTGTGGGGTGATATCCACGTTGGTGTTCTATGAGATCCTACTGAGGTGTGCGTAAGCGTTACCTCTGGGATGACCTCCTAACTCTCTTTGAAGTCTCTTAGCCACATGAACTCATTTGTCTTTACCTTTTCCCCCTTTTATTCCAGGTCTTTTTTCAGTTGTGTTGCCAGTTGGCAATTGGTATTAATCCCTCGTTGCCAGGGAGGCTCAGCCCTGGGAGTCATGTCCCACGTTGGGGGGAAGGTAATGCTGAGTGTGGCTTAGAGAGAGGCCACATTTGAGCAACAAGGAGGCTCTCAGGTGGCAACCCTTAGGCACCTCATAACAGTAGACTAAGTTTCTATTACAAGAGCAAAGACTCATAAGGCTAGTTATCAATAACAAGAATCTATTAGTGGGCCATCCTCTTTTGCCAGACACTGCCCCTGCACTCAGGGGACTGTTGCTGCTCCCTTGGAGAATGTGGCAGAGCACTCCAGGCTGGGCATTCAGATTCCCTCATTTATTGAGTGATTGTCTACCCACTGTGACCATGCCCCACCCCTTGATCATTTGAACAATTTTATATTTCTTTCATGTATATTCAGGTGAACTTCCTCCCATGAATCCCCCATCCCAGACACCCCCCACCAATGATCCTTTGCAGCCCCCATTGTAACCCTTCTGTGATCTAAACCTTCCCTGAAGATGAAGCCCATATAATAACCAAATACAATTAATAGGAAAATGAAATAATAATGACAAGCTTAAATGCAAGAGATAAAATACAAGGAAACTCAGGGAAAAAAAAACCTAAAAATATAATATAATTAGCGGATTGGGACATTAAAAAAAAAAGGGAAAAAACAAAAAAAATGCCTTTTTAAAAAATTATTCTTTTTTCCTTTTATCACTGCATTATTGGATGTCCAGTGTATTGTGACACCTTCCCCCTCTCATTCCCCAAATTCTCCCAAATTTTGATTTAATTTTCAAAGAAGTTTTAGGTCACAGCAAAGTCACACATGGGGTACTAGAGACTCCCACATACCCAACCACCTCTCTCCCCCTTCCCCACCCCATATATATATATATTTTATTTAACTTTATTTGTGCATTTAATAATTGAAAATATAAACAATTAAAAACTAAAAAGTAAACACAGATGAATAAATATATACATTTCTCAATTCCACCCCATATTAAAACCTTCTTTTTTTTTTTAATGGATGTTAGCATTGTTATAACTGTTATAGAGGTAGTGAAATATAGCAACTAAACATTGTCAATCATTTACAGTATAGTTTGCAGTTTAGATGGTACAGTTTAATACTTTTTGATGATATTTACCGTGTCTTGTGTCCATTACTGTAAGGTAATGAAAAACATTCCCCATGACCACTAGATACCCCATTTGATCTTTTCTGTTCCTTCCTCCCCGTCCCCCTGGGGCATATGACACTCCCCTGTCTTGACTCATGGAATGACAAGATTCATAGTTACATACACTGGGTATTCTAACCTGCCCGTCCTAATCTACCCACCTGTCAACCCTGCACCACCAAACCCAGTAATATCACTATCTTGAAGACCCTTATGTTGAGTGAAGCAAGCCAGGCATTGAAGGATGAACAGTATATGACCTCACTGATCTGAACTGAGGAAAGTGAGCAGTCTCTGAGAACCATTGTCTGAAAGATAGGTTAACAAGGGAGAGTAAGAGAAGAGCAGGCTTTGAGCCATCACCCATATGGACATAAATCTGTGGTAAAGTCATTGTAATTTTATACTTCTATTTTAGATTTTGAGTTTTCTTTACTGAAATATTTACTTAATTATTTTTGCTTAAGTAAAACCAGACCTCAATAAGTGCTTTTTTTTTTTTTTTTTTAAACATGTAGTGTGCAGGTTATTTTGTATGTGGTTGAATAAAGCTAGCTGCTCTTTCCTTGAACTTGTTTTATGTTAGGCCACACAGGACACAAAGCGTTTACACAGAGTAGGAGAGAGAGGCAGTTTGGGAGTCTCCTATAGTGTAGACCTTCTTAGACCTACCTTGGCTTTCCTTTTCCCTCTTTCCCAGTGCCTTAGAGAGGATCTCTTTTTGGTTTTTAACTGTGCCCCCTGTAACTGCAGATGAGGGCTCTTTCCTTCCTGTTTATTTCATTGTCTGAAGATTTATTTTCTTTCTCTCCTACCTGAAATATAATGGCAGACCTTCTAACATTTTCCTTATTGGAGAAAGGAATAAAACTATATGAAGGCCTATAAAGCAATTCCTGCTATTGTTTGGAAGCGTTAGGCTTTGCTTTTTATCACTTCCTATCAATCATCAGTTATGTGATTTTGCCTGAACCCTGAATCCTCTGTCCCATTTTAAAATCTGTGGGCCTGCTCCTGACAAGAAAGTCATCATCTCCTAATGTAGGTAACCTCCGTTTCTGCATGCAAACCTTCTATGCTAATGGTTCTCCACTCTCTCAGAGCCAGTGCCTCCCTTTTTGAACAAATAATTTGCAATGTCCCCTCAAACATCCTTAAATGAACTTCGTAGAAGTAATCCACTTAATACAATTTAAAAATCAATATTATGCCCTAATTGGAATATGTAAGAGAAATAAAAGGGAAGTAGTTTATAATAAAATAGTGTATATTTTAATTTGTAAATGTTTGGATGTGACTACATAGTGACAACAAATGCCTCCACAGATAGCTGAAATGCTCCGTTTTTCTTCTGTAGGGGCATGTGGACTGCTGTGGATGCTAGTTGATGGGCTATTTGGATGACTACTTAAAGGGCTAAACTCACATTAATCTATGTTTTGGTGAAAAACCCATACTTGTTGTTCTATTCTTCACTGCCCCCCACCCACTTTTTTTTACATAACTTAAATAAATTGTGTAGATCTTAAATGTTCAGTTTGCTATGTCAGAAAGATGGAACAGGTTTCCATGGCCCCCCTAATACCCTCGTGCTCTTTACAGTTGGATCCTCTTCTGCTCTGTGTCCTCACTTGCTTTCCTGTAGATTGTGTTACTGTATAGTTTGCCCTGCCTTTGGACTTCATGTGTGTTTGAATCAGAGTGGTGGATAGTCAGTTTTTAAGGGTAGAAGTCTGGCTGCTCTCTCATAACATGTTTTTGAGTTTTAACCTATATTATTAGTTTATTCATTTTAGTTATTGTGTAGTTTCCCATTGTATGAATGTTTCATAATTTGCTTATCCAATTTCGTTTCTAAAGTTTGTTGATTTCGATTGGCTTCTCTTTCAGCTCCCTCCTTGCTCAGGGCTAGGCTCTGTGTTCTTGACTTTAAGATCCTTCGCACTCACTTTGTTAAGTCTGTTTCATTTCTTCCGAGCTTCCCTTTGACTTTTCTTAGTTCAGTTAAGCAGAACTGCCCTATGGTCTTGCTTTTATTTTTTTATTTTTATTTTTTTTTTAAAGATTTTATTTATTTATTCATTTATCCCCCCCTTGCTGCTTGTGCTCGCTGGGTCAGCTAACCACGCCGTGCGGGCGGGCTTGCCTTCACCAGGAGGCCCCAGGAACCGAACCCGGGGCTTCCCATATGGTAAACGGGAGCCCCACTGACCGAGCCACAGCCGCTTCCCTGGTCTTGCTTTTAATCCCATTTCATGGTGGCTATTATCTCAGTTTCATTCCTTCAAACAGCTTTACTCATAATTTCCCTAGTTAAGGGTTAGAAACTTGAATCTTCCCAATAATGACTTGAGCAGTTTAGCAATCTTTAAAAAAAAAAAAAAAGAAATATTTAACGTTGATACAGCTCTTGGTCCACTTATGCTTTGTTTAATTAATTTACTCAGGAGCTCCTCTGTCAACCACTCTGTCCCCCAAATGGGAAGGGGGTGTTTACTACTTAGGTGCATGTAAACTCCTGTATTCTGACCTCCCTCCTCCTGAACCTGTCTCCTTATTTACTTGAAACACTGAACCTTCTACTTTGGTTTTGTTTTGTCATGATTTATTTTCAAAGGTCTTATACAGTCTTTTTAAACATTTTAATTATTGATATTTCCTTTTTAATCAGAGAAAATCTTATCTTTCAGAGTATCTCAAGGTGCGGTCACATGACCCTGAGGAAGCTATTAGACACGATGTTATTGTGTCGATAGTTACAGCCGCTAAAAAGGATATTCTTCTGGTCAATGACCACTTACTTAATTTTGTGAGAGAGAGAACATTAGACAAACGGGTAAGTAAGCAGGAATAAACAATTATTAGTAGGTTTTCATTTTAAATATTTAAGACTTAATAGTATTTTGTTTGAAACTATTGAGATTCACATGTAACTAGCCCTTTCTTGGGGGAAGCATTTTACTGTTGAAAATTACATTTTTGACAAGGATTTACTTTTTAATTGAATTAATTAATTTATTTTTTCACACTATGATAGTTAATTTTATTTGTTCAAGGGCTTATGTTACAAGCATTGCTCCAGGCATTTGCTTGGATTCTGTGGGCCTAAATTCACGTATTTAGGAAGATAAAAGCAAACTGCGAACCATGTGCATGGATGATAACTAAGGGCTCAAGATGAATCCCATGGTAGTTTTGGTGGTTTTTAAATTTCTACAGCATAGAACTCAGATGTCATAGGTCATTTAGGTCCTTCTGTATGTCCCAGAGAGTATCTGCCCTCTTCTTTTTTTTTTTTTTTTTTAAAGATTTTATTTATTTATTCCTTTATCCCCCCCTTGCTGCTTGTGCTCGCTGGGTCAGCTAACCACGCCGTGCAGGCGGGCTTGCCTTCACCAGGAGGCCCCGGGAACCGAACCTGGGGCCTCCCATATGGTAAACGGGAGCCCTACTGATTGAGCCACAGCCGCTTCCCTCTGCCCTCTTCTTGACTTGAGCAGCTTCACATCCTTCAGCTTTTGGTTAATTCCCGAGCCTTCAGGATACATGGAAGGCTCAAGAAAATTTCCTTCTCAATGCCAACCACCCCCTTCACCCTTGTTGACTCTGGATGAATCCTGGATGGATTTTTGAACATGGATTCAATCAGATCAGCCACACCTAATCCATTGGCCCAGTTCCCAGTTGGTATATCTTTTTAGTTTGATGACTTCATAGGCACTTTAAACCACCATCTTAT
This sequence comes from Tolypeutes matacus, assembly GCA_026826555.1. Lineage (NCBI taxonomy): Eukaryota > Metazoa > Chordata > Mammalia > Cingulata > Chlamyphoridae > Tolypeutes > Tolypeutes matacus. The sequence goes on along the minus strand of JAKSZT010054335.1, from coordinate 15,402,470 downwards.
GCACTTTCCTCCGATTTTCACTGCTGTTGTCCTTTCCCATTTCTGGATTCAGTTCCTGGAAAGAAACTCATGCCGCACTCACTCCACTCCACACAGCCCCACTTGAGTTGCCATGTTCTCCCAGAATCCATCCATGGCAGCTGCTGGGATGAACGCTAAGTTTCTCAGCCATAAGATAATGAAATCTAACTGAATCCAGATTACACTCACTTCCAATCATACAGTGCTTAGGTAATCCACTTAGTTTCCAGGTAATATATGTTTGAATATCCAGTGGGTTGGAAACCACAATTATGGTGTAGCTGGAACAGTGCTTGATGATCTGAGGAATAATGGATTTGAAGACATTAACATTCCTCTGAACCAGATGGAGGCGATTCTCCCCCTCTTACTGACGGACTCCTGCAGTTACCACTACAACCTTAGAATTAACAGTCACATAGTAATCTTTATCTGCCACAGTTTTAGGTGTCTTAAGAAATAAGCTTCCATGCTGCAGATCCATCATTTCTCCTTTGAGTTTATCTTCCAGAAGATCCACAAGGGCAAGTTCATCAGCCAGAGACTTTCCAAGAATGCTGATGGCATATGCCATACCAGCTTGTCCAGCACCCAGTACAGTGATTTTATTGTTTGGGACAACTGCAGCTGGTGCAATCAGGTTTTCCTTAAGAGTGGCCATTTTGCACAGGAGGGACAGACCTTTCAATACAGATATATAAGTCTGGTGGCGAAGACAGTGTCAGCTATGTCAGGATTTACTCTGTTACTTTAAGTTTAATAGTGTTTTGTTTTGTTTTGTTTTTGTACTGGGACCAAGATTGAACCTGGGACCTCATACATGGGAAGCCAACAATCAACCACTGAGATACATCGGCCTCCTTGAGTTGGTTTTTCCATTTGTTTGTTAATTGTTTTGTTTTTAGGAAGCAGCAGGGATCGAACCCAGGACTTCATATGTGGGAAGCAGACACTCAACCGCTTGAGCTACATCTGCTCTCCTAGTTGTTATTTTTGTTTAAATTATTTGTCCTCATCCTGAAAAATGAGATGGCTCTTAATGGGAGACATCAGACATTGATTGTATACCAGTTTTGATGAGAAATAACTTTTGTAAAGGTTTCTGACCCAGCCCCTCCTGGGTAGTTGGCCTGATCCTCTCTCTTTACTCTCAGAGCTGTTGTCTTATGTGGGTCTGAGTTGGTAGTCTTTAGCTGGTTGTATTATAATTGCCATAGAATAGAAAATAAAAGATGTTTTCAGCTTGTCAAAGCAAACCCAACAAAGCAGCATGTGGGGAGCCTATCTTCTGTGACCCCAAACCTTGCTTCTTGAGTGAGCACCCACCAGCTCCGTCCTTTACCCAGTGAGTGTCCGAGGAGAGGACCCCTCCCCGCCTTCGTGTTCTTGTGCCTGGAATGTGCCAGCACGCAGGGAAGGTCTCAGCGAAAGTCCTCTCCCCTCCTCCCTGGCTCCCTCCTTCATAACATGGGCTCAACTGACCTGGAATTAGGAATAATTTTGGTGAAGAATGAGAGTCTTTGACATATTTAGTGGTTAATTAGCTTGGAGAGTGGGAAGCATATTGGTAGCTGTGAATAACTGATTAGATAAATATTTTAACATTTTGTACCATCTACATCTTTTAATTCTCTCCTTGATAGTGCTGGTTGTGGATAGGGGATAAATGGGCAGGAAATGCATGGTTTTCCCTCCAAATCTAAAGTGATCTGGAACAACTTAATTTAACTGGTAAATTTAGACTTACCTTTCTTGGACATCTTCCTGGGACATTAAATATTCAAAAGGCATAAAAAAGGAAAAGGGGATTTATATTATGTATAGGATAACAGCCTTCTAAGTAGCCAAGTAATTTTATTAGCTAGACTTGAAATTTGAGCTAAGTTTTTATATATTGTTGGGATTATGAATCCCCAATATAGTTTCTGAATATTTTTTGATCATCATGTCATATTCGTAATAGGGTTCCTTGGTTCATTCATTTAAACATTGAGTAACAACAACAACAAAAGAATATATTACATGTTCCATATTAGAATATGCTATATCTTTAAATTCTTTTTAAAGCAGCATTTTGGGCCATTAAAGTTAGAGGTAAAATAGGGAGTTAGAGATAAGGTTTTACAAACAAATTATTTTATGAGTAATACTATTAGGATCTTTTATTTCAATACATATTTGGTGGGTGAATGAGGTAAGAATATTCTTAGTATACTGTAATTAGTTCAAATAAAAGCCAAAGGAGGAATGTTCTTCTGAGTGAGACCCTGCAAAGGAAAAATGAATAATCTATGCAGATTCACGAAGTTCCTACTGATCATGGTATTATTTAGGTCAAATTAAAGAATAGATTCATTACAAGATTATTAAGCATTACTTATAACTGCTTAATTATCTTGTAATGAATTAATTTATACATATACAATATGTATGTATTTATATTTATATAAAAATAGTTGAATACATTTCTCTTATTATAATAATCTTAACTCATGGTTCTTTATAAGAGGTCTGTGAGCTTGAATTGAAATTCAAAAAAATATTCTTGTGGGGATGTGTTGGTGTGGGTGTGATATATTAATTAAATAATACACAATATAGTGTGGACTTAGTAAGTGGTCAGTGGTTTTCACCTGACTGGCAAAGGGGTCAGTGGAATAAAACAGGCTAAGAACCCCTGCCTTAACTTGATTCCTAGATATACAGAATAAACCATTGATATGTTTTTTAGTCAGTATTTGATAAAGCCAAAATCATATATAGTTTTAATACATTTGAGTTATCGTTATTATCATTGATACAGTATAAGTCTGCTCAATATAGACCATAATTTAGAAACAATTATAAGGGATAGACCACAGTTTAGCCATTTAACTCTGTCTTTGCCTTTAAAAATTTGGTAGCATGCTTTCCCTCACCAATTCTAAGTGATGGTAAGTAAATTGTGATTGACTTTTTTTTTGGTGAGGGTGTAGGTGATGGGTTTTATTTAAAAGCATTAAAATTCTTTATACATGCAGTTGATTTATTAACATGATAGTTGTGTTTTTTCATATATATCGTATTTGTAAATGATATATAGTATGTGAGGCTTGAAGAATATTTATTATGTAAAGGAAAGGAAAATTAAAAACTAGGAAACTTGACTTTCCTGAATTTATATATAATGCTAGCATTTTTAGATCATAAGAAAACATTTTTGTGTTTATTTTAAGTGGAGAGTACGCAAAGAAGCCATGATGGGACTTGCCCAAATTTATAAGAAATACTCTTTACAGTCAGCAGCTGGAAAAGATGCTGCAAAACAGATTTCATGGATCAAGGACAAATTGTTACATATATATTACCAAAATAGTATTGATGATCGGTAAGTTTAGTACACTTTATAGAAAATATTTGATGATATTGAGTGGTTTATTACTGTTGGTCTCTTGTTTGTGGGCAAATTGTTTTCTTTATAACTTTAAGCACCCTCATCAGTTTTTTCTCATCAAAGCCATAATTGAAGTCATAAAGTATAATGTAAATGGGTATAGTATCTATATTCATTTTCATATCTGTTTTTGAACAGTGATATCTGACAGTAGGAATATGTATAGCCATAATATTTATTTTGTTTTGTCAAGAATTTTGCTAGGAGTGTCCTCATTAATTTTTTTCCTTTCTCATTTAACCATTTGAGATTGAAATATAGTCTTAGTATTTTTCCATTCCAGGCTGAGTGAGAACTTTTGTGGATCTTAATTATTTAGTAATAAATAGAGCTGATATTCTTACAGCCTGAATTAACTTGACCTGTTGTTAGTGGGATTCAGATGATCTTGCTTTTAGTGAGTCAGAGTGAGAAAATAAGAAACAATAGATCATTACAATTTCAGGAGCTACAGAAACTGGAAACTATGTTAGGTTAATATTATCTAAGAAAGTTTATAGGTATTATTTTTATAAAATTGAAGTTTCTAGATTTGGCATCAGTGCACAGAGATTTGCATTATGATTTGCTAGTAATTTTTTTTTTTCCAGTTCTTTTGACCAGGTCTTTTTTCATGATGATCACAGTGAAAACTCAAAAGAATCTTAAAAGTTTCTGTATGCTTTTTAGTTTGCAGAAATACAGAATTCGGTACTTGGAAGGGTCTGGTGTAGTTGTTTAGCCTCCTGTTACGCAGAGAAGAATTAGCCTCTCCCAGTATAACTTCTCTAAGGCCATGTAAAGGTAGTTGCTGTCTTAACTGAGGTGGGGCCGTCTGTCCATTCAGCGAAATCCCTTCTTGGCACCTCTTCCTATAGAAAGAGGACTTTGATTTGGAAATCTCATTTCTCTTTCAGAAAGCTAGATCTTATTCTGTATTCTGTATGCATTATGGAATGTTATATACAAATTTAATACATGGCTTTATAGTGATTTCTCTCTGTTCTCTTGTAGATTACTTGTTGAACGCATCTTTGCTCAATACATGGTTCCCCACAATTTGGAAACTACAGAACGGATGAAATGTTTATATTATTTGTATGCCACACTGGATTTAAATGCTGTGAAGTATGTTTCAAATGTCAAGCTCCTAATTCTTTTCATCTTTTGCAGAGTATGGAATTTTATGAAAAACAAACCAAAAGTAACTTGTTTTAGTTGTAAGACATTGCTTAAAGGGTCAGATGACAAAAAATACTTGGCTATTTTATTTTATTAGATAAGTTGTGAGTTTACAAAACAATCTACTTGGATATTTTTTCAGAAAGTACTGCCATCTATACTAGCAAGATTAGTAATATTTTTTTAAGGAATTAAAAAATAGAGCGGGCTGAATGACATGGAATCTTCTAGAATTTGATTTTTTTCTCCCTAGCTTTTCATATTGTGGGCACCTCAAGAGATTTTGCCTGGTATACTTGTTCTTCTTGTTTTTGTTTTCTTTAAGGTATTGGAAAGGTCCATATTGTGAAATGCTACTCCCAAATAGTCTTTTTTATTCTCACCTGGTACTGGTTTGAATTATGGTGTAGGCCTGTATTAGGGTACAAATTTTTGTGCTGCACAGCCTCAACACAGTGTTACCATTTGGCATATGGGTAGTGTATTAGTCAGCCAAAGGGTTGCTGATGCAAAATACCAGAAATCTGTTGGTTTTTATAAAGGGTATTTATTTGGGGTAGAAGCTTACAGTCACACGGCCCCAAAGAGTCCAACTCAAGGTACCATAAGAGGTACTTTCTCACCCAAAGTCATTGGCCACATGTTGGAGCAAGATGGCGGGTGATGTCTGCGAGGGTCCAGCCTTCCTCCTTCTTCATCTTAAGGCTCCATGGTCCCAGCTCCTCCCAGTCGCAGCTATTGGCTGGCATAGGCTCATCTGTCTCCCCAGGGCTTGTTTCTCTCCTGGCTCAGCTGCGGCTGTAGGCTCTTAGGCTCATCTCTTTTCCCAGGGCCTCTGCTGTATCTATGGAGCCGTCTCTATTTCTCTGTTTTCTTCTCCTGTGTGTTTACTTCCCGGGGCTCCAGCTTAAAACTCAAACTAACTCATCTGCTTTGTCATTTTCTCTGAGTCCCCACCTACCAAAGGGGTGGGGACTCAACATCCTACTGATGTGGTCCAATCAAAGCCTTAATTGTAATTTAATCAAGTAAGAATGAAACCTCTGGATCCAATACAATCTAATGTACCCAGAGGAACAGACCAATTTACAAGCATAATCCATTGTCTATTTTTGGAATTCATAAATAATACCAAGCTGCTACAGGTGGCCACAAATATATTTTAAAGACCATGTTGCCTTCAAAAAATACTTTTTGGTGTCTGAGTAGGGAATCGGCATTTTAGCAAGGAAGAGACATTGCTACTCTAATTGAATCACATTTAGGTTTGGCATTTGAGGCATAGAGATTGATTTGCTCTAAGTTTTAGGAAATACAGACCCTTAGTATTCCAGCAAACTTTTTTTTTTTTTAACAGATGTTGAGGATTAAATGTAGTTTGATTGGAAGTAGAAACATTGAGGAAAGTATTGGAGAGGGGAACAATGTACATTTCTTGAGATACGTTGTCTCTGGATGCTTTAGTGCTACAATGGCAGAGTTGAGTAGTTACAGCAGAGGCCATGTAGCCCAAAAAGCTTAGAATATTTGCTATCTGACCCTTTACAGAAAAAGTTTGCCAACCCCTGTCATAAGTGGTATTTTTCTTGTCTTACACATTATGAACTGAATCCCACAGAAGTTAACTTACCCAGAGTTGCATAAATTGTAAGAGAGCCAGGATTTAAACCCAGTTCTACCTAGTTTCAAAGCTCATTCTTTTCCCACTATGTATAGTAAAAGACATTACTATACCATATTTAATTAATTATAAAACAATTTCTTTTTGTGTTAACAACTCTGGAACTGGAATGCATTCTAAAATTGGTGGCTTGCCATAGTTTAATTGACACCTTTTTTCTCATGGTACATAAAGTAATGGTGCTGTGTATATTGGATAGGGGTGTGTGTGTGTGTGCGCATGCACACGTGTGTGTATATCCCATTTCCAGCAAACTATTTGAAATCACAGTCTACACTTCTGTCTCAGCTCAACTAGCATTCAAGAGTAAAAAGGAAGTAAAGATACTTCCAAGCAAAAAATGAGAGTTTACAACTCATAGATCCTGGTTGAAAAAATTGCTGAAGCAGAATAATTGCTTTTGGTAAAAAAGGAAATTGAATCCAGAAGGATGGAATAGGATGCAAGAAGCAATGCAAATTTCAAACATTCATGGACTGTAAAAAAGGGTGTGGCTTAGAGACTAGGTAGCAACTAGGATATTTAGCTAGCACCACTGCAAACGTTTCTGAGATCTCTGATTTTCCCTGGGACCCTGCTCCCATTCTGGGCACAGCAGGAGCCTCCAAGAACTTCTGAGATCTCTGATTTTCCCTGGGACCCTGCTCCCATTCTGGGCACAGCAGGAGCCTCCAAGAACTTGTTGTACTGCTGATTGTCCTAATTAGTTGGTGCGGTGCCTTTGTTAAATATTTTTGAATATCACCTTTAGGTAGAACCTATCAGATAACAACATGTAGGATGGCTTATTAATTATGAGCATGAACATATCACTTAAGAGTGGGAGCAGAGGGTCATTTAGAGTGTCCATGCCAAGTGTGCAAGTAAAAAATTTATATTCACCCTTAAAAAAAAAATAGAGTGGGAATATATAAATTCCAAACTGTTAGAAAAAGAACTAGTAAGAATCTTTAATCCATAAAAAGCCTAAAAGAAATATAAATAGAAGCGAAAATATAAATAGTAGTTATAAAACCAAATATCATGGGGGAGTGGATGTGTCTCAAGCGCTTGAGCGCCTTCTTCCCACATGGGAGGTCCCAGGTTCAGATCCCGGTAGCTCCTAAAAACAAACAAAAACAAACAAACAAGAAGCAAAGGAAAAAAATGGAAAAAAACAACTCAGGGGAGCCGATGTGGCTCAGTGGTTAAGTGCCGGCTTTCCATTTATGAGGTCCTGGGTTCAGTCCCTGCCCCAGTACCCCCAAACAACAACGACAACAACAACATAAACCCCCAAAACCCCCAAATATCAGATTTCAGTCATCACATAAATGACAAATATAGTTGAATTAAAAAATAGAACAAAATGCTCATCACAAAAGATACACTGAAAAATAATGTCAAGAAAAAGTTTAAAGAAATTGCAATTATATGGATGATCAGTATTCAAAAGAAAAGGCCTTGATTCTACAAAATTGGTTAGTGAGTGAATGCATATTTATCTTTTTTAAGTTACAATATTTAAGGCATATAGTGATCATTTTTAAAAATTTTAGTTTGAAAATATTTTCAAACTTACAGGATATTTGGAAAAAGAATTCAATATTCTTACAGAGAACTCCAGCATAACCTCCACCAAGATACCCAGATCCATCAACTTTTAAAATTTTGCCACATTTGCCCTATCATTCCATCTATCCATCTGTGCCTTTATCGTGGTTTTCTAACACTTGAGAGTACGTTGTGTACACCATGGTCTTTTGAACACTTAATACTTCCATGTACCTTCAACATGCAACTACTTTATGCACAGTTGTCAAGTTCAAGAAATTTAACATTGATTAAAAACTATGGTCTCTACTCTAATATTTTCATATGACCTCCTAATGTCCTTTGAGGCATTTTCTCCTCCATTATTAGATCCAATTTAGGATCATGTATTTATTAGATTTTAATTATCTCTATAGATCATTTAAAAAATAATTTTTAACTAAGTTTTTGGAATTAACTCATTGATTATAATTCTAGTACATAACAGAGATTTAGTACTTGTACTTTAACTTTACATGTATCTGTGATCATTTTCTTCAGAGACATTTAAGTTTTTATGTAATATTTAATACAAAGAAAGATGTCACATATACAGAAGTTATGAAGCATAATAAAATAACATTTATGAATCTACCACCCAACTGTTCAATCCAACTTGCTTGTACTAGTTGATATTCCTGTCAGTGGTGTATGTGTTTCCACATCCTCCTAAATATTATGAGACATCTTAATTTTTGCTAATCTTCTGCATTAAAAATTTCTTATCACCTTTATTTTCATTTTCCTGAATACTAATAATATTGATTGAAAGCAGAAAATAATGAAAAATATTTGGCTTTAGAAAATTTCCTTTATAACCTTTAAAATATGTGTGGTTCTGATATTCTGTAACTCAGTATTTTAATAAAATTAACTGCTCTCTCTCCTCTATGATTTACAGATGTTTTTAAGAACCTGCATAATTTATTCTTATATTACAATTTTTAAGAGGACATTGAGATTTTTGCCATATAAAAAGAATATTCATTCATACAAAAATAATTCCAGGCAGTTTAAAATTTAAATGTAATAAAATTTATGTTTTAGTGAAAAGTATCCCCATTCCCTCGTGGCTAACTCTTCTGCTTGTGTGTTAGATTCCCTTTCATCCTGCCTACTACTGGACCATACTCCATCAATTACTTTCCTTCTCAAGTTTGTAACTCTCTCTCCAGTTAATTCCTGCTGCTTAGCCTACGAACGTGCTCCTGTTGATGGCAGGTCTTCCCCATTTTTGTGCAAAGCAAAACAGCTTCCTGCCCTGTCTCCAAGTGGTATGACCTGTTACAGTTGAGTCCTCTCTTTCCCTCTACACTTCATCCATCACTTAGTCTTGTGAGTTTCACCTCATCTCTGTCATCTTTTGTAATCTGAGCTATTTCTCTTTAAATTATTTGGTAGGACCCTCTAAGAGAATTTTCATCCTGTTTGGTATTTAAATGTATCTGTTTGTTTGTTTCAGAGCATTGAATGAAATGTGGAAATGTCAAAATCTACTCCGGCATCAAGTGAAGGATTTGCTTGACTTAATTAAGCAACCCAAAGTAAGTTAAATTTTAAAGAAAATTTTTACTTTGATATTGAGTTTTGTAAAGCACATGTGTGTTATTTATTTACTACTTCCTGTTGTTTACTGTTTCTGTTGCTGCTATGTACTGAACTGCTGTTCTATGTGGAGCACTGCTGGCTCTAGGACCTGTGATCCCTAACTTAGAAAACTTTGTAATTTTTAAGAAACATATTATGTAGGAAAAGTTTAAATGTTTATTATATCTTCAAAAGGTGACAATCAACAGGAAGAGAATTGTGCTTCCTTGTACTCAAAATTAAAGATATTTTTATAACTTTAAAATAAAAAAAACAAACAATCACTCAGCATTACTGAAAGCAGAGAAATTGGAGGGAATAAAATTATACTTTATCTTGCCACACAACAATGTTACCATCGTCTCTATAGTCTTGTGGATTTAAAAAGTTTGAATAATCATAAAATTATAGTTTGGTATCTTTTTGTTTTAACTTACTGTTTCATTGCTCATAATTTAATGGTAATGTTCATCACTTGGACATTTAGGAAGAGCTTAGGTTTGTTTTGTTTCTTCCTTTGAAAATGCCATATGTAGACTTATAAAAGGTATAATTGATTAAAAAGCAGAATGCTTGGTCATTCTAAATCACATTTCAGGGAAAACCTTATAGCGTCTTCCCCTTCATTTCTTTCTCCGTCCGTCGTGTTCCCCGCCAACTCCAGTACGTACACCCCGTGTCTGCAGGACAGGGTCGACGGAGGAGTACTGCTCACCTACGAAGAGAAAGCCCAGAGCGTCCCTGGGCATAGCTGGCCCTTTGCCCTAAGAACCAGTGCAGCACCAGCTGTTCTGCCCGTTTATAGTGCCTCTCTTTCCATTTTTTTTTTAAAGATCCGAATGACAAGTACAAAACGCCCCATTTTACTTGTTCGCTTTCTTAAGCTTACAACTGACTAGTACTTTTGTTTTATGAGGAGACAGTAACCTCTTTGCTTACGGTTTATTGAACACAGCTATACTTTTTTTCCCCATGATATAGAGCATGGTTGAACCTGCTAGAATAAGTTTCCTTTATAATAAATGATACTAAATTAATTTTAGTGATTCTGCTATTTTCTCTCTCTATGCCAAGGGAGGAAATGGGAAAACTCCATTTCAGTTAGGATTAGGAACCTTTATCTGCATGAGTTTTAAGTCAGTAGGCTCTGGATAAGTTGCCTCTCTGCCATCCCAGAACCATACTTTAATTTACTTCTTCTGGCTCAAGATGCAAAAGTGTTAATTAAAAATGAGAGGTTCTTATATGTATGTGTATAATATTATTCCTGATTTTAGACACTATTGTAGTCATCATAGCAGCCAGGGAGTTATGTTAATTATGTAAGTTGTTTGTTGATCAAACATAATGTGTACAATGTAATCAAATATAAGTTTGTTTTTGACTTTCATTGACCCTTTAGTATTTAATGAGAGCTGCTGCTTATTGCCTGTTGATAAAAACTTGGAACTCATGACTTTCCTGCTCAGTGTTAAGTGAAACCAAAAAATGCAGTCTTAATTCAATTAGATTGTTCATTCCCATTCTACTCTGTGGAGTTTTCCTTTTGGTTGGCCTAAAATAATTGTCAGGTTATCCCCATTAAAGAGGGAATTCTCATTCATGTGTGATGGGATTGAAGAGAAAACAGTGGAGGAAAATAGTATTGAAAATTGGCATTCTAGTTGGAGAAGAATTAATTTGATTTATTTGCTTCTCTGATTACATAATGTTCACTTTATACCAAGAATTGTAGTAGACATTGTAGAGTTGAAATGAGGAAAAAAAGTACAAAGCTAGGTTTAACTTCTGTGTGTTTATATTTCCTTCTGTTTTACTAGGAAGACTCTTACATACTTAATAATCAATATATACTTTTTGTCTTCTTCATTACTTGGTCTGATTAAAATAATTTTTATTCTTAGCTCAGAAACATAGCCCTTCTACTTCATTTTATTAAATTGATTTGCTCAGTGTCACTCCGAGGTGACTTTGTAATTTCCAGCATTTTACTTTTCTTGGTGCTGTTTCTCATATTGTTTTTCAGGTTGGACAGCTTCTTGAAAGCTCAGCGCCACCCCTTTCTCCAAAACAAAACAGCAGAAATTGTATGTTTTCTGGACAGAGCTCAAATACTTTAAATTCCAACTTCTTATACTCTTATGCGCTGCCTCTCCCTTCCTCGTAGGAAGCTTCTCCTACATAGGTGTATCGCAGTCATTCATTCAGCATTCATTTCCCTCCACACCCATGCTTACTGATAGCAGCATTTCATACAGAATACCTCGATGGCATCTTTTTATTTGTCTTTCTCAAGTGTCCTCCCCCTAAGCTTCATGATTATGCCTCATAATGCTCAGGATTTAAAAAGATAGAAGCATCTCAAGTCAACCAGAATTGTACATTTAATGACAGCTTTGTGTTTGAGACATGGCCAAAAAACTTGAAAACCAACATTTCCTGGATGTTTTGTTCTGTTTCTTTTTTTTTTTTTTAAAGATTTTTATTTATTTATTCATTTATCCCCCCCTTGCTGCTTGTGCTCACTGGGTCAGCTAACCACGCCATGTGGGCGGGCTTGCCTTCACCAGGAGGTCCCGGGAACCGAACCCGGGGCCTCCCATATGGTAAACGGGAGCCCTACTGATTGAGCCACAACCGCTTCCCTGTTCTGTTTCTTAACTTAGTTGTCCTGTTCTTTCAGTGCTGAAGAAAAACAAAACATGTACCTGCCCCAAAATGTTAGTTCAGGAGTCTGTTCTTTTTCCTTTGGTGCTAACAAAATAAGGTGAGGTAAGCAGCGATGACAGGGGAGCAGGTGTCCTCCTCCTCCTGTCCCGTTCACCTGGAGTTTAAAAACAGCTAAATAAGCTGGGGGCAACAGTGGTTGTCCAGGCTCTGGAGATAAGGCTATGCTTACCTAATTTTCTGAAAAATGTAATGTAGATGCTTGTTTGGGAATTTTAATTTTGATCTTTTTTTTGTTTGTGATTTACAGACAGATGCCAGTGTAAAGGCCATATTTTCAAAAGTGATGGTTATTACAAGTAAGTTATTTTCAATATGCCATGGAAAATGTAAGATTTAATTGAAGGGATTCATTCTGATAAGTGTTTCCATAGTTCCAGTTAAGGCTATGATAATATGGGAAACGATTAAGGTGTTTTTTATTGAATTTCAACAGACAACCTATCCTCAGCTTCCCTTATTTTCCAATTTCCGTCCATATTGCATGCTTCATGGACTTTTTCATATTCTTCAGTGTTTACTATAAGCAAGAGCTGGAGAAAAGATTTATTACATAAATTCTGGGAATAATTTAAATCATGACATAAGCTTACTGTTAAAACAGAATCTGTACTCTGATGTCACCTCCTCTAATGTGAAACTATCTGAAGCTTATTTTACATTGAGCCAACATTTAGAGTGGAAGATGTGCCTCATAAATACAAAAGAGCTTCTGTGAAAAAATATTAATGTGCTTTTTTTCTTCAGGCAATTTCAAATAGTATTTAATTACATTTAGCAGAGCATACGAAAGGGTTGTGTGCCAGATTTCCTTTATTTGGTGCAGGAGTAGGGAAAGTAGCTGCTTTCCAGGTTATTTGCCTTTCTTCCCTTCTTGGAGGTTACTGTGATAGTGTTTGGATAGGAGTACCTGGGGGAAAGCTTCTCCTGAACTTCCTCTTGGTAGTAATGGAGAGGCTTAAGTGAGCTTATGAGATGTTATTAGAATCCCAAGAGGTGTGCAGAAGTTCAGCTAAGATGCAGAACAGAAGCAGTAACCTAACCTGATGGGTTTTGAATCAAGTAATAGTAGTTGTAGGATGAGTAGGACTTTGAGGCAAAATATATCTTTTAGTCCTGGGAAGTTAAACTAGTTTTCAGTCCCTTAAAGTAACTTTGTGCTATTGCATTTTTGTTTCTATTTCCTCAGTAGTTTGCCTCTGGGTACTATCCCCTAAAGAAGATATCTCCTGTTCTCTTCCTGTTATTTTTCCCCTAACCATTTTCTTCCAGCAAGTTTAGTATTTTGTAAACTCTGTTGTGAGAAAGGCTGCTGTCCTACAGGTATTAGTGTTAGTGGGAGGAAAAAGGATTCCAGGGTCATGTAAGATTATAGAATGCTTAATTAAAGTTTTTGTTCCTGCTCTCCCTCACTCTTCTCTTTCCCTCTCTCTTGTTTTTGTGTCTTAACCAGTAGGTCTTATTACAGTTTTTAATATGATGTCTGTCTATTTTGGAATTTCAAAGAGGGCCTATAAAATGTAACATTTCCCAAAATTCTTTGAAAATGGTACCCTTCTTCCTGAACTCTGTTAAGATGTAGTGAACTGCTAGTGATCCTTGGAACAGTTTGGAAAGTGCTGCACTACCAGTTTTCTACCTTGCCCTCACGTTAACTTATTTGTAAGCGTTTAGTTTTTCTTCTGTAAGTGACTGTGCTCGCCTGTTATGCCACTGTAGTCCTCTTTCTTTACAATAGGCTTTTCATATTTTAGAATCATGAAAAGGTCATTGTATTAGTCAGCCAAAGGGGTGCTGATGCAAAATACCAGAAATCCATTGGTTTTTTTAAAGGGTATTTATTGGGGTAGAAGCTTACAGTTAGCAGGCCATAAAGCATAAGTTACTTCCCTCACCAAAGTCTGTTGCCACGAGTTGGAGCAAGACAGCTGCCGACATTCAGCCTTCCTCTTCCTCTTAATGCCCCATGGTCTGGCTCTCTAGGCTTTGTCTCTCTCCCCTGGGCTCAATTCTCTCCAGACTCAGCTGCTTTGTTCTCTCACAAGGGCAGCTGTGAACTGTCAGGTGAACAGCTAGTCTCTTTTCCCCGGGGCCTTATCTCCTTCCTCACAAACAAGCTCCTAAGTGTGTTTACTTCCTGGGGCTCCAGCTCTCAAAATCTCCAATCCTCCCTTCTCTGTGGTGCAGTTTCTCTGAGTCCCCACCCACCAAGGGGGAGACGGGACTCATCGTCCTACTGACATGGCCCAGTCAAAGCCTTAATCATTGTTTAATCAAGTAAAAGCAAAACCTCTGATTCCAATTTAATCTGATATGCCCAGAGGAAAAGACCAGTTTACAAATATAATCCAATATCTATTTTTGGAATTCATAAATAATGCCAAACTGCTGCAGTCATACAGTCAGGTTTTTAGAAGGATTAATTTATTCTTGCTGCATTCATTGATTGATTGCTGTAGCCATGCTATAAAATAGAATTCCAGAGTTGTATAGTGAACTTAGAGTGCATTTACTGTATTCATATTTTAAGAGTCAATTTAATTTATACTATTTTTACAGTCCCAAGTTCTGTATTACTATTTCTATTGTTAGAGGTATCCTAGTCTGGTTTTTTATGGAATTTAAGTAGCCAAAGCAAAGACACTAGGATCAAAATTTTATTAGCTCCCATAATTTTTTTTTTTTTTTGATACATAGACACAATAAGAAAGTTGCATAAAAATCACACTTTTTTTCTACAGAGGTTCATCCTTGCACAGTAAGGTCTGCAACGGGTTGCTCAGTTTGAGTTAATGTTAGGTGTTTGAATAGCACGAATGTATATATGAATTATCTCTGGATTGGCTTAACAATAAACAACACAACACAAGATAAGTTTTTTCCCCAGGATGAAACTTATTCACTGATCTCTTTATGAATTATGTAAGAGAACAATGTGTATAGCAAGCTCGAGGAGTCAGTAATGACATTGGTTTTGTTCAGGGTGACATTTGATGATCTTAAATTTCATAAGGAGTTATTTAGAAACAGCTAATTCAGTCTTTTCAACGTTGATGTCCTTCAAATGATCTCATTTTAGGTTTCTAGGGCGCAGATTTTTACATGTAAAAATTGACTATTGAAGATGCTTCACCATTTATTGTTTCATTAAACTAATCTGAATTTGTAGGTTAGGATTATTAATCAGGGTAGTAGAAGGAATGAAAAATGTTTGTTTATTTTTTTGCGAAATTTTAGAAATTGTGTTATAATTGAATTTTAATTTATTTTAAGGAAATTTGCCAGATCCTGGTAAGGCTCAGGATTTCATGAAGAAATTCACACAGGTTTTAGAAGATGATGAGAAAATAAGAAAGCAGTTAGAAGTACTTGTTAGTCCAACATGCTCTTGCAAGCAGGCTGAAGGTTGTGTGGTAAGGACAGAAATTAAGAGCTAATGTTTTTAAAAAACCTCAAAATCCTTTTTTCCCCTCTCAAATTTTATCAATAATTTATATTCATTATGAAAAATTTAGAAACGATCATGAAAGTAATATTACAGATAAACTGTATTCCCACTGTTGATATATGGAGTGTTTTTTTCCAAAATGAGATTATATTGCATATTTACTTTTGTATTTACTTTTCATTTTCATTAGTCTTTTACAATATTATATTTAATAGGTATATAACATGCCATTGAATATGTATACCATAATTTATTGAATACTACACTTAAGTTAGACATGAAGGTATTTTTCCAGTTTTTTATTAATGTAAAGAACACTGCAATTAATATCTTCATAGCTAAATATTTGTATATACTCTTGATTATTTCTTTTGGATAAATGCCTAGAAGTACAATTGCATGCATTTAAATTCAGAGTCCTGGTTTCAGGTCTTTAAAGTAAGTTGTATCACATTGCTCTCTAGAATTCTAAGTAGCTTTAAACTCATCACCAGGGATGAGAGTGGTGACCATTCTGTCACACATAACAATATTGGCCAGTATCATGTATGCTGGAAACAAGCAAAAGCCAACTAAACAAATCAAAGCACAGTTATTTGGATAAGATTTGTATTGCTTGTTTAGTAGTCATCTGAACATTTTTTATTTTCCTCCCTGGGTTTATTGGCCATTCATATTTTTTGGTGGATTGTGTGTTTATAATCTTTGCCTATTTTTATGGAATGGGATTTGTCTTTATCTTATGGATAGAGTTTGTCATGTGGCATTGTCAATTAAAGTGCATATAATTTTCTCTCAGTTGTAGTTTGTCCTTTGATTTTGTTTTTTTGAAATACCATAGTTTCTATTTTTATCTATCTGTCTTCTCTGAATTTTTGTCTTTGGTGCCATGCCTAGAAATTCTGATCTTTTGTAAATAATGAAAATATTTAGTAATATCAATGTTTCTTAATCTGTTGCCCATGGATCTGTGCTGCTTTTTTGAAAAAAGATGATTTGTGTCCCAACCCTACCCAGATCCACCAAATCAGAATCTTTGTGGTGAAGTCCAGGAATCTGTATTTCAACAAGCTCCCCTTAAAATTTTGTTTGTTGAAGCCTGTTTATTTACTGGTGTTTGGTTTTATTGTTTTCCATTTGTTTTCATACTTTTGAAACATTTTTGGTATAAAGTATGATGTAAGGATGTAGCTTTGTTTTTATTCCAAATGTCTAGTTTTTTCAATATAATTTATCAAATAATCTGTCCTTTTTTCTATTTACTTGAAATGTTCTCTTTCTCATATGCTAAATTCATAGGCTAATCTTTTTTTTTTTTTTTATGTGTTCAATTCCTATTGATTTGTTTATTCCAGCATCAGTATTAATAGTTTTAATTAGTTTATTAAGATTTCAATTTAATGAGTTGTTTAAATGTACTTTTGTAATATTTTAAAAATCTGCCTTACAGCGTGAAATAACAAAGAAGTTGGGCAACCCTAAACAGCCTACAAATCCTTTCCTAGAAATGATCAAGTTTCTGCTGGAGAGAATAGCACCTGTGCACATAGATACTGAATCTATCAGGTATTTATATGTAAAAACATTAAATTTTCATTAATATTCATTCACTCATGAATTCAGCCAATCATTATTGAGTATCTGCAATGTACAAGGCACCAAACCAGCTACTGAATATACTCATCTGTGTATATTTAGTTTTTCTGTGATCTGTGTGAATTATAACTATTGTTTCAGTCATGTCAGAAATTGTCAGTCTAACCCTAGGCTTTATCTGTTACCAGTATACCAGCATGTATAGCCTAAGCAATACCAACAAACTGTACTCACACACTCAGGAAAAGAAAACTGTGAATCTGTTGCAAAGTGGCATGGTATGTCTTCCTCACAGATATATTAGAACTGGAAGTGTTATTGTTTTATTTTTAAATTGAAAAAAAAAATTTATTCCTTTTATCTTCCCCGCCCTGAGATGGCTCCCTCGTCTATCTGCTCGTCCTCTGCTCGCTGTGTCTTCTTCAGGAGGCACCGGGAACCAAACCTGGGACCTCCCATGTGGGAGGCAGGTGCCCAACTGCTCGAGCCATATCCACTCCCAGAAGTGTTATTTTTGAAACAACCCTCATTTAAAGCTTTGATACTATCTGACTTTGGCCTCTAGGAAATTATTTCTCTTTGTGTGTACTCTCTTTTGTGAAATGTGAGATGAGTTTTTTTTTTTTTTTTTTTTTTAATTTAATCCAAAATTTTCAATTTGTTGAAAATATTATTTACTTATAAAATACAGAGAGCAAAATATAATTACACAGTGATATGTAAAGGACTATGCTTTGGTTGAGGGGTGCTGTATATTAGAATCTAAAATGAATAGTATTAATGGTTTTCATCCTGTACCTAGTGAAGCCCCTTTGAGAGGGTTTTTGTTGGAGCATAGTAGGGTGTAGATTTTGATTCTGGAGACCCTAATCTGGATACTAGTTTGTTACTTTGGACTCCTCTGCATCAAATTTCATTTGAAGAAGGGACACTGTTATAAAACAAACAGAAATACCTCACAAAATCCACTCCCCCACTCCGCCCCCCCAAAAAACCCCAGAACCCTCTACATTAGTAAGAGGAAGAGTCAGAATCTGTCTGAAATCCATTAATTCAATAAATAATCCCACATCTTCACTATTCAAGACAGTGGTCTATATAGATACTGGCAAAGCATACTCCGTGATTTCCAGCTAACTTCTATTTAGTAGTGGAGTGAAGCTTTTTACTCCTAAGATTAATGCAATTAGAGTTAAGAGGACTGAAAAATGATTTCTCTATGGGGTGATATTTGAATTAGGAGAGAAGAATTGGTTAAATTTAGTTTCTACAGAGGTGGGAGAGAGAATATTCTAGGTGTTGAGATGAACATAAGGCAAGGTAATTGGATAGGAAAGAGCAAGGTATATATAGAAAAAGATTGAATTAATGAATAGATTGAATTAATGGATAGGTGAAGTATGCAAGTGTTATGAAATGGTCCTAAAAATGTAGAAATGTTGGGAAAATGGTATTTTAAAAACTCATGTTTATTAATTGTTTCATAGTGGCATGCAGAAATACAGTCACTTCTGTATATTGATCTTATATCCAGTTACCTTTCGAAATTAGCATATTTGTTAATAATTTTCAGATTTTTGAGGTTTTCTATGTAGACAATCATATCATCTTAAAATAACAGTTTTGTTTCTTCTTTTCTAATCCTTATGCCTTTAATTTTGTTTTCTTATTTTACTTTGTGATCTCCAATAAAATGCTGAATAGCAAACAAATGTAGATTGGGATCAGATTGTGGAAGGTTTTTAAGATCAAGCTTTGGAGCTTTCACTTTATTCTTTGGTCTGTGTGAATGAGAGGTGATTGAGATGATGGATAAGAGGTAGGCTGCTAATGTGTTTTGTAATTGTCTAAGGATGATGATGGTGGAATGGAAAGAACATATTTGAGGAAGGTTTTTTAAAGAACAGCCTAAAACAATCTGGCATCTTATTAAATGTGGGGAAAAGAGATGAGGGAGGTCTCAGAAGGTTGTGGGTTTAAAGGCAAATGATGAAGAGAAAAGACTTACACAGATGTTGAGTAACTGTCCCACTGTTGGTAAGTGGAGCACAGCATTTAAGCCCAGGAAGCCTGGCTTCCGAGCCCACTCGCCCAGCCTTCACAACTTACAATGGAGCCCCAGAAAGATTCCACTTATCATCCCCTCCAGTACCGACAAGAGTCCATTCTACCTGACTGTTTCCAACAGTGGCTATTAACATTTTCAGTGTTTGCCATTTTATAGATGAATGCGAGTATCTTTTTTTTTTCTTAATTCATTTAACTAGTAAAGTCAAATATTTATTAATAAGTTTGAACATTTTTTTTCCATCTCCATCCTGGTTTAACTGCGTTTTTTTGATAAATGTTTTTTATTTTTCTATGCAGAGTTTGGGGAATTATCTTATTCTTATTGATTATAAGAATGCTTTCTAAAATATGTCAACCCAGGTAGATTGCCTTTTAAATTTGTGCTTAGTGTTAATTAATATTAAGTTATATAATTAAATCTTTCAATTGTTTTTGTTATGGTTTCCGTCTTTGGTATCATTTTAGGTGGTTCTTTTTACATTTACATCTTTAATTGGTCTTGAATTTATTTTAGTTTAAGGTGGAGCTAGTTGGATCTACTCCATTTATTGAAAAATATATTCCTTTCTAATTGATTAGAAATTTTCTCATAGCATAAATTATTATCTGATGTATACTCTTCTTAGATTTTTTTTTTATTTCCTTTGTCTTCTGAAGTTTTTATGATACCTTTTTTCATTGTTCAAATCATTCAGTCAGAAAGGAATAAAACGTTATTCTTTTTAAATTCCACACGTAAATGAGATATTAAAGATCCCTTGACATCTCTGACAGAAAAGCAGAGCAGCTGTTCCATGAATGAGAGCACAATTAAAATTAAAATAATATAAAAATCATCTGAAAATAAAAATCTCCTATTGAACACTATCAAGCAAAGCAGAAAAGATACCAGTGTCTTTTTCTCGTAGACAGAAAGTGTACTTCTATTCATTTGGGCTTTGAAGTTCAGTGCATATAACCTTCAAAGTTATATGAGTATAACAAACACTGCTGATTTATAAATGTGATTGTGGCTGAAAGGGGTAGTCTATGGAGGTTAATGTTAATTGAAAGACAACTAGAAGATAATCTAGGGAATGTGTAGCAGTGATTTTGGTGGTGGATGAGGATTGTGGTTAATAATATAAATACAAACATGTTCTACAAAGTAAGAATATGGTGGTATGGGAACAATACAACTAATATAACTTATAGACTATAGTTAATAGCAATATTTTAATATTTTTGTAGCAAAGGCAAATAAAGTACTATATCAATGCTAAAGGTCAATAAAAAGGGATATGGGGTTTTATGAGATATGAATATGAATAAGCATTTTCTTTCTTTCTTTTCTTCGTTAACAAGGAGACCTTGGTCATGTCATTTAACCAATCTGTGCTCATTTATATATCTTTCTGAACACTGGAGAAACAATTGAGTTTGTTTTTAGGGTTGAATGAGATAGGTGTGCCTGGACAGAATTTGTTAGAGGAATACTTCCATAATTTGTTAAGCTGTCTTTTGTCTGTTATTTTATTCTTTGAAATTGAAATGAAGTTTACTTTGAAATATATATATATATATGTATATATAAAATTCATTGGTGTTAATCACATTCACAATGTTGTGTTAACATCACTAGCACCAGCACCCATTTGCAAGACATTGCCATCATCACAAACAGAAAGTGTGCCAGTTATCATAACCCCCTATTCTAGGCCTTGGGAAATGAGAAGTCAGCTGACATCTCATGCCACTGGAAAGGTGAGGCTTTAGAGGTACAAGATACTGGAGGGAGCAAGTCCAAGTCCAGTTCTGAGGCTGAAGGAGGGAGATGGGTTGAAGTCCTTATAAGGGGCAGAGACTCCCTCCTCCCCCCATGCCCTTCCACATCCATAGTGAGAGTCTAGAATTTTATTCTGTGGAGAAATTGGATTAGAGCTGCTTTAGACTCAGAGACATCAGGCTAGATCGACGACAGTCAGGAGCAAGTAAATTTGGAAACAGGAATTAAAAACATGTTATTGTACAGAATTATGAAGATCCCCAGGTTAGGGAATGCTGGCAGTCAGACGTGCAATTTCCTAAATAGGTGATGGGAGGCTTCTCTGGAGAAACTGAGTGGCTCCAAAGAAATGTTCATGAAGTGATCGGCTCCCTACTTTATATCCAACAATAGAATGTCCCAGTTGACAAACCCCTCTCCTTTGCACACTGAACTTCAAGTACCTGCTTTTAGTACTTGCTCTTAATAAATAGAAAGCCAAGGATCACTAAATATTTGAAGAAAGCCTCCAATGTGAAAGGCAGGAACCAAAGCTAATAAAGAGTGAACTTTGAGAGAACGAGGAAATGCAAGGAACAGAAAAAAACTTAAAAAGGGAAAAAAAAAAAAAGATTTATACTTAGAGACAAAACATCATACTCAATAAGCTAAGAATGGAATGGTATAAAATTCAGAGATTCAGAGAATAAGAAAATGCTTTGAATTTAAAATATAACAATAATAAAAATGCTCTAGATAGATTAAAAGTTAAAATTAAGGAAGTCTCCCAGAAGGTAGAACAGAAACATGGTGATGCACAAATAATAGAGAGAATATGTGAAAGTTGAGCGTTCCATCCAGGAAGTCAACATTCAACTAAAAGGTTTTCCAAAAAGCCCAGAGAAAGGATTGGGGAAGACATTTACAAAGAAAATAAATCCCAGAACCTAAGATCACGACTCTCCAAATTAAAATGGCTCACCAATTCCTCAGCATAATGAATGTAAAAATATTTTTCTTAAGATATTGCACTAAAATTAAGAATACAGGGGTGAAGCGGGAAGGTTTTAAAATCTCCCAGAGGGGAAAATTATAACTTGGTCACACCAAAAAGATTGGTGATTCTCAGCAGCAGGAACAGAATGTACAGGACAGTGGAATACTTTGACGATGCACTTGAACTTCTGAGGAAAGGTCACCTTTGATGGGAAACTGTCTGCAGCTAAACGAGGATTCAGGTGTGAAGGTACAAGAGTGACAATGAACTTACCTTCCTATACCCTTCTCAGGAAACTTCTTGGTTGTCTTCCCCCAAAACAAAGGAATAAACCAATGAAGAAGAAGATAGGGGAGTCAGAAAATGGAATCTAAAACAGAAGGAAGGAAAGAAAGACTTGGGATGGCCGTTGCAGCAGCAAATAGAGAAAGCAAACTGTTCTTCGGAGCAAGACGATGCAGAGCTATAGGAGGATTCTCTTCAGGATATGTCTGACCTTGTAAAATTAGCATTCAGGGGGTTTTACTCTTGGGCTAGAGAATTTGGGAACAATTGTGGTAGTCATAGAAAACTTATCAAACAAAAAGGCAAAATGATTATTCTAGAAAAAACAAAGCAGAACAAGACTGCAATCATAGTACATTCTTGGGTGCGGCTGTGTAAGCAATATTTTGCTTGATACAGGGCCACCTGCCTGTGCTGTGTGCTGTGTAGACCTCTGCATTGGCAGTCCCCTAGGGATCCACCATTTTAGTGGGGGTAACTTTAGTTTCCTCATCTGCAAAATGAGAATAATTAATCTTCCCTGTGGTGGTTGTGAGGAGTAAATAAAAGTGCATGTGAATTGCTTAGGCGGTTGCTTAGTAATAAATATTAACTGATATTTTTATCAGTATTAAATTGAAAGTTGGGAGCAGATGTGGCTCAAGTGGTTGAGTGCCTGCCTTCCACGAGAGGTCTCGGGTTTGGTTCCTGGTGCCTCCTCATAAAACAAAAACAAACAACAAAACAAACGAAAAAACCAACTCAGGGAAGCCAGTGTGGCTCAGTGGTTGAGCGCTGGCTTCCCACATACCAGATCCCGGATTCAATCCCTGACCCCGAGTACTTCCAAAAAAAAAAAAAAAGAAGAAGAAGAAGAAGAAACTTGTGAAATACTCACAAAAATCCTGAGACGGGAAGGCTAGTGTTGGTAAGTAACTCTGGAGAGAAGGAGTAGGTTGGGGCTGCTATTTTTCAGTATAATTCTAGAAGAAAACTGAACACAGAAGAATAGGAAAAAAGTTCAAGAAGTTTTTGAGGAATGGCCAGTAGCCATTTTTTGAGTGTAAGACAGGCCTAGAATAGTAGATTAATTTTATTTTATTTTATTTTATTTTTTTTACCGGGAGGTACCGGGGATCGAACCCCGGTCTCTCCATATGGTAGACGGACGCCGAACCTCTTGAGCCACATCCGTTTCCCTAGATTAATTTTAGAATGTTGATTTGTAGCTGGGGTTATATCAGAATCTTGGAGGGGAGGGGAGAATGTGCTTTTCAAATTATACAAATATTCTTATGTACCCAATCAGAAATAATCACTTAAATAGATTTAATTAACCGAATATTTATTTAGCGCCACTCATGCATAGACACTGTATGTGTTCTGGGATACAGCACTGAGCAAAGCAGGCGGGATTGCCTACCATCACGGAGCCTCCAATCTAGTGTATGGGCTGGCACACTTTTCCTGAAAAGGGCAGATAGTACAGATTTTAGGCTTTGTGGGCCATAAGGTCTCTGTTGCTGCAACTTAGTTCAGCCGTCGTAGCTGGAAATTGGCCATTGGCAATATTTAAACAATGGACATAGCTGTGTCTCAATAAAATTTTGGCTATAAAAACAGGCTGCAGGCCAGATTTGGCTTGAGCTAGTGGGGAAGACAGCCAATAAACTAAATAAACTTATTAGGGTATTGGAAGGTGATTAGTGTTTTGTGGAAAAATAGAACTGGGGGTGGATCACCATCATAGTAAGCATCTTTTGTTACCGCCTACCATATCTGCTACCACTGCTACTCCTTGTCAAAACAACCTTTATTGCTTGCTTGGACTACAGCAGGAGCTTCCCATTGCTTCTACTTTTTTTATTTTTAAAACATTTAAATAAACTTTATTTTTAAAGAAGTTTTAGATTACAGAAAAGTTACATTGAAAGTATGGGAGATTCTCATATACTCTACCCTCTCCCCCTCCCACATCTTCCGCTGTTAGTAACATCTTAAAATTGTGTAGTATGTTTGTTATAGTTGATGAGTAAATATTGAAGCTTTGCTACTAACCAAGGTCTATAGTTTACATTGTGGTTTACACTTAATTCCAGTGCCCTAAAAATGCCCTATGTTCTACCAATTATTCTCTCTTCTTCCCCTCAGAATCTCTGGTAACCACTATCTTTGTATCACTGTTACAGGTTTTTCCATTACTACAACATTAATAACATAATATTTGTTCATGGTTGCATTCCCTCCTTATGTTTGTTCATTGCTCAACCTTGAGGATTTTGGGATGGTGATGCCCGCTCTGCCTCAGATTGAGAGGGGGCTTAGATCTTATGGGGCGGATGGAAAGAACTGTTTCGTTTGTGGTTATAGATATTCTCTGTTTTTTTGGCATGGGGCTTGTCCTTCATCATCATTTTGTTAGTTGTCCTGGGCAAGTCCAATGAACTGGAGAGTAGGTGTTGGCTGCACCTCTTCTGAAATTCAGGGCTCAGCCGGCATATGAACAGACTGAAGATTTAAGTCTCTGAGACATATTTAACGAGTATAGTGCTAATTATAGGCACATATAAAAAGAGTGCTAATTATAGGCACATATAAAAAGGGTAGAAGGATCATGTGTAGGGAAATTATAAATGAGCCTAACTCTGTTACATTGGGGATAGAGGTTGTCATATATTCCAAGATAAGGCCCACCGACAGGGCCTTGCCTATGGTGTCTGGATGGCCCTTGCACCCCCAGGAGCACCCCTCTTTGAGGCTTTGTACACAGTGGCAGTTAATGAGAGCTGCCTGAGACATGCATAAGCATAACCTCTGGAATGACCTCCCGACTCACTTTGAAATCTCTTAGCCATAAAAACTCTTTTGTATTTGATACTTCCCCTTTTGATCAAGGTCTTTTTCCATCATTGGTTGGTGCTTAGTATTAATCTCTCTGTGTCAGGGAAGCTCATCCCCAGAAGTCATGTTCTACATCTGGGAGAAGGTAGTGAGTTTATTGCTGAGTTTGGCTTAGAGAGAGGCCACATTTGAACAACAAGGAGGTTTTCAGGAGAAATAACTCTTAGGCAATAGTTATTATTAGGCTAAGTTTCAGTTTTCCAAGGATAGGTTCATAGTTACATGGATTAATATTGAGGGCTTGACATATGGTTCTGTTTTCTTTTATTAGGCACTGCCTATGTACTTGAGAGATTCTTGCCCCTCTCTTTGAGAACATAGCAGGACTCCCCGGGATGGAAGTTTAATATTTTGTTGTTTATTGTGTGGGTCTCTACCCACTGAGATAACACCCTATGACAAGATGAACACATTCATATTCCACAGAAGCATGTCCCAGGTGCACCCTTTCCCACACATCTCCCCACCACTGACACCCTACATCAGTGACCCTCCCCTGCCATATTTGCCAAAGGAACATTCTCACAATTGTATTTTCAGCCACAGTCCTCCACCTCCCCAGAGTTTACCTGTCCTTCCTCCAGCCTTCCTCCCAGTTTCATGGATAGCCCAACCCCTCCGCCCGCAACCCTGCTCACCCTCACACTCTAGCACCGTCAATCCTTCTCACATCCCTGCACCACTATCATCCCCATCCACTGCCAAACCACCCCCTACCACCTTATCATAGGTTCTTCCCAGATTGAGCATCGGCTTACTACTCTCTACTCCCTTTCTGTCTCCTGGTAACCTATCTTCTAGACTCTAGCTCTGCAAGTCTGCTCAATAAGGCTTAGGGTATATCAGTGAGATCAATAGGACAATATTTATTTGTCCTTTAGTGACTGGCTTACTTCACTCAACATAAGGTCTTTGAGATTCATCCATGTTGTTGTGTATGTCACTACTTCATTCCTTCTTACAGTTGAATAATAATTCCTTCATATGCATATAACATATTTTTCTTATCCATTCATCTGTTGATGAACACATGAATTGTTTCCAACTTTTGGCAATAGTGAATAATGCCACTATGAACATTGGTGTGCATATGTCTGTCTGTGTCCCTGTTTTCAATTCTTCTGGATATATAACTAGTAGTAGGATTGCTGGAACATATAACAGTTCTGTAGTTAACTTCCTGAGGAACTGCCAAACTGTCCTTCACAATGGTTGCACCATTCTACATTCCCACCAGCAGTGGATGAGTGTTCCCATTCCTCCACATCCTTTCCAACACTTGTAGTTTTCTGTTTTTTTTTTTTTTTTTTTAAGTAGCAGCCAGTCTAATATTTGTAAGATGATATCTCATTGTAGTTTTGATTTGCATTTCCCTAATAGCTAGTGATGTTGAATATCTTTTCATGTGCTTTTTTAGCCATTTGTATTTCCTCTTTGGAAATATGTCTATTTGAAACTCTTCCCGTTCTATTTTTGAGATGTAGGATTTCTTTATATATGCTCGATATTAGACACTTATTGGATAAGTGGTTCCCAAATATTTCCTCTCATTGAGTAGGCTGCCTTTGCACTTCTTGACAAACTCCTTTGCGGCTTGAAAGATTTTAATTTTGAGAAAGTCCCATTTATCTATTTTTTCTCTCAATGCTTGTGCTTTGGGTGTAAAGTTTATGAAACCGTTTCCTACTTCAAGATCTCGTAGCTGCTACCCTACATTATCTTCTAGGAGCTTTATGGTCTTGGCTCTTATATTTAGGTCTTCAGCTCATATTGAGTTAATTTTTGCATAGGGCGTGAGATGTTTATCCTCTCTCATTCTATTGGATATGGATATCCAGTTCTCCCAGCACCATTTGTTGAAGAGGCTATTTTGGCCCAGTTCACTGGGCTTGGTGGCCTTGTCAAATATTAGTTGGCCATATATGTGCAGGTCTGTATCAGAACTCTCAATTCTGTTCCGTTGTATAATATGTCCATCCTTGTGCCAATACCATGCAATTTTGACAACTGTAGCTTTGTGTAGTATGCTTTAAAGTCAGGTGACACTGCTTCCACTTTTGCCCTGCTAGCTTGCTCTCCACATGTTGGTCTAAAGTAAAATATGCACTGTACTTGACCCAGGAGGCCCTTGTAATTGGACACTTTTTTTTTTTTAAACCTCCTCATGGTCTTTCTCTCTAGCCAAGGAACTTCTTCCTGTTCTTCAAATATGCTAAATTCCTTATTTAGGTCTTTTGTATTTGGTATTCTTTCTGCTTAGACTGGTTTTTCCACTTTTTTTTTTTTAAATATTACTGGCTCTTGTCTGGTTTTCAGCTTAAATTGCAACCATGTCAGAAGTGCCTTCTGACACTACTTTGGCTGTAGGAGAACCTTGCCTCTTATCATGGCCAGCTTTAACTGCTTTGTAGTCCTTATTCTCTGATTATCTTTTTATTTCTTTATTTTGGTATTTCTGGCCTTTACTAGGCTGATAGTTTCATATTTTTTCCTCACTTGTGAATTCCTAGGGCCTGTTGTTTTCTGAGTTTATTTTGGACTTTAATCAATAATAGAAGTAACTATATAGCTAATCTATATTGAACTGAAGCAGCGTGTTAGCCTCTCTGCCCTGTGTTTTATATATATTATCTTGAGTCTTCACAAGAACTCTAGTAATGCAGTTATCCTTGTCTACCAGTGGAGATGGTGCTTTAGTTTGCCAAAGGGCTACCGATGCAGAGTACCAGAACTGTGTTGACTTTTATAAAGGGTATTTATTTTGGGTAAGAGCTTACAGTTTCAAGACTGTGAAAAGTGCAACTTAAGGCACCATAGGATATGCTTTCTCACCCAAGTGAGCTGCCACTTATTGAAGCAAAATGATGGGCAGTCTCTGCAGAGGTCTCTGCCTTCCCCTCCAGAATCTACAGTGTCTTAGAGCTCAGCTTTGAGCAACCAGGCACAGGGCTTGTCTCTTTCCAGGCCTCCTATATCAGTCTCTGGTTCTGCTCTCTTCCTAAGTTCAACTCTAATCTATCAGGCTATAGCCTGGCTGGTCTCTTGAGCTGCTCTGTGGTCCCAGCCTCTTGGGGGCTTCATCCTTAAGCAGTCTTCTTTCTTACATTGAAGAATCAAATATGCTGGCTCCCTTTTTCCTCTCTCTCTGTCAGTGTGAGTCCATTTATATCAGACCCAGCAAGGGGACAGGAACTCAACCTGAGTCAGCCTCACTGCCCCAGTACTATCAAAAGCCCTAAAACTTTGTTACCAAGTAATCTAGTCAAAGATTACTTTAATCTAGTGCAATCAAAGGGAATCACACTCAGAGGAATATATTAGTTTATAAACATAATATTTCTCTTTTGGGGATTCATAAAATAATCTCAACTGCCACAGATGGTAAGACTCAAAGTTTACAAACCTTGCCTAAGATTCAAGGAGAAAGTGAGACTTAAGAAAGTATCTTTTATTTTAAAAATTCATACTCTATTCACCTACCTTGCTGCATACCTGCAGAATTGAAATCTTCCATTGAGTGAATATTTCTTGTGAATCTCATGTGCACCTTAACACATAGGAACAGTTTTATTTAGCATGTTGAAAGAGTGGTGGCTGTTATACTTGAGGATAGAAAAGTAGGTTGGGGCAGATGTTGAACCTCAGTGCTTTAAAAAGGAGTTTCAAATTTATGTTGCTTACGGAGTAGAGATCGACCTGATCAAGTTTTTATTTAAGAAATTCTGTTAAAATGTGGAAGAAATAGAAGAGGACTGGGTCAGAATTTAGGTAGCTAACTGTTATAAAAACCCTTCAGTAGGTCAAGTGTGTAAAGAAGAAAGAGACCTAGAAACAGGTTAGTGGTGGCAGAGAAAAGTGGACTGTGACTTAGTGACTCGCTGGCCCTGGGGGCGGTGAGGGACACAAATGTGCTGAGGATATTTTTTATGAGGAAGAATGAATGAATGGGAACTCTGCTTCTGCATGTTTTTTCTATAAACCTACATCTTCTCTAATGGAAAAAAAAAAGTGAACGAATGGTGACATGATTAACAGGGATAAGTGTTAGAGGAGGACTATTTTGGAAGAAAATAAGGAGTTTAATTTTACATATGTGGTATTTTTATCCCTACATACATTTAGGTAAAAAATGTTGGGAAGAGGATTCAGGCTGGAGATGTTTACTTGTGAAAATGGAAGATATTAGAATAGATTAGGGAAAATTGGCAGAAGAAGAAGAAATACCCTCAGAAGTAATAATTTTAAGGGGATAATAAATTGAAGAGACTCCTGTAAAAATGAACAGATACATTTGATTCCTAGCTTGACCTCAAATTTGAGTACCTAATATTTTTATAGAAACAGAAATGTAGGAAACATTTGAAGGAGTATTGAATAATTGAATTTTCTTGTATTTTGATATGCATTCTTTTTTTTTTTAAAGATTTAATTTATTTATTCTCCCCACGTTGTTGATTTTGCGCTCACTGTCTTGCTCTCTTTGTCCATTTACTGTGTGCTCTGTGTCTGCTTGTCTTCTCTTCTCATCTTCTGTTCAGGAGGCACCGGGAACCCATCCTGGGACCTCCAGTGTAGGAGAGAGGCACTCCATCGTTTGAGCCACCTCAGCTCATTGTCTCTCCTCTGTCTCTTTTTGTTGCGCCAGCTCTCCACACAGGCGAGCTCGCTTTCACCAGGAGGCCCTGGGAAAGGAACCTGGGACCTCATATATGGTAGACTGGAGCCCAATGGCTTGAGCCACATCCACTTCCCTGCATTATGTCTTTATGTAACTTAGTGTCTATTTGTTTTTTTGTAAAAAGAACAGTTAGATATCAGTGTGAATGATTCTTTTATGTACTTGACAATGACTTGCAAACGTTTACGTTAAAATAAAATAAGCCAGTGTTTTCTAGAAGAAAGTTTCAAAACACTGTTTCCTTGTTTGTCTTTTGTAGTTCCTTTTCTAATGTTCTAGTGATGTTTTGTTATATGTCTGTTACATAGATATTTTCCTGCATTTGTGATTCTTACCGTAGTGCCTGACACATGGTAATATGTGGTAAATGATCGGAAAGTGCTTAGTGTTGCCATTTCTCCTTTATTTCCGCATACATTTCTTTTTACTGGACTAGCAATGAATTTTGGGTAATTTTAAAAAATCCATCATTTATCCATTTGGGCATAAAATGACCATGGAAAAGGTACTAATAAAAATTTAAATAGCATTACTAAAGAGCAAATCAGTTGGCTGTGGTCTATGTATAAAATATTTAGTAGTATTTTTCTTAAACATGATAATGACACCTTGCTTTTTTGTCATACTTTAGTGCTCTTATTAAGCAAGTGAACAAATCAATAGATGGAACGGCAGATGATGAAGATGAGGGTGTTCCAACTGACCAGGCCATCAGGGCAGGTCTTGAACTCCTTAAGGTAAATATGTATTGGAAAGTAAGTACCTAATTAGGTAACCGTTAGATCTCATTTACATTTTTATTCTTGAGATTTGTTTCTGAAGTTTATATAGCCTAAAGTTAAATTTTCTTAATTGTTTTTGCATAATTTAGAAGTTGCATGTTTATTCTAATATGTAAGCTGAATAATTTCAGGTTTAAAATTGTATTGTCTAACCCAGTATTAGTAATATTAAAATAGCGGAGAAGTGTAATTAAAAGGTATCATTAGTGAGGAAAGATATGGTAACCTACCATAGAATTAACCAAATTCTTCCTAAAAACTCATTTTATTTTTATTTTGTTACTGATTTTAAAAATATCAGTTTGTTGTTGACAGTTTAGAAAATAAAAATCATAAAGTAATTCAGAATCATACCATACATAAACATTGTTTCCTTTTAATATTTAAAAAAATGCCATTTTTATGGACTTGAGAACAGACCAAATATACAATTTTATATTCTAATTATTTTCCCTTATAAAATTGTAAGCATTTTTCTCAGAATTTTTTAAGGTAGTGTTTTTGAGAGCGCCAGAGAACGGAACTGCTTTTCAGCTTTCATTTACTAGCTTTGTGCTTTTGGGCAAGTTAATTTCCTCTGATTCCTCATCTGTAATGGAGTACTTATCTCAAAGAATTAAATTAAATCATGAACATGAATTTCTTCATACAGTGCTTGGCTCATAAGAAAAATAATGATAACCATTGTTTTTTGAAATGGTGATTAGTCCACTTTTGGGGATAAGTCATAGTGTTCAAAACTATCTTCCTATTGTTGCTTATTTAGATTTTTCCAATTGTATTTCTTTTCTAAATAGTGCTAGGATAGTATCTTTGTATAAGATCTCTTTTCAGTGCCTTTTTTCCTTTGTAATCCTAGAAGGGCATCACTGAGAAGGACTGTTATCAAAATTTTTGGATGTATATTGCCAGATTCCTTTACTGAGCAGTGGCCCCCACAGGCAGTCCCATCGATAATGTGTGAAGGTGCCCATTCCTTCCCTTCACAAACATGGAATTTTATAAATTTTTGAAAGGTTTGCTAATTTTATAAGCCAAAATATTTTAATTTGCATAACCATTACTAGTGAGATCCATTTCTATAAGTCAATCATTTGTGTTTTCCTTGTGGTGAATTCATTGTTTTTATCCTTTGTCCATATACCTACTGGCATCTCAATCTTTTGTTTGTTTGTTTGTTTGTATTTATTTGTTTGTTTATTTATTTATCCCCACCCTTGCTGCTTGTGCTCGCTGTGTCCAATTGCTTTGCGTTTTTTGTGTCATCTTGCTGCGCCAGCTCACCCTGCCGTGCGGGCTTGCCTTCACCAGGAGGCGCTGGGAACCGAACCCGGGGCCTCCCGTGTGGTAAATGGGAGCCCAACCACTTGAGCCACAGCCGCTCCCCTTGTTTTTTTTTTAACTGAACTTCTTACACATTAAAGATAGTAACTCTGATATGTTTATTGCACCGTTTGTTTTGTTTTTATTGATTTGCTGGGGTTTTTTTGAGGGGGGAACGCTGATTTTTGAGTTCCTTTTGGTATATAAAAGTTACTATTTTAAGTAGTCAGATTTGTTGATGTTTTCATTTGCTTTGTTATAGGACATATTTAATATGTAAAAATATGACATGATCTTTGATTAGAAATTAATATATAAAAATACTGTAAGTTATAAACTAGAGTAATAAAATGAACACCAGTGCAAATTAAATAGAACACTAAGCCAAATTAAATAATGTATTTACAATACTATTGAAGTTCCCTGTGTGGTTTTTCCCATTCATATCTTCCAGGTATAATCATCCTGAATTTTGGATTTATTATTTTCTTGCTGTTCTTCATAATTGTACCATCTCTGACTGTATATATTTCTAAATGATATATTGCTAACTTTGCTTGTTTTTGAATTTTATATTTTACTTTCTATTTTATATTTTATACAGAATATATATTTTCTGTTGTATTTTTAAATAATCAATTACAACCTATATAATCTAAATTGTTATATATGCTAGAGTCTGTTAATTGCTTATTTTTTTTATTTCTTGATTATTCTAATGTAAGTACCATGTCAAATTGATTATTTTAATTTTGTAATATTTTTTACACTGTTAAGTGTTTTATCCCCTTCCCTGGCTTCCTTTTGCAAAAGTGTTATTAGCTAGTCTCCTCTAATGACCTTTATTTAGAAGAAGAGAGACATTTTGTTAAATTCTCTCTCCTTGTACCTTGTTTTCCTACCCTTAGTCCCCCCATTGCCCCTCCCTCCCCAAAAATCCACCAACATTAATCAAAATTGAAACTTTTTTGAATAGAATTAACTTGTAATTTAATTTTGGAAGAATTGACTTCTTTAGATCATGTACTCTTCCTACACAGGAACATTTATTTCTGTCTTCTGGTAATATATTTGAGTAAGTTTTATATTTTATTTATATTGTTCTCATTTTCTTTTTAGCATAATTACTTTTGAATTGACTTGATTTTTGTATTTCTAATCTGTGCTTGTTTAGAGTTACATATTTATAAAGGTAGAAAGGGTTTAAAAATAATTTTTTTATGACTCATTTTGTAGGTACTCTCATTTACCCATCCCATATCATTTCATTCTGCTGAAACATTTGAATCTCTCCTGGCTTGTCTGAAAATGGATGATGAAAAAGTAGCGGAAGCTGCACTACAAATTTTCAAAAACACGGGAAGTAAAATCGAAGAGGATTTCCCACACATCAGATCGTGAGTTGAATTTATTCTGATAAATATTTTGAAAAATAGAAATATAATGTCTTGTTTCTTGATTAACATAATAGTTGTGATCTTTTGAGTTTTGAGGAAAAAATGTCTAGGTTATCTTAGGTCTGTACTGTTCAGTTTGGTTCTTGTTTCCTAGGAGAAAGCATTGGTATTTTAGAACATTCATGAAAATGTGGAATAAACATGGCATATCTCCCTAAAGTGTCAGTACTACTTTAAGATTTTGGTAAAAACAAATTTTAATGGTAAAACAGTCCCTGGTATATTATGACATAGAATAAACAATTCACTTTAATTTAAGGTATAATGGGGGAATTCCAAAGGAATTTCAGCAGGACTAGCCATAGCACTCTCTACTTTTCTCTGTGATTAAGGATACTTAACAGCAAATTTTCTCAAAGTGCTTTACTTAACACAGGAAAGTGGGTATGCATACAATGCTCACAATATCAGCAGTATAATTATTCCAGTGTTTCCAAGAATAGGAAATTGTGCTGTTATCCTTAATCACTGTTCAGAATTTTATAAGAGCCCAGGAGATTGTTTTCATTCTCTGTGGGCCCTACTTATTTCTCTCTATCCACCTCTCCTGCCTATTCCTGGAGAGAGAGGACCTGAGAGCTGGTTCTGTTCTGGCCACAGTCATAGATGGTTGGGTCTTACCTCTGCCCTGCTACTTCTGGCCCAGCTTCTGCTCTAGTCAGTTGTGACTGGAGTCACGTGCCTCTTCAGGCAGAAGAACTGCCCGTGGCCCCTTTCCTTACAAAGAGACTGGTTAAAGCTAGCTTGTGGTGTCTTAGGTACAATTTTTGTTATCCCTTTCTGTTTATGTGACCGTAATCAATTCTTGGAACTACTGATAAATATGACAAAGGCATTGTTTAAATGTTAATTGAACTATACCAGAATTTTGTAATAGTATTTCCTCTGACAAGAATATAGAACCTTATTGCTCAGAACTGACTTCTTAATTTTGATGTGAAGTCCAGAGCATAAATTTCCCTTTGGAATGGTGCTGTGGCTCTACAATTCATATAACAACCTCTGGAGGTTTGCTACTATACGCATTTACTGAAGGCCCACTTATGATACTATCTTGTTTAAACTGTGTATCGGTTCAGTGATGTGTGTTTATTTTCCTAATCTTCCAAATGAGAAAACTGTGGTTCAGAGGTAAATGGTTCTAAATCATAGTAGTTGGCGGAACCAAGATTTGAATTCAGGAGTGTTTGGCTCCAGTGTCTTTGGTTATCCATTATGGTACAGTTCTCATCTTAATTAGAATTTTGTACAAGTTTTAGTTTAATTTACTCACTGGAGGTTTTAATTTTGCTTTCTAGACTCTCTTTGAATGCAATTATTTGCGTTCTAGAACGCTCGTTGAAGAAACATTATTTAATGTATTTGTAGGAGAACTATGAGAGCAAGGTGGAATGGTGGACATTTTAGAACATGCTAGGGCATTTAAAAACACATTCTGCTTTAATATGGAACTGGAATACTTAAAATTATTTGATTTACATGCTGAATACATCTCATATGTCTCATGAGGAAAGTTAACCCAAATGATATTGAATCCCTGTTGTGTGCATACACTGTTCTAGATCAAGTATTTCATAGAATATATCTTCTAGGAGTTAAAAATATGAATTCAGATTCTATGTTTTAAATTTTTAAATTGGATGAATTGGTTTTGAGGAGAAATGGTGGTAGTAATTATCTTCCCTAGAGTTCACCAAAATAATTTAAAAGAACCAAAAGAAAAATGTATATAAGTGGAAGCTACCAAACTGAACAAAATTGGCACCAGATATAATGCTATTCAGACTGAATTAAATTTGAGATCATTGGCAATCAAACACATATTCCTGAATCAGGTGTATAAGGCAGTGTATACCAAGTTTCTTTTTTTGTTTTTACTTTTCTGCTTTTTTTATTTTATATTTGTTTTTTTATTCTTTTTTATTTCTTTAGTGTATACTAAATAAGTGTCCTATCATTTGCTAATTTAGTGGGCGGAGAGATTGATGTATAGGCAGGATTTGAGAAAAAGAAGGAAAAGCCAATTTCTGCTGAAACAGGACTAAAGGAGAGCTTATGTAGTCATCCATTTTTCTTTAGACTGACCTATTTTCCTTACCAGGAAGAGCAAAGCTAAGGTGAGGTAAGGCTAAGAGAAGAATTGTGAAGCAAATGGCTCTTTACCAGCTCTCTAGCTACAGTGCCAACTCATTAAACAAGAATGACGGTGAATTATGGGGTTCCATTCTGAGTTAACCCTGTCAATTAGGAATCTGACTTGCCCCAAAGTAGGCAAATGTGCCAAAATTGAGGGTCCTTTTAAAGCATAGGAGATACCCACAGGCCAGTGGAGCTGGTTCTGAACATTGTAAGGGTTTCAGCAAAATTGGGGAGAAATTACACACAGAGAAAGGAATCACAGCCTTTAGTCCTAACTCCCTCCTCCGTACTCTTCAGCTGGCTGATTGAGCAAATGTAGTGTAAGTTAGGAACTTTTTTTTTTTCAATTTATTGAAGTATATCACTCATACATAAACAATAAGTATAGTAGTAGTTGTGAACTTACAAAACATAAATAACTTCATACAGGGCTCTCATAGAAGAACTTTGATGTTCATTTTTTAAAAGTGTCTAATCATCAGGAAGACACTACTTGCTTTTTTGTTTAAACAGCAGAGCCAGAGAGACTTCATTTGTTTAAAGATTAATGAACAGAATACAAATAAACAAAAGAGCAAACATGAAACTTTTACACTTATGGAAGCATTCAAAAGATAGATGATAAGCATTGTTTGGAATATTTGATTTTTTTTAGGAAAAAAGAAAGTTCCAGACAGATGTGCTGAACTGCAAAGCAAGGTAAATAGCAAATGACGTGGAAAAAAAAAAAGAGAGAACAAAAATATGATAATGTATGAAAAGGGAAATGGCAGAACTCAGGGTAAAGAGAGCAGAAACATATTTACATTATAGAATATAATTTATTACAAGCAGCAACGAGCAGGATAAACACTACCAAAAATGGAATCAGTTAGTTGTGGAAAGTGCATAGAGTGTGGAGAAAATAGGCAAAGAAATGAAGTCAGTGAGACAAAATGAATGCCAGACAATAAAAAGCTATCATTGGTTTCTCTGTAGAAGACATCAGAATCATAGGAAAAGAAAATTTTAATAGTAAACTTGCTTAGAATGAATGAAACTGTGAATCTGCAGATCAAGAGGGCTTTTCGTGAAAATATCCTAGTTGAATTTACGGAATTTTGTGGGGTTAGAGAAGTGATTTCACAAACATCAAGAAAGGAAATAGGTCATATGCAAAGGAAAAATAATGAGGCTGACTTATTTCTTTTCAGTCATGCAAGATTTCCAAAATTAATGGTTCAACAGGTAGAGCGTTTTAATGGATGAAAAGAATGTAACTAAAGAATTCCCTAGCCAATCAAGTTGTGTTTAAATAAGAACTTGTTTATAAAAGGACTCAGGAAAATCACCCCTTACTTTTGAGATCTCCTGTCTACCTAGTTATATGCTTTTCCTCCTCAAATTCAATTTTTGCTTATACCCCTAGATCCAGCTTTTTGTTGACATATACCTGTTTTGTCTTTGTCCATTATTTGACTCTCAGTATCCAAGTTTTAGATGCAGCTATACAAATATATTTGAAAACCTCGATGGTGGTTGTTTTTTTTTTCTTAGAATGGTATAAATTTTAAAAATCAGCTCAAGAAGAGGAAAGAAAAACCTATAGACTATAATTGTAAAAGAAATTGGGAAAATCACTCTCTCCTAAAAGCAACCAGTAAAAGTTGTGTCTTGAGGAAGGTATTTTGAATCTACAATAAGCCAGGAATTATTCTTTTCCATGAGTCTGGAGGCAAAAATAAAGCATTTGAACCACTTCTTATAAAGCCAGGTTCAGTACTATGGATATTAATACCTGATAAAAGAGATCCCCTCCCCTGAAGGAAACAAAGACAAATCTTACCTAATAGTGATGCAAAAACCATAAGCAAAATATTAGGAAAAGAGAGTTTATTTAGTAAACCAAGAATATCCTATGGCCAACTATGGTTAATTCCAAGAATACAGAGATGGGTTGGGATTAGTAAACCTAATAAGACTCATTTTGAAAAGGGAAAGGAAGCATGATAGATCATCTTGATAGATGTTGAAAGGGCTTTTGATTAAAAAAAAAATCAAAGTCTATTTCTAATTAAACCCAATAAAATAAGACTAAATGCTTTCATCACATAATGTCTCCCTGAAACCATTAGGCACTACCGTGGAGTGAAACAGTAGAAGCATTCCCAGGATGAGAACAAGGAACAAGATGAGAAACCACACTTTCTCTGCCATTATTCAACAGTGTTTTTGAAGCATTGGCAATGTAATTACATAAGAAAAGAAAAATTAGAAGTACACATGTTAAAAGGGATGAAGCAAAATTATCAGTTATCTTGGAAAATCCAAGAGATTCCATTGAAAAACTCCTAGAATCAGGGTATCCAAAATAAATGTAAAACCCCCCAGCTTTCCTTACATATCACTAACAAATGTTTAGAAAGTATTTTAGGATTTAAGCTCAGAAGACTTAGAAAATACAAGAAATGTGCAACCCTATAGTGGTGGGTGGGGGTGGCGGATAAGCATAATATTTAACAAAGAAATTGGTTGGGAAAAGTTAGGTCATCCAATTAAATGTTATTAGACTACGCGGCAAGTCATTTTGAAAAGAAAAAATAACGCAGTCTGCTTACCGTAATTTTACATATATCCCAGGTAGATTAAAGATAAATTTTTATTTATCTGAGGTTATTTATTATATTGAATGAATTAATTAAAAAGTAGTAGAAACCAGTACTTTTTTACAACTTTTTTGTGGCAGAGGGACACTAATGCCAAGTTATAAGTGAAATATAGTTTTAATTATTTCTTTTCCTTTTTTTTTTCAGTTAGGCCAGTACAAAGAATTTATTTGGGAAATGGGAGAGAAAGGTGGAAATATACACCAAGATTCGGTGTGGGCCTCTTTAGGCAGAGAGAGAGCCTAATTATTTCTTAAAAGTCTATTTTTTGAAAAAATATTTATGGAATCCCCAGTGTATATCAGATACTGTGTAAAGTGCTGAGGATGTTATAATAAGGACAGGTTAAGTCTCTGCCCTTATATTTTTGTGGGGAAGAACAATTACTTAGACAAAAGCAAAACTCATAAGTTGGAAACCCAACTATTTATTTATTTAAACAATTTATTAAAGTATATCATTCATACATGAGCATACATAAACTATAAGTGTTCGGTAAACATCGTGATCTTACAAAACAAACATGCATAACATCATACAGGGATCCCACACATCACCCCCCCCACAAACACCCTGCATTGTTGTGAAACATTTGTTAACAAATTATGAAAGAGCATCGGCAAAGTATTACTACTAACTGTAGTCTGTATCTTCCTCCCCTATACATTTTTTTAAAGGATTTATTTATTTACTTATTTACTTTTATCCATTTTTTACTCCTCCCTGCCCCACCTTCCCGTTTTTGCTGTTTCTGTGTCCATTCGCTGGGCAACTCTCTGTGTCCGTTTCCTGTCCTCTCTTCTCATCCTTCTCCTCCTTTCTTCACTGGGACTCGATCCTTGGAACCTCTGATGTGGGAGAGAGGCATCCCACTGCCTGTGCCACCTTAGTTCCTGGTTTTTCAGTGCGTCTTGTCTTGGCTCTCCCTTGCGTCACTGTCCTGTTATGTCATCATCTTGCTGCGTGGCTCGCGGGGCCTGGCAGTGCCACCCGCGCACGGGGCTTGGCGGCTCACCCGCTCGCTGGGCCTGGTGGCCCATGTACCTTCTATATTTTTCTTTTTTTAAATTTTTACCTGGATGTTCCGGGGGTTGAACCTACTGCGATTTCATTTTTAGGGACTTATCCTGAAGAAATAATTAGAAAAGATACCCACATAATGATTAAATGGGTCAGGTTCCAGTCATAGAAATAGAAACCCTAGGGCTATTTAAAACAAATAATTCAATACCCATACTTGAAGGCTCAAAGAGCAAAAAAGTTTATGAATTTGTGGAAGCAACTTCCATCCCCAGGACTAGTAGAGCAACTGGGAAGAAGTGGTGAGAAGAGATGCTTCCTGGTGGGTGGAAGAGGTTGACATGCCCGAATTGACAGCCAGGGTAGAAGTTGGCCAGGCTGGTGGTTGGGGATAGTGATGGTGACAGCTCTGTGCCTCAGGAAGCTCCAGTGTCTCTTAGTGGAAGCACCTAGCAAGAGATACTAGAAAATGTAGTCTCTGGATTTGCTGCTCTAGAATCTCAGTGGGTTACAGGAAATGGTAGGTAAAAAACCAGCACAGAAAATCAAAACTACAATGAGATATCATTTCACACCTATCAGAATAGCCACTATTAAAAAGACAGAGAACTACAAGTGTTGGAGAGGATGCGGAGAGATAGGAACACTTCTTTACTGTTGGTGGGAATGCAGGATGGTACAACCACTATGGAGGACTGTTTGGCAGTTCCTAAAGAAGTTGAATATAGACTTGCCACGTGACCCTGCAATACCACTACTGGGTATATACCCAGAAGAACTGAGAGCAGTGACACCAACAGACATCTGCACACCAATGTTCATAGCCACATTATGCATCATTGCTAAACGTTGGAAACAACCCAGGTGTCCATCAACAGATGAATGGATAAACAAACTGTGGCCTATTCACACGATGGAATATTATGGAGCTGTAAGAAGAAATGAAGTCATAAAGCATATGGCAACATGGATGAATCTGGAGGACATTATGTTGAGTGAAGCAAGCCAGACACAAAAGGACAAATACTGTATGAATGCATTACTATGAACCAAATATATTGTGTAATATATTGTTTGATTCACACACACAAAAAAACAAAAAAACAAACAAAAAACAAAACAACAAAAAAATTTACATGTATCCATTACATTTAATTGAGAAATGTATATATTTATTCATCTGTGTTTACTTTTTAGTTTTTTATTGCTTATGTTTTCAATTATTAAATGTACAAAATAGTTAAAAAAATAAAAAAAATAAATTGACAGACAAAATATGTTAATTTTAATATTTTTAAAATTAAATTAAAGGGTTTTCAAATAAAAAAAAAAAAACAAAAAAATACCAGCACAGAGGTGTTCATGGTATTGTGAATTTTAAAATAAATAAAACCAAGACAATCTAAACGTTCGTTAGAAAGATTGGTTAGGTTAGTTGTGGGACAGGCATAACACTAAAGAGCTATGTGACTATTACAAAAAAATAATGTTTAGCAATATTTGAAATAGGTTCTCCCTAACATTGCTGGGTGAAAAGCTATGTTTCCAAATAGAGTAGGTATTACATATCATTTTTTATTTAATAATATGTGTGTACATGTAGATAAACTTTAGAAAAGAGTTCCTAAAACGTTAACAGTAATTACTTGAGGTTAGTGGGATTTTGAGTTTTTTCATTAATGTTTTAAATATATCTTTTAGTATTGTTTGCATTTTCTACCTGTGCAAGATTATCATCAGGGAAAAAAAACTTCTATTTGAAAGATGAAATCAATTTCCTGAGGGAATGAGGGCATCATTTTAATAGGAACTTCTTTACTAAGAAAAGCAACCAGAGTAGGAGCTGTTTCATTAACAGTTCACTTAGTGTAATTAGTTCACTAAGACTCCACTTAGTATTTGAGAATTCTTGAAATTTAGTCCCTTCCCACCCCACCCATCCCCTTTGTTTTAGTCTGTTAAGGCTGCTGGCACAAAAATATCAGAAATGGGTTGGCTTTTGTAAAGGGAATTTTTTTGGGGTAAATGCTTACAGTTCTGAAGCTGTGAAATGTCCAAATCAAGGCACCATCAGAGATGCCTTCTCACCAAGATGGGCTGCAGGCAGATCCTGGAGTCCTGCCGCATGGCAAAGGCAAGATGGTAGCCGAGCTCTGCCCTTCCTCAAGTCCTCTCTCTCATGGAAGGCTCAAAATGGCAGCTTCCTGCGTCACACTTTACTGCTATTCCAATCAAAGGCCCTAAGGTGATCTAACCAAGTGATCTGATCAAGGTCCTTTAACTGAATCTAATCAAAAAGCCATCTATACTGCATATACAGGCACAGGTATGGGTTAGCTTAGGAACATAATTTTCTGGGGTCCACAAAAGACAAACTACATTTATTATGTTTCAGTTTGTTTGTTTTCTGTGATTACTTTTTAAAATAAATAAATAAGCAAAACTAGAATGAGCTTAAAATTTCTTACAACTGTCTTTAAAAATGCCAAAGAAAATTAGTGTTTCTTTTGTGTGATGAGCAGTAAATTTTCTCTTGATTCCTAAGAGATAATGAATGTATGTATTGTACAGTATGATTTATGATAAGGAAGGTCCTCTCTAGGTAGTTTAGTTGTTAAAGTAACCACAAAATAATAAAAAGAAGCCACAAACCATAGATGAAAAAGGATAGCCTTAATCAATGCCCCTGTGGCATAGGCTGAGGAAAGGCAGGCTCCAGCCATAACCCACCTAACTGATTGAGCAAGCCATAGCCTAGGGGCAGCTCATCACCTCCCAAGAATAAACAACCCCTCCCACATTCCAAAACCTTCTATCCCCACACCCCCAGCCATTTGGCCCCAGGCTGTACTCGATTTTCCCACCTATTGATGTACTGTATAAATTCATATCTTCCACCTTCCACGGGTGGGTGGGCTGAAGTCTCTTTTCAGACCCCCACCATGCCAGCGGGGGGGGGGGGGGGCGGGGCGGTGAAGTCTTCAGATCCCCATCCGTTGGGAGAACTTCCCAATAAACTTCCTGCCTGCAACCATCAGTCTGAGTGAGCGCCATTTTTCTCTAACATACAAACATAGTTATTTTAAAAGGAGATAACTTGATTCTATTAAAGAACTGTGAACATAATAAGGACCCCAAGAGTGTCCATTAATCATTGTGATATGACACAGAATAAATGCCTTCTTGGCCAATTACTCAGAAGATAAATAAAACTTCGTACAACCTCTTGCTAGGAGCAGACAACAATCACAGAAAATATTGTGGTTTTAATGGAGAGAAAACCAAATTTCTAATTTGCATGAATTTACTGTTTTAAACAATCTTATAGAAAACCCTACTATAGCATATCCAGCTTTGGCCATGGGAAATAAAATTAGTTTTCTGCAAACCGAAAAAAAAAAAAAGAATAGCATTTTAGCAAGACTATAATTTTTAAAAAACGTTTATTATTGAAAATTTCAAATACATAAATAGGTAGATAAACTGCTGTACTGAACTCCCTTTTATGTACCAACCTCTTTAACAATGAATAACTCGTCAGTTTTGTTTCATGCATACCTCCACCTATTCCCTCTGTTCCCCTTATATTTGAAAGAAAATCTCAGCCACTGTATTATTTCATCTATATATACAAGTGTCTGAAAGATAAGGGCTCTTAGAAAACAATCTGAATACCTTTATCACAAACACACAGTTAACAGTAGTTATTTAACAATAATAATATCCAGTTGATTTTCTTTTTTAGGAAAAAAGAGGGGGCGGATGTGGCTCAAATGGTTGGGCGTCCGTCCTGCCATATGGAGGGACCTGGGTTCGATCCCTGGGACCTCCCGGTAAAATAAAAAAAAAAAAAGAAGAGTAGCTCCCCGCCCCCAACAGTTTGTTTGAATCAAGATCCAAATAAGGTTCACACCAGTGTGATTGGTTGATGAGCCTCATAAGTCCCTTTTAACAGACTTCCCCTCTAGCTTGCTCTTTTCTTGCAGTGTTTGTTGAAGAAACCAGATTTTTTCTCTTGTCGAGTTTCCCACAGACTGATTTTATTCCTGTGACATAATTTAACAGGTTCCTTGTTAATAGTTGAATCTAGAGGCCTGACTGGATTCTGGTTCAACTTTTTTGTCTTACAGGTGGTGGATGCTCTTCTAGTTTCCTAGGCTGCTCCAGCAAATACCATGAAATGGGTTGACTTAAACAACGGGCATTTATTAGCTTACAAGCTTACGGTTTGAGGCTGAGAAAATGTCCAAATCAAAACAATTATCAAGGCAATGCTACCTTCTAAAGACGGCTGACAGTGATTCTTGGCTCCTGTGTCGCACGGCAAGGCACATGGTCTCTCCTTTCTCTTCCTGATTTTGTTGATTTCAGGTTCTTGCTTCCGTGGCGCGCACACTCTCGCTCTCCGTCTCTTTCTCTTTCTCTCTCTTCATTCCATTTATAAAGGACTCCAGGAAGAGGGTTAAGACCCATCCTCAGTGAGGTGTGTCACACCTTAACTGAGGTAGCTTCATGGAAGGGCCCTACTTATAATGGGTTCACACCCACCCACAGGTGTGGCTTGGATTTAAGAGCCTGTTTTTCTGGGGTCCATCAGCTTCAAACCACCTCATCTCTGTTTATGATGTTAGCCAGCTGTTGATACTTAGCAATTGGCAGTGATATTCTTATTGTCATTCCTTATTCGTTAAAACACTTTTATTAGCTAAATACTTTTCAAAAGAGCATTTCTAATCTATTCTTTGGTTACCCAGTGTTGCCCTTGAATAGAAAAGGCAAGTTAAATGGTTGATTGTTTTATGTTATTTAACAGTTTTCCAAATAATGAGTGGGTTTGCTAGCATCCTACAAAGTGTGAGTAATTAAGAGCTTTTTTTTTTTTTTTTTAAGAAATGATTATAAACTCATGGATTCATGCATACCTGGGTGTCTGTCTATTACAGTCTCACTCTTCTTGAAGCCTGGATATCCCATCTGTAATCTTGGGGACCTGTTCAAATTGGTCCCTGAGTTCTTTTGAAAAGCAGCCTCAAGTAGTCCTTGGTAATTTCATGACAGTCTGGTATAAGTTGTCCCAGGCCCATTTTGTACTGTCTGACCTAGAACTGGAATGAGCCCTTTCCCCAAGGAGGAGCTTGCTTCCTTTTAATGGGAAGCAGAATTAAATCAGAATGTGAATGCTGTAGATGTGTATGCCATGTTTCTAGGAGTTAAGTAGACACAACTTAAAATAAAAGGTTTTTTTTGAAAGATAAAATGGATCCTGTGTTTATACTGATATTTTCCTGTTCAAATTCAGAGTTATTTTTCAGTTTTACATTTATATCCCCATGCTGAGAATTTGATTCTTCAATGGCATAGGATGATGATAAAGCTATAAAATTACAGAATAGTTCATTTTTACTGTCCCACGATACCTCCATAACAGTTTTGGAATAGCAGTAGCACCACCAGTATGATTCCTAAAAACATG
This sequence comes from Tolypeutes matacus, assembly GCA_026826555.1. Classification (NCBI taxonomy): domain Eukaryota; kingdom Metazoa; phylum Chordata; class Mammalia; order Cingulata; family Chlamyphoridae; genus Tolypeutes; species Tolypeutes matacus. Next base: position 15,357,751 of record JAKSZT010054335.1, on the reverse strand, counting down.
TTTGTTTGTTTAGATAGTCCTCTTTTATACCCCATTAGGGATTTATAGTTAAATTCCAGTGTTTCAAAATTGCTTGGGATAATTCTTCTTTGGATAGTTAATGCCTCCAAATGGATATACACTTTCATGCATTTGTTTCATTTTATTTTTTTTAGAGGTTCTTTTAAAATTTAATTTTATTTCTTAATTATGTGAAATATTTACTGGTTTTTAAACATAAAATCTACAAAGCAAGACATATTCCAGGAAGGCTGGCTTCTGTTCTTCAACGGACACTTTCCCCATAGATACACTTTAAAAAATTGTCCTTCTGTCCTTGTCTGTCTATATGTCTATGTTTGAATGTGTGTTCTTGTATCCATATACCCCCTTCAGGAGACGGATGATAGAGTATACATACTTTTCTTCACCTTGGTTTTTCCTCTATAACTACATCTACTGGCAGTTATTCCTTATTTTAAATATAGATACACCTTCATTTATTTTGTGGAGGTATCAAAGTTTATTTAACCAGTTCCTTATTGTTGGACATTTGGGTTGTTTCCAGTTTATCGGTAGTCTTCTATGGAATAACCTTGTTTGCACATCTCTGTGGGGTTTTGGCAGTTATCTTTGGTTGAGATTCCTAGAAGTAGAAGAGTCAATGCATGTGTAATTTTGCTAGATATTGCTGCCCCCTCCTCCATAGTGGTTATACCACTTGGCACCCCCTCCAGTGCCTGATTGCCCAAGCCTTAGCAACAGCCTGTGCTGTTAAGCTTTTGAATTTTTGTCTGTCTGACAGGTGAGAAATGGCATTTTAAAATCAGCTTTAATAAGGTATAATTTACATATAATAAAATTCACCAATTTTAAGTCTGTGATTTTAAGAGATTGGTAAATATATACAGTTCTGTGACTGGTACCATAATCAAGATATGGAACATATCCATATCCCACAAGTTTCCCTCATGCCCCTTTGCAGCCTGTACTTCCCCTCCTACTCCCCAGTCCCTGGCTACCACCATTCTGCTTTCTGTCAATTTATTTTTACCTTTTCTAGAATTTCATATAAATGGAATTATACAGTATGTAATCTTTTGTATTAGGCTTCTTTCTGTTAGCATATTACTGTGTGTCACTTGTTGCTGTTTTTTAATTACTGAATAGTAAAAATTAGCACAATGTGTTTATCCATTCACAGTTGATGGACATTTAGATTGCTTATAGTTTTTGGCTACTATGAATAAGGCTTCCATGAACATTTGCATGTAAGTCTTTGTAGACCTATATTTTAATTTTTCTTGCATAAGTGCCTAGATATGGAATGGATGTTAAGTATGTATTTAATTTCATAAGACATTGCCAAACTGTGTTCTAAAGCACTTAAACCATTTTACACTCCCACTAGCAATGTCGTCCGTATCTTTACCAACGCTTGGCATTGTCTTTTCAATTTTAGCCTTTCTGATGGGTAGGTAGTTGTGGGTAGGTATATATCATTGTGGTCTTACTTTGTATTTTCCTAATAACTGGTGAAGGTGATCATCTTTTCATGTGCTTATTGGCCATTGGTATATCTTCTTTGATGAAGTGTCCATTTAGGTATTTTGCCCATTTTTAACTTGGATTGTTTGTCTTGCCGAATTGTAAAACTTCTTTATATATTCTGGATAACACTCCTTTATTAGATATGTGATTTGCAAATATTTTTTCCCAGTTTGGCTTGTCATTTTATTGTCTTAGTAGTCTTTTTTGTTTGTTGTTTGTTTTAATATTTTTTTATTTCTAGAGAAGCTATAGATTACATATCTATAACATTACACAAATGTCACATAAAAAATATGGGGGATTCCCATGTGCCTACCCCATCCCTCTCCCATATTAACAACATCTTTCATTAGGTGGTACATTTGTTGGAGTTGATGAACACATATTGAAACATTGCTACTAACCATGGACTACAGTGGACATTGTAGTTTACACTTTGCCCCACACAATTTTATAGGCTTTGACAAAATGTATAATGGCCTGTATCTGTCATTGCAATGTCATGCAGGACAATTCCGATGTCCTGAAAATGTCTCCATGTTACACCCATTCTTCGCTCTCTCCTCAGAGCCTCTGGTGGCCACTGCCTTTATATCAATGATACAAGTTCTTCTATTGTTAGAATAATAATAAGTCAATAATAGAATAGTAATAAGTCTACTTTAGTCCATTGTTCATTCTCCAATCTTGAGGATTTGGGGATGGTGATGCCCACTCTGTTTCTAATTGAGAGGGGGCTTAGATCCTATGGGACAGATGGGTGGAACTGTCTTGCTTGCAGTTGCAGACACACTATTCCTTGTTAGCTGTCGTTGGTGAATCCAGTGAACTGGAGAGTAGGTGTTGCGACTCTGCTGATATTGAGGGCTCAACTGACACGTGAACAGACCGAAGATTCAAGTCTCTGGGACATGTATTTAACAAGTATAGTGCTAATTATAGGTTCAAATAAAAGGGGCAAAAGAACCATGTGTAGAGTCTAACTCTGTTACACTGGGAGCATAAATTCCAAAGTAAGACCCACTGACAGGGTGCTGAATTCCTGAGATTGTCTGGGCAGCTTATAGTATCTAGATCTCTCTAGAGCCCTCAGGAGCCCTGCTGTTTGAGGCACTGTTTACTGTGGCAGTCAGTGCCAGTGTAAAAAGACTTTTACACACACACACACACACACACACACACACACACACATATATATATTTTAAAGGCAAAAAAAAAAAAAAAGACTTTTACACATGTCTCCTGCTGAGACATGTGTAAAAGTCTTTTGAAGAGCAGATAGGCTCAAATGATTGAGCTGAGGGCCTGCTTCCCACATGTGAGGGTCCGGTACCTCCTAAAAAACAACAACAACAAAAAACCCAAACAACAAGCAAACAAATAAAAAAAAACAATTTTGGGAGCTGATGTGGCTCAGTGGTTGAGTGCCGGTGTCCCACATACAAGGTCTTGAGTTCAATCTCCAGCTCTGGTACTTCAAAAAAATAAAATAAATAAAAGTTTTAATTTTCATTATGTCCTTTTTACCAGATTTTTCTTTTATAGCTTGTACTTTTTGTATCCTTAAAAATCTTTCTTAATGTAAGTTTGCAAAGACTTTCTTTTATATTTTTTCTAGAAGTTTTTTTTTTTTTGAAAAAATATATTTTTATTAGAGAGATTGTGAACTTACAAAACAATCATGCACAGGTGTAGAATTCCCATACAACACCCCTCCACCAACACACTACATTGTTATGGAACATTTGTTACAGATTAAGAGATAATTACCACTAATTATGGTCTGCAGTGTACATTTGGTAAAATTTTCCATACCCCCTATTATTAACACAGTACATCTTTGGCATTGCTGCAAGAATATTACAGTATGGTTGTTAACTATAGTCCATAGGTTACATTAACTGTATTTTCCCGCTGCTTCTCCACATCCTTACCACCTTGTAATAGTGATGTACATTTGTTCTAGTTCATAGAGGTATTTGTACTATTAACCACAATTTTCATCCACCTCTGGGTTAACTGTGTTATTCAGTCCCTAGATTATTCTCTAGCTTTCTTTCAATTGATATTTATATCCCTAGACTACCCTTTGCAGCCCATTTTCAGTTGCTTTTTGATAACTTTATCTAATAATTGATTCTTCTTGAAATGTTGTCATCATTGTTCCATGACATAGAAAAAAATATTTAATTTTTTCTCATCAATGTACTAATAACCCTCAAAAGGCTGGTACAATCAATATTTCTACAGCATCATATGGCTTACCACATAGTCCAACCACTTGAGCTATTATTCAATGTGGAACTTCTCTCCATGGGACCTGATTGTTAAAAACCTATAGTGCCATTTTACTTTCATGATAAAGTCCTTCAGGACACAAAAGTTTTACTTTTGATGGGGTCCCTTCATATATTTTTGTTGTTGCTCGTGCTTTGGGTGTAAAGTCTAAGAAACCATAGGCAAACACAAGGTCCCGAAGATGCTTCCCTATGTTTTCTTCTAGGAATTTGATAGTTCTGGCTCTTTTTAGTTCTTTGATCCATTTTTAGTTGATTTTTGTATAAGGTGTGAGGTAGGGGTCCTCTTCTTTTTTTTTTTTTTTTGGTAAATGGAGATCCTAGGAGTCACAAAGTCTTGAGCTCACATCCCATGTCCATTTAACTATTAAATCCTATCAGAAACATTTCAGAACTGTCCTGTTTTCCCCAACTTTAATCTCAGTGCCTTAGTAATCATGGTGCTCAGTAAATAACAGTGATTGTTTGTAGGAAATGCCATATAGGCTTTTTACATACATTTTTATTTAATCCTCACAAAACACTGAAGGAAAGTAACATTATTCTAATCTTATCTATGAAGAAACTAAGACACAGTAAGATAAATTAATTCCCCTGAAGTTACTTAACTGGTGAGGGATGTTTTCAACTTTGTCATCAATTCCAACCACGAGAATTGTCAAAGGCAATTAGTCTCCCTGACTCCTATGTGTCTTTCCTCTAATCGCACCTTGTAATCTCTCTAACCTATGCATCTCATTGTGTGAGAACCATCCTTAAAATTCTCCCGTGTCTCTGTCTCTGGATCTCTGTCCCAGACTCAGTGGCTTCAGCATGCAAGGCAATTTAAGAGGTCACCTCGGTAACTCCATCATCTGCTAGAAGTTTTTTGTTTTTAAATAATTTTAGCTCTTAAATGTCTGTGATTCATGTTTAGTTTGTTTTTGTGTATTGTTTGAGGTAAGGATCAAGGCTTAATTTTTCTTCCATATAGCTTTTCAGTGGTTCTTGTACCATTTGTTGAAAAGATTACCTTTCCCATTTAATAAACTTGGAGACTTTGTTGAAATTCTGTTGGCGTATATGTGTAGGTCTGTTTCCAGTGTTCTGTTCCTTTAATCTATATGTCTGTCTTTACATTGTTCCCACATTTGTCTAAGTACTCTTAAAATCAGTTAGTGTAATTGTTTCAACTTTGAACTTTCTTGGCAGTTATTTTGGCCATTCTAGAGGCTTTGTATTTCCAGAAATTGTATAAATAGCTTCTTTATGTCTTCAAAAAGGCTGCTATGGAGTTTGATTGGGATTGTGTTGACTCAGATTAATTTGGAGAGAATTGACATATTTCTAATACCAAGTCCTGTGATCCATGAACTTGGTATGTCTCCCATTTTAGTCATTTTTAATTCCTTTCTACAGTGTTTTATAGGTTTCAGTGTATAGTCTTGTATTTATTTTGTTAAGTATGCCCTTAAATATTTGGTATCTTTGATGCTGTTGTAAGTGGTATATTTTAAAATTTCAATATCCAGTTGTTTATTGCTATGGTATAGATATACAATTGCCTTTTTTGTGTTATCATATTATATCTTATGATCTTGTTTAATTCAGTTTTTTTTTGGTAGATTTCTCAGGATGTTCTACATAAATGATCATATTGTTTGTGAATAAAGGCAGTATTACTTCTTTCCAGCCTGTATGCCTTTTTAAAATTAATTTTTTTAAAAACTTCATTGCAGTGGCTAAGAACTTCCAGTAAAATGCTGATTAGAAGCCATGAGATTGGACATCATTGCCTGGTTCCCATCTTAGAGGGAAAGCATTCAGTCTTATTTAGTTGTAGATGTTTTTATAAATGTCATTTATCAGTTCAAGGAAGTGTCTTTCTGTTCTCAGTTTGCTGAGAGTTTTTATGATGAATCAATGTTGAAATTGGTGCAGTGTTTTTCAGCATCTATTGTGATAATCATATTGTTTTCCCTTTTAAAATTGCAGTGACATTTGAATGTTAAACAAGTCTTTTATTCCTGGGCTAAACTATACTTGGTTATGATGTATGATCCTTTTAATATAATGCTACATATATTTATATATATATTATATATTGCTTTGTATATTTTATATATTGCTGGATTCAATTGAATATGTTTTCATGAGAAGGGATATTTCTTTTTCCATTGTTTGTGGGATTTAGTTATGCCTTGAATCATTGCTGATATTAATAATTTATGTCTTCTTTTTTCCTGTCCAGTCTGGCTCAAGATTGGCCAACCTTGTTGACCTGGTCAATAAACTGGATTTTGTTTTCATTATTTCTTTCTGTTATACTTTAAACCAATTCATTGATTTCTGCTCAGCATTATTTCTTCCATGTGTTTACTTTAGGTTCAGTTTGCTCTTCTTTTTCTAGTTTCTTAAGGTGGAGGCTTAAATCATTGATTTGAAACCTTTCTATTCTGTTATTAAATTTTAACCTTAAAAATTTCACCTTAAAATTTTCCTTTAATAACTGGTTCACATGTATCGTTTACCTTTTGATATGTTTCATTTTTGTTCAGTTCAGAATATTTTCTCATTGCTCATGTGATTTCTTCTTTGATCCATAGGTTCTTTAGAAGTGTGTTTTTTAAATTTCCAAAAATATAAGGCTTTTTTGGCATATCTTTCTGTTATGGATTTCTAGCTAAATTCTATTTGGGCCTGAGAACGTATTTTACATGATTTTAGTTTTCTCTGTGTTAGTGATACTTTTTTTTATGGCCCAGAATATGTTTTATCTTGGTGAATGTCCCATGCACACTGGACAAAAATGTCTGTTTTGCTCTTGTTGGGTGGAGTTTTCCAGAAATGTCAGTTGGTAGAATTCTTCAAAATCTTCTATCTCTTTGCTGATTTTCTGTTTATTTGTTCTCTCAATTTCATCAGGAATAGTATTGAAATTTTTACCATAATTATTGATTTAATTCCCCCTTCAAGTCTATCAGTTTTTGCTTTAAGTATTTTGAAGCTCTGATACTAGGTACATACACACATAATATAATTATGCCCTCTTGATTTGTTGACTACTTTATAGTTAAGAAATTTGCCTCTTTATCACTTTTAATATTCTTTGTTCTGAAATTTTTTTTGTCTGAAAATAACATAGCCTTTCCTACTTTCTTTCGGTTGGCGTTTGTAAGTATATTTTTCTTTTTTTGTACTTTCATTATTTCTGGGACTTAATATTTAATGGGGGTTTCTTGCAAATATTCTATAGCTGGGTCTTTTTATTGTTGTCATAGTGTTTTTATTTGTTTTGTTTTCTTTTAATTCAATGTGACAACTCTTTCTTTTGAGTGTTTAGGCCATTTACATTTAATGTAATTATCAATATGGCTGTCTTTAAATCTACCATCTTGATATTTGTTTTCATTTCATCTTTTCTATGTTTTTCATTCCCTTTATTTCTGCCTTCTTTGGGATTGATTGAACATTTTCAATAATTACTTTTTATTTTCTCCACTATTAGCTTATCTGTATTCAAATAAAATTATATCATTTAATATATAGAAGAACTTACAACCATATACTTCCATGTCCTCTTCCTCCAGGCTTTTGTTGTCATATATTTTATTTGTCTCTATATATGTTATAAACTCTACAATATTATCTTTGCTTTAGAATGTTTATATCTCAAATTAATAATGACAAATTCATTTTACAATTACCTCCATATTTACCATTCATTTTTTGGGTGTCTATCCACATTTCTGTACAGTTTCATTTTTCTTCTTCCTGATGAATTTCCTTTAAATTTCCTGTAGTGTAGGTCTACTTAAAATAGATTCAGTTTTTCTTTGTCTGGAAAAGTCTTTGTTTTATTTCTTTCCTTCTTGATAGATATTTTTGCTCAGAATAGAATTCTAGGTTGACAGTTCTTTTATTTTAGTACTTCAAAGATGTAACTCCATGATCTTCTGGATTACATAGATTCTGATGATAAGTATTCTATTATTTTTTGTTCCTCTATATGTAATTTGTCTTTCTTCTCTTCTCTGAGTGCCTTTCCCTTCCCTCCCTCCCTCCCTCCCCCCTCATTGTTTTGTGATCTGTGTCTGTTATGTGCTTGTCTTTTTTTTTTTTTTTTGAAGTACCAGGAACCGAACCTGGACCTCTCATGTGGTAGGTGGGCACCCACCTGCTTGAGCCACATCTGCTTCCCACTGACTGCTTTTGAGATCTCTTTATCGCTGTTTTGTTTGTTTAATTGATAATGATATGCCTTTGGTATTGTTTGCTCTCTGTTTCTTCTCCTTAAGGTTTATTGAGCTTCTTAGGCTCTGTGGGTTTATAATTTACATCAAATTTGGAAATTTTTCAGCCTTTTATTTCTTCAGATATTTTTTTCTGTTCTCTCCCTGCTTCCTTGCTTTTCAGAGTCTGCAATTACATATATTTGTTTCTACTTGATATTATCTTATAGGTCACTGATAGTTGGTCCTTATTTTTTTCTCTTTCTCATTTTATTTAGTATAGTTTCTATTGCTATATCTTCCAGTTTACTATTTTTTTCTTCTGCAATAAATAATCTGTTCCCCCCCCCCCTCTCAATCCAGTGTGTTTTTCATTTTTGATACTGTATTTTTTCATGTTTATTCCATTTGGGTCATATTTTGTATATTTTGTCTTCATCATGTTCATGTTTTTCTCTACCTTCTTGAATATATGTAGCATATTTTTATCTGCTTTACTGTCTTTCTAACTCCACTTGTGTCATTTTGGGGTCTGTTCTTTTATTATTTTTTTCTCAGGGTTATATATTAAAGGCCTTTCAACTCAGGCTATGAAAACATAAACTATGACCTTCCCTGCATGTGTTCAGGGATTTTTTTGTCCTATTGCTTTCCAGACATCTTTTTCCTAGTCGTGTGCAGTTTCTTGTCTTCATGGCACAGATGATTATTCCGCCAAAGATTCAGGAACTGCTCTGTGGGTTTCCAGAGCTCAATCTCTCTTTCTCTCTGTAGCTTCTTCTTCTCTTGGCCTCTGCCCTAGATGTGTGAGCCGCCTTGGATTCCCCTAGTTCCTTTCTCTGTGTCCCTCAACTTGGAGAGACCGGCAGGCTCTGTTTGGGCTACTTCTCCTCCCACCACAGCCTGGAAGCCACCTCCAGGCAGGAAGCAGAGCCAGCTGTGGGGCTCTGCTCATTTGTCTCCCACCTCTGAGGGTCACAGTTCTGTGCTGCCTGTTGTCCACTGTCCAGAAACCTTTCATTAACACTACCCTGTTTTCTTACTGTTTAAGGCTGAAGGTTAAATCTGATCTCACCTGTTCCATTGTAAGCAGAAGCCCTTGCAGTTGAGCTTTCATTTTTATTTCTTTCATTATGACTCAATGTGAACATCTTTTTCCATGTTGCAGAGTAACTTACAGATCTTGTTTTGAAGAACTTTCTTCACCTTTCTATGTCCACCCCAACTTTTGATGGTCTTCATTTTCTTTTTTTCTAAAGTCTTTATATTAGGGATATTAATCCTTTCTCTGTAATGTTTCCCCCTCAGTTTGTAACTTGTCTTTTCATTATGCTTTGCTGTTGAAATCTTTTGTGAGGCTCCATTTTTACAGTGATGAATTGTTGGAGCTCTGAATTCTTAGACTGGAGCGCTGGGTTGGTGTTGGGCAATGACTGACTGAGAAATTCTGCTGTATTCAGTGGGCATTCTTTTTGAGTAGTGGAATGATATGATACGTGACAGTTGTAGGAAGCTGCTGGGCTCACACTCTGCTGCCCTCAGACCTCTTCAGATGTCACCACCCTGTTGAAACTTGCTACCCCCTTACCCATACCTCCTTCCTAGCTATGTCCTTCTTTCTTTTCCTCTCCACAGCTGTTACCGCACTTGGGCAAAAATCCTTTTTGCTTATTTATGGTGATCATTTGTCTTATTCTTTAATATGCTGGTAGCATGAAGGCAGGGATTTGGGGCCTTGAATAGTAATCATTCAGTGTGTATTGGTTAAATAATCAGATTTCTCTTTCATAGGTTCTGACAGAAAGTGAATTGGATGAGGCAGAGATTTGAGCTGGAGCAGTACAAGTCTCATCACAGTAGTTTGTACGTGAGGGAGCAGAAGCTTGGTTGTAGTGATAGGCAGTGAGATAAGAGAGACAGGCCTAAAGGGAATGGCATTAAAAAGAGGGGAGTGGGTCACCTGCCTTGCTGGTATTTATAATTGTTGGATGAAAAGGGAAGAAGAATAAAATACTTGTACTTGGATTTTTTTTTTATATAGGTGATTTATAAAACAAAATTGTAAACCATTGAAAATGAGTCTGAATAGATCTCATTAATTAAAAAATACAAACATTAAAGTATCTAGCCAAAGTCACATGGATTTTTCTGATTTGTTTTTCTTCTCTTTTTTTTTTCCTAGAGCCTTGCTTCCTGTTTTACATCACAAATCTAAAAAAGGACCTCCCCGCCAAGCCAAGTATGCTATTCATTGTATTCATGCAATATTTTCTAGTAAAGAGACCCAGTTTGCACAGATTTTTGAGGTAAAGATAAAAACAATTGTTTCATATGGTGTATTGAATATTGATATTTTACTGAATGTTCACATTTGGCGATACGTCACTGTGTAGTCCTTTTTCAGAATTTGAGTGTATAATCAACATTGACAAGTGGTTAAAATATGAAAATATCTGTTTATTCAGATTTTTCAGTTGATTTCTGATTAACTCAAATTCAGAAGCCATACAATTGTATAATATTGTTTGGCTTTGCTTTAATATTTAGTAATTGGAGACTTCATAAGTAATTAAATCTAAAAATCATAATTTTTGATAGATAACAGATTGTTCTGTCAATTTATAGTGTTCAAAAACTTGAATTTTTAATGAGATTATACTACTGTAACAGTGTTGTAAATCAACATTAAATTGTAATATAAAGTAAATAAGTTTATACCTTTTTGACTGACCTAATTTTGTCTCATAAAGTATATCATTTTAATAGTTTATATTATTTTCTCCTCTTTTCAATAACTTTTGTTTTAATTGCAATCTGATTGCAATTTATTAAAATTGAGGGCTTTTATTAGCTCTGTTATTTCAAACTAAAGCTAAGCAGAAAATCTATAAAATCCTAATTTATTAGTTTATTAGTTTAATTTAGTTATGCTAAAGCTCCCTCCCATAAATACTTTGGGGCTTGTTATCTCTGTTTTAGGAAGGAATATGCTAGTTTTGTCATATCTTCATGTATAATTGCCTCCCTTTCACCTTATTTTAATCACCTGAAGGAGGAAGGAAAGAGTTGTTTTTTGTAACTGTCTGCTAAACGGCATCTTTGCTGTAGATAGCATATAATTTATTTTAAATTTTGTGCATAAGAGTGGAGGTATTTTCTGAAATATTTATGTGTATGAGATAACCTTCAATAAATTCATGTTGATTATAGGAAGCTTTGGGTTTTCTTGTTAAATCTCCTTTTACCTTTCAATGATGAAGATGAGCATACTAATGATAACTTGCATTTGTGAGGTACTTATCTATTTTCGTTTGACATAGTATCTGTTATTTTACTTTGTCTTCACTAGGCCCTCTTACTTGTAATCTACCTTGCATAACATAGGAGGTTAGCTGGTTTTCTGGGAAAAAATTTCAGGGAGGCCCCTGACCTTCATGAGGCTACCACTGATCCAGGGTCTGGTCATCTATTTTACATTTTCAGAAATGATCTTATTAAATGTAGAAGATTATCAGACTCATTATAGTAAACTAATTGACAATAACAATTTACTGAATCAGATTTAGTTTACAATATAAACAAGAATCTGGCACTTAGGTAAGTGTGCAGTGGAAGTATTGAGGGTAGTCATCAAGGGTAACAAGAAGTAAACTCATATAAATATTTTTTTAATAAGTGAAACCTCATATTGCCTTAATATGCTGGGAAAGGACAGTTTCATATTAGCTTTTCAAGCCTAGAATTTTGTGTATTCAACATGAGAAATAGAGCACAAACTTTTCATTAAAATAAAGCATAAAATCTTTTTAATAGATAATATATTCACTTGTTTCAAAAACAAAAGATACGAAAGCATTATACAGTGAAAAAAGTTCTCTCCCACCCACTTCTGTATCCTCAGCCACCCACCACCCTTTCCCACAGGCAACCAGTGTTTTCCGTTTCTAATATATTTTTCCAGAGAGATTTTATTCATATACAATTAAGGATACATAAACACACAATCACACACACACACTTCCCTCTCACCCCCTCCTACCTCCCCAGCCCCTTTATTTCAGTGATAGTATACTGTAGTTGCTCTTACGGTTTTTATATATTTAAAACTTAACAATGCATTTTAGATATCGTTCTGTGTGAATATATGAAGAGCTTCTCCATTCTTTTGTCATGGCAAAATGCATGTTAATGGTTGAGTTTCCTATCAGAATAATAAAAATGATTTCATGTCTTTTGGCATTTACTATTTGATACTATAATAAAGACCCCAGAATCCAAGTGCTTGGACATAATAAAAGCTTACTTCTTGTTTGTGAAACATCCAGTGGGTGTTAGTGACTTAGGACCACAGACTCTTTTCTCTTCTCTCTCTTTTCTTTAAGACCCCTCTGGATTCTTGGCATTAAGCCAGCCAGTGATAGGGTTGTGGGGCAAGACGCACTGTTCAGACCTGCCTTCATGCAGGTGGGGACACACCTCGCTTCCACTCATGTTCATTGATAGAACTCGTTCAAACATCCTCACCTTCCTGCAGAAGAAATAGCAGGCGTAGCCATCCTTATGCCCAGGAAGGAGAAGTGAAGTGGATATTGGTACGACCTGGCAGTCTCTAACATAGTCATCAAATATCTGCTTCTTACCATGATTCTCCATGCCAAAATGATTCTGTGCCTACCTCTAAACTATGCCTTCTAGACATTATAAGTAACCAGTAAAAGTCTAAATGGAATTTACTCTCACTGTGTATATGTATTGAAACTTTTGTAGTTTTTATAACTGAAAGTTGAAAAATGTGAACTATCTGCATATGTATGGATTTGAATGTCTTTTCCTCCCCTCATTTTCAGCCTTTGCATAAGAGCCTCGATCCAAGCAACCTGGAGCATCTCATAACACCATTGGTCACTATTGGGCATATTGCTCTCCTGGCACCTGATCAGTTTGCTGCTCCTTTGAAATCTTTGGTGGCTACTTTCATTGTGAAAGATCTTCTAATGAATGATAGGGTAATTTCTATTTTTTAGACTTGTATTATTCATAATGTTATCTTCTAAAATTTTATACAACAAAGAGGTGAAGTCGTATAAGTGACATTTCCATGTGGTTGCTTTTGAATTAGGTTTTCCTCTCTATTTTTTTAATATGCAGTATCTCCTTCTAAGTGAAATAACATTGAAATACAGTGATTAGTGAATACAAACCATCACCTGATTCCACATATTTCAGCTTTCAGTTTTTGTGACATCTATTTAAGACTCATGCCAGTTCGCGGGATGGTTGTTGTGACTATAGTTGTGCTTTTCCAGACATAGTAGAGGATCAAAAGACCCCTAAGTGAATACATTGTTTGACTCCAATATATATGTACTGGGAGTGGGGAGGGTGTCTGGATCTGGTAGAACTGATCCCTTAGAATCACATGGAGTTTATGTATGTGCCTGTGCATATTTTTATACAATTACACACAGACACACATATCACCATTGATTTTTTTGTCTACTGTGTGCTCAGTTCTGTACTAGGTTCTCTGGAAAATTAAAAGAAATCTGAGATACAATTTCTACCCTTATGATATAGTTAAAATTCTTTAAGATATGTACTTACATTGCCATGTGTCATATCCATCATTATTCTTTCCCATTAATAAATTTAAAAACTTGAATTGCTTAATGAAAAATATTTTGTGAATTAGTCAAGAACATTGTGTATTTTATTTTTTTTTTTTATTATGGGTAAAAATCAAAATTCTCACAATACATACAAACATTTGCATAATGATATATAAATATATGTGCATATATGTGTATTTGCTTACAAAAATGTTATTTATATATATATATATATATATACATATATTTTAAGAGGTGCTTAGATTACCCAAAATATTACACGGAACCCACTGGGATTCCCATGTTGCCCACCTCCCACACCTCCCACCACATCCCACACAAACATCTCCCACAAGTGTGGCCCACCAACCTCAATGAACTTACACATCCTGGAGCCTTGCCACCAACCATAGACCACAGTTCACACTGTAGACCACACTCTCTCCCACTCAGTTCTGAGTTGTGTATTTTAAATATAAATTCCTAATGGTTTCTAGCTGTTGATATTACCTGACCAGAGACCTGTGATTCGGAGACTAAGGGCCTAGGTTAATTTCCATTCTCTACCAGTTCTTTTGTTTGTTTTCTTCATTAATGTTTCTTACTTTTTCTTCCCCTGGGTACACTATTCTATATGTATAGGGTAAAGTTAGCTAATCATGCTGTTCAAATTATCTATATCCTCTTGTCTTTTTAACTAAATTTTTCAGTGATGGAAAACATACCAGAAAAGTACAAAGTGCACAACTTTATAGGGGTACAGCACTTTATTTACCAAGAGTTAGCATTTTCAACCAACATACTACCCAAGTCAAGAAATACGATATCAGCACTGCAGAAGCCCTGTATGTCCCTTTCCTATTATTACCACCACCTTACTGCCTGAAGGTAACCATTACTCTGACTTCTCACACCATCAATTACTTTTATTTGTTTTTATTTCTTAATTTATTTTTTATTAGAGAAGCTGTAGGTTTATAGAAAAATTATTCAGAAATTACAGAGTTCCCTTATCCCCCCCCCCCCATACATGGAGTTTTCTGCATTATTAACACTGTGCATTCGTGTGGTAACTTTGATGCAGGTGATGAAAGAATATTATTATAATTGTACTGTTTACTATAGTCCATAGTTTCCATTAGGATACACTGTGTTGTATAGTCCTATAGTTTTATAAAAATGTTATTCCTGTTTTATATATATGTATATATATAACCTAAAATTTCCCCTTTTAACCACATTCAAATATATAATTCATTGGTGTTAATTATAATCAGTGTTGTGATACCATCTCCCAGCTGTTACCAAAACATTTTATCACCCCAGACAGAAACTCTGTATCAATTAAGCATTAACTCCCCATTTCCTAAACCCCCTCCAACCCATCATAACCATATTCTAGTTTCTAACTCAGTGGATTTGCTTATTGTAATTATTTCTTATCAGTAAGACCATACAGTATGTGTCATTTTCTCTCTGCTTATTTCACTCAATATGGTATCTTCAAAATTCATCCATGTCATCACATGTGTCAGAACTTCATTCTTTTCTATGCTGAATATATTCCATTGTATGTATATAAAATTTTTTTTTCTTTATTCGAGAAGTTGTGGATTTACAGAAAATCATAAATGCATAAATCACAATGCATAAAATACAGGATGTCCAGGCATCACCCCACGACCACTTCCTTGCATTGGTGTGGAACATTTGTCACAATTGATGATAGCATGTTTCTATAACTACCATTCACTAAAGCCCATGGTTTAACTTAGGGCTTACTGTTTGTGTGTAGTTCCATGGATTTTTAAATTTTAATTTCTATTCTGTTACCATACATACAATCTAACATTTCTGCTTTTAATTATATTCAGATATATATTTCAGTGCTATTAATTGCATTCACAGTGTTTTGCTGCCATTGCCACCATCCATTACCAAAACACTTCCATTATTCCAAATAGGAACCCTGTACTTATTTTATTTTATTTTTAATTTAATTTAATTTTATTTTATTTTATTTATTTTATTTTATTTATTTTAATTTTTTAAATGTACTGGGGTCGGGAATTGAGCCTGGGATCTCGTATGTGGGAAGCCAGCGCTCAACCACTGAGCCACATCGACTCCCCTGAGTTGGTTTTTTCATTTGTTTGCTTGTTGTTTGTTTTTATAGGAGGCACAGGGATCAAACCTAGAACTCATATGGGAAGCAGGCACTCAGCCACTTGAGCCACATCTGCTCCCCAAACCCTGTACATTTACTTACCAGTTCATATCCCAACCTCGTCCCCTGATAAACCTATAAACCTGGATTCTGACTATATGAGTTGCTTAGTCTAATTGCTTTAAATCAGTAAGATAATACAATATTTGTCCTTTTGTGTCGGGCTTAGTTCACTCAACACGATGTCTTTAAGGTTCATCCATGTTGTTGCATGCATGAGGACTTCATTCCTTTTTACAGCTGAATAATATTCCATTGTACGTATATACTGCGTTTTGTTTATCTACTCATTATTTGATGGACACCTGGGTTGCTTCCATCTTTTGGCAATTGTAAATAATGCTACTGAAGATCAGTGTGCAAAAATCTGTTACAGTCCCTACTTTCAATTCTTTTGGATATATACATAGTAGAGGGATTGCCTAATCATATGGTAGTTTTATACTTAGCTTCCTGAGGAACTGATAAACTGAACTGTCTTCCGCAGTGGCTGCACCATTTTACATTGCCACCAGCAATGAATGAGGGTTCCTATTTCTCCAGACCCTCTCCAACACTTGTTATTTTCTGTTTTTTTTTTTTTGTTGTTGTTTGTTTGTTTTTAATAGCCCTTCTAGTTGGTGTGAAATGGTATTTCATTGTGTGTGTGTTTTTTTTTTAAGATTTATTTATTTAAATTTATCCCCCCTCCCCAGATGGTTCTCATGTCTATCTGTTTGTTTGCTCGCCTTCTCCAGGAGGCACCAGGAACTGAACCCAGGACCTCTCACATGGAATGCAAGTGCCCAACATCCTGAGCCACATCCACTCCCCGCGAGCTGCGGCGTCTGCTGGCTTGTGGCATCTGCTTGTTAAGGCATCTGCCCATTGCGAGCTGCGGCGTCTGCTGGCTTGTGGCATCTGCTTGTTTAGGCATCTGCCCGTTGTGGCAGGGGCAGCGTCTAGCTTGTTGTGGTGGGGTATGGCATCTAGCTTGTTGCAGTGGGTGTGGGCATCTAGCTCGTTGCAGCACCTGAGGGCAACTGTTCATCTTTCTTTAGGAGGCACCGGGCCCCCTCCACCCCCTGCTCATGTGATAGATGGACGCCCAACTGGTCAAGCCACATCCGCTTCCCTCATTGTTGTTTTGATTTGCATTTCCCTGATGGTTAATGATATCGAGCATCTTTTCATGTGCTTTCTGGCCATTTGCATTCCTTCTTTGGAGAGATGTCTATTGAAGTCTTTTACCCATTTTAAAAATTGGGTTATTTGTCTTTTTGTTGTTAATTTGAAAGATTTCTTTATATATTCTGGATGTTAAACCTTTATCGGATATGGGATTTCCAATATTTTCTCCCATTGTGTCGTTTGTCATTTCACTTTAACGATAGAGTCCTTTGAGAAGTGAAAAATTTTCATTTTGATGAGGTTTATCTTTTTTTTTTCATTTGTTGCTTGTAATTTGTGTGTAACGTCTGAGAAAACATTGCCTAACACATGGGCCTGAAGATGCTTCCCTATGTTTTCTTCCATGAGTTTGATGATTCTAGCTCTTATATTTAGGTCCTTGATTAATTTTGAAGTGATTTTTGTATATAGTGTGAGGTAGGGGTTCTCCCCCCTCCCCAATTTTTTTTTTTTTTTTTTTTTTTGGGCAAATGGAGCTCCAATTTTCCCAGCACCATTTGTTGAAGAGACTATTCTTTCCCAGTTGAGAGGTCATTGTCACCTTGTCAAAAATCAGTTGGCCTGGGGAGTGGATGTGGCTCAAGTGATTGAACGCCTGCTTTTCCTACACGGGAGGGCCTGGGATGCCTCTTTAAAAAACAAACAAACAAGCAAACAAAAAAATCAACTTAAGGGAGCTCATATGCCTCAGTGGTTAAGTTCTGGCTTCCCACATATAAGGTCCCAGGTTCAATCCTTGGCCCTATACCTAAAAAAAAAAAAAAAAAAAAAATCAGTTTGACTTAAATGTGAGGGATGATTTCTGAGCTCTCAGTTTGATTTCATTGTTCTACAGGTTCGTCCTTGTGCCAGTACCATGGTGTATAATTATTTCAATGTGCTGTTTAATTTTATTTGCTTGTATTTTGTTGAGGATTTTTAAATCTTATTCATAAGAGATAGATATTGGTTTGTCGTTTCCTTTTCCTTTGGTGTCTTTATCTGACTTTGTTATGATGATGATATTGGCTTCATAGAACGAGTTAGGGACTATTCCTTCCTCTTTAGTTTTCTGCAGAGCTTGCTAAGGGTTGGTGTTATTCATCTTGGAATGTTTTTGTTAACATTCTCCAAGGAAGCCTTCCAGTCCTGGCACTTTCTAAGTTGGGAGGTTTTTGATTGCTGATCACTCTCTTTACTGGTTTTTGGTCTGTTGAGATCTTCTCTTTATTCTTCAGTCAGCATAGGTAGTTTGTGTGTATCTAGGAATTTGTCCATTTTACCTATGTTACCTAATTTCTTGGCGTACAGTTTTTCATAGTGTCCTCTTGAAACTTTTTAAAAAAAATTTGTGTGGTAATGTCCCCCTTTGTATTTCTGATTTTAGTTATTTGCATTCTCTCGTTTGTCATTGTAGAGAAAGGTGTCAAATTTTTTTATCTTTTTATAGAACCAACTTCTGGTTTAGATCATTGAATTTTTTTTCTCTATTCCATTTATCTCCGTGCTAATCTTTGTAATTTCCTTCCTTCTGCTTGCTTTGGGTCTAGTTTGCTATTCTTTTTGTAGATCTTCTAATTGTGAGGTTAGGCCTCTGATTTGAGATCTTTTTTCTTTTTTAATATAAGTGTTTATAGCTATAAATATCCCTCTTAATACTGCCCTGGCTGCATCCCATAAATTTTGGTATGAGTATTTTCTTTTTCATTTGCCTCAAGATTGTGCCCGTTTCCCTTGTGATTTCTTTGACTCATTGGCTGTTTAAGAACACGTTAATTTCCACATATTTGTGAATTTTGCAGTTCTCCCTCTGTATTGATTTCTACCTCCATCCCAATGTAATTAGAGAAGATTCATTATATGATTTCAGTATTTTTTAATTTATTGAGATTTGTTTTGTGACCTAATTTATTGTCTCTTTTGGAGAATGACCTGTGTGTACTAGAGAAGAAAATGTGTTCTGCTGCTGTTGGGTAAAGTATTCAATGTATGTCTTTTAGCCCAATTTTTTTTTTTTTTTTTTTCAGTATCATTGAAATCTTCTATTTCTTTATTGATCTTCTGTCTAGATGTTCTGTCCATTGTTGAAAATGGTGTATTGAAGTCTCCTATTAATAATTTAGAATTATTTTTTCCTTCAAATCTGTCGATATTTGCTTCATATATTTTGGGTCTCTGCTGTTAGTGCATATATATATTTATAATTATGTCTTCTTACTGCATTGACTTATAAGTATATTGTGACTTTTTTTGTCGTCCCCCCATAACAGATTTTGAGTTAATGTCATTTTATTTAATATTAGTATAGCTACCCCAGCTCTCTTTTGGTTGCTAGTTGTACATTTTTTTCCATCCTTTCACTTTCAACCCACTTAGGTCTTTGAATTTAAGGCGAGTTTCTTGTGGACAGTACAGTTGAGTCATGTTTTTGTTGATGTTTTTTAGGAGGTACTGGGGATCGAACCCGGGACCTCATACATGGGAAGCAGACGCTCAACCACTTGAACTACATCCACTCCCTGAGTTATGCTTTTTAATCCATTCTGCTAACCTCTGCCATTTGACTAGACAGTTTAATCCATTTACATTTACAATAATTACTGATAATGTGGGACTTTCTTCTGCCATTTTATTATTTGTAAGGTCTATACCTGTTTGTCCTCCAATTCTTCCATTACTGTCTACTTTTATATTTATTTGATTTTTTTGTAGTCTACCATTTTGAGTCTCTTCTCGTTTCCTTCTGTAAGTATTTTTCTTTGTGATTACAATGGGGCTTAAACTTGCCATCCTAAATCTATAACATAACATTTGTTTGGGTATCAGCTTAACCTTGAGGGCATATACCAATGCTCTTCCTAAACACTTCCGGCACCTTTTTGTTGCTACTTGTTAAAAATTATATCTTTGTATTTTGTATGTTCCAAGCCACAGATTTATCATTACTTTTATGCTTTTGCATTTTAGAAACTGTAAGATGTACAAAGTGGAACTCATATTAAAAAACACAATACAGTAGTCCTGGCATTGATATTGCCCATGTGGTTATCTTTATTGGAGGCCTTTATTTCTTTTTTTTTTTTTTTTTTGTATTACTTGATTTTATTTTACACTAGGTGGTGGGCACAAAGCAATCTCCTTAATAAAGTTGACAATATGCTTCACTCAGAACATTTTTAATAATGCACATTAAAAAAAAAAAGTGTTCACCTTACAAATTGTTCTGCAATCCAAATATACAATAGCTTGGAAAACAACGTTTAGAAAACAAAAGCCAATGTATAAAGACAGATTAAAACAACTAGAACAGTGCAGGCTCTGATTTTACAGTTTTCTTACTGCATCATCAATGTCAGAAATCTGTTCCTTCAGCTGGCTCCACTGCTCGGGATTTAAAGAAATACCTTTACTTCCTGGTTTCATTTCACCTTCTGGATCCATCCAATATTCTCTAATATCAATCAGGACTTTTCCTTTAAAGTCCCTAACACTGACGTACCTCATTTTTCCAATCTGAAACATGTTATCATCTCTGCTGCTGCTGCTTTGCTTGGAAGATGACAGGGCTCTTGAGGTTTCACCAGTCTTTTGCTTCTTTACAGGTTTTTCTGGAGTAACTTGCTTTTTCCTCTTTAGCTTTTTGTCAACTTCACTATCAGAATCACTGCCAGATGAGCTTGAAGAAACAAGTTCCTTTGATTTAGGCATTGCTCCGCTCCTACAGCCGAACAGCCTCCTGCTCGCTCGCTCGCTCCCGACTCCTTTATTTCTTTGTACTGCTTCTGTCCACTGTCTCGTGTTCTTCCTTGTCAGTTCGAAGAACTGCCTTTAGCGTTGCTCCTCTGGCAGCTCTGTTGGTGATGAACTCCCACAGCTTTTGTTGATCCGGGAATGTGTTAATTTCCCCTTCATTCTTAAAAACAGTCTCCCTGGATGTGAAATTCTCAGTTGGCAATTGTTTTCTTTCAGCACTTCATATATTTCATACTATTCTCTTTTTGCCTCTCTGGTTTCTTCCTTGTATGTAACAGGTTGCTCTCTTGCAGATTTCAGAACTTCCTCTTGTCTTTGGCATTGGACAGACAACTAGGTTCCTGGGTATTATTTTCATTGAGTTTTATCCTTTTGGGGGTTTATTGGCCTTTTGGAATGTGCACATTCATTCCTTTAGTTAAATTTAGGAAGGTTTCTGCCATTATTTCTTGGAATATTCCTTCTGCTACCTTCTGTCTTCTCATTCTGGAACTTCCATAATGTGAAATGGTTCACTTGACGGTGTCCCACAGTCTCTTAGATGCCATTTGCTTTTCTTTAGTCTGATTTTCTTTATTCTTCTCATCCTGAATCATTTCAATTTTCTTGTCTTTGAGTTCACTGATTTTTTTTTTCTGCCTCTTTCCTGCTTTTCAAACCTTCTAGGATATTATTCATTTCTCTTATTTTAGTCTTCAACTCTAGCATTTCTGTTTGGTTCCTTTTTGAAATTTTATCTCTTTATTGACACCCCCATATTATTCATCATTTTCCTTATATCCTTTAGTTCTTTCTCACTATTTTCCTTTATCTCCTTGAGTATATTAAGGAGATATATCATTTTTGGTATATCTGAAGTGGTCTTCTTTCTTGTCTTGTTCCTATAGATAGAGCATCATTTCCTATTTCTTTGCTCTGTAATCTTTTGTTGTGCAAAGTTTATTTTTAATATTTTTAATATGGGATTTATTTCTTGATCTATCCCTTAAGTTTATAGCCAGCTCATGATATGACGTAGATTTCTTGAGTGCCAGAAGCTAAGAAAATCAAGCAAACCCAACGCCAAAAAAACACCTTTCAGAGTTTTTGGGTCTGCTTTGGCTTGTGCTCTCCTTTAGAGTTGGCCCTCTTATCAAGATTAGCCTTAGGTGAATGTGAAGTGTGAAGTCCTTTCAGCTTTTTCTGAGTCTCTGCCTTATCTGGGCTTTTGTTCACTGGTGACCTTAGGAATTCCCCTTTCACCGGAATCAGAATGTCCCCTCCATATCCTATTTGATAATGCCCCCCCACCCCCACAGTTGCTCGATTTTATGTCTTAAAGCTGGTAATCCTTTACCTTAGATCCATTTGACTTCATTGTTTCTTTCACTACTTAGCTGCCAGAAAGCTGCTTTTGCCTACAGAGGAAGTCCTGGGAGGGCAAGTCAAAGATAATTTCCCGGTTAAGCCTTTCAGGACTGCCACTGATTGTTTGGCACCAACAAAAGCCATGGGTATTACCATGCTCCCTCCAGAACTGGGTCAGGACCCACAGTGGTGGTGCAGGCCAGCCCTGAGCTCTGCAGGGAGGGCGTGGAGGATGCACCAGCAAGGGTGCCATGAGCTGCTTCTGCTGTTTTCAATGCTGCCTTTTCTTGATTTGACACTTTCCCAGTTACCACAGTCCTTTGTTTTGAGAAAGATGGCTCTGTCATATTTTCAAATTGTTCAAAGATTCTGTAGGGAAATGGCACCCAGGAGTGTCTTATACCACCATCTTGGTTAACCAGAAACCAATTTTACTTCTTTTTGAACTTTTCATAAATGATATCATCTCTAGTATATATATTTTTAGCTTTAGTCCATCCTGATTGTTCTTTCTTTTTTTAAATAAAAATTCTGTTGAAGTATATCATTTATACATGAACATACATAAACAATAAGTATATAGTAAAAGTTGTGAACTTCTAAAACAAACATGCATTTCATCATACAGGGCTTCCATATATCACCCCACCACCAACACCTTGCATTGTTGTGAAACATTTTTATTACAAACTATGAAAAAGCTTTGTCAAAATATTACTGCTACCTGTAGTCCATATCTTACATTTGGTGTATTCTTCCCCCTCCAACCCACCTGATTATTAATACCCTGTATTAGTATTATACATTTGTTATAGTTCATGAGAGAATGTTCTTATATTTGTTCTTTTAATCACAGGCCATCTTCCACCACTGGATTCCCTGCATTACGCAGTCCCATGCTTTGTACAATCCAGTCCAAGTGTACATTCAGTGGCTCTTGTTTTCAGAGTTGTACTGTCACCACCTCAGTCAATTTTAAAATGTTTTCATTACTCCAAAAGGAAAAATCCCACACCCCCTTATAGCCCCCTTATAGAATTGATATAATAGCCTCTTGGCCATTGCTCCAAATATATTATAATATTACTGTTAATTTTCATCCATAAGTTATACTAGTTTATCTATATATCTATTTTAGAGAAGTTATGAGCTTACAAAACAATTGACCATAGTGTACAGAATTCCCATACCACACCTCTATACCAATACCTTGCATTGTTGTGGAACATTTGTAACAGATTATGAAAGAACATGATCAGACTATTACCACTAACCATGGTCCATAACATATATTTGGTATATTTCCCCCCTTCTTTATTTTTCCTTTAAAGCTTTATTCACATACCATATAATCCATCCAAAGTATACAATCAGTGGCTTTTGGTATAGTCATAGTGTTGTGCATTCATCACCACAAAAAATTTTAGAACAATTTTATTCAGAGTAAGTTTTATATTTGACTTCCTTCACTCAGTACTACGTAGGTGAGATTCACCTCTGTTATTGCATATAGCAGCAATTGGGTTTATTTCTCTGCTGTGTAGTATTCCATTGGCTGCACATGCCACAATTTTATCTCTTCTACAGCTCATAAATATTTAGGTTGTTTTGAGTGTTTAATCATTACTGCTATTATGAATATCCTTTTATATATCTTTTTGTGGGCTTCTGTTTGCATGTCTGTTGGTGTGTAATTGTTGTGCATAGGGCATGTATACGTTCAATTTTAGTAAATTTTGCCAAATTGCTGATAATTATTTGCCAATAATTGTTCCAGTTGGCATTATTGCCTGTGGCAAGTGAGAATTCTAGTGGTGCCATATCCTCCTCTGTGGTGGTCATACCAGTCTTTTTCATTTTGGCAATTTTTGTTTGCTCTTAAGCACTTTTTCATATACATGTTGACAGTTTGAATAACCCCTTTTGTGAAGTGCCCACTTAAAATCTTTTGTACATTTTTGTTTTAAATTGTCAGGCTTTCTTTTATTGACTTGTAAGGTTTTTTTTTAATATTTTGTTGATAATAAGGTAAATTTGTTCTCCCATTCTGTAAGGTTCCTTTTTACTCTGTTACTAATGTATTTTCATTAACAGAAGGTCTTCATTTTAATGAAGCCCAAGTTATCAAGCTTTTTTTTTATGGTTACTAGTTATCATGGTTAATTCATTTTTGCCTACCCCAAGTTTATAAGCATATTCCTAATTTTGCTGTCTGGCACTATGCTAATATGCTAACCACTTGTGGCTATTTAAATTAAATAAAATAAATTTAAATAAAATAAATTTAAATTAAATAAAATTTAAATGTAATTAAGAATCTACTTCCTCATCTACATGTTTCATGTGTTCAGTAGCCACATGTGACTAGTGACTGAGTATTGGCCTGCACAGGTGTAGAACGCTTCCACCTCCACAGGAAGATTCACTGTGCAGCACTGTTGTGCACATATTACTGTTTTTAACTTTTTCTGCAATCTGTTTGGAATTTATGTTTTATATGGTATGAAGTAGATGTTCTTATCCAATTTTATTTTCACTTGATTCAGTATCATTTACTGAATGGATGTATTTTCTCCGCTGCTTTTTAAAAAGTCAATGTGAAATTCACACAAAATTAACCATTTTAAAGTGGAGAGTTCAGTAGCAGTTAGTACATTCACAATATTGTGCAACCACCACCTCTATCTAGTTCCAAAACATTTTCATCACTCCAAAAGAAAACCCTGTACCCATTAAGCAGTCACTCCACATTCTTTTCTGTCGCCAGCCACTGGCAATCACAAAGATGCTGTTTGTCTCTCTGCATTTACCTTTTCTTGAGATTTCATGGAAATGGAGTCATCCAGTACATGAGTTTTTGTGTCTGGCTTCTTTGACTTAGCTTGATGTCTTCAAGGTTCATCCATGAGGTAGCATTAGGTAGTATTAGAACTTCGCTCCTTTTTATGGCTGAATAATAGTCCATAATAGCTATACTTCACAATTTATCCACTTAGACTTTGATGGACATTTGGGTGGTTTCCACCTTTCTTTTTTTTGTGATAGTGCTGCTGTGAATGTTAGTGTAAAAGTATTTTTTGGAGTACTTGGTTTTCAGTTCTTTTAAATATATACCCAGGAGTGGAAGTAGTAGGTAATTCTTTTTTTTGTAACTTTTTGAGGAACCATCAAATAGCACCTGTACCATTTAACATCCCACTAGCAATTCACCCTAGTTCCAGTTTCTCCATCTCCTTGCTATCATTTGTTATTTTCCATTCTTAGAATATAACCATCCTTGTGGGTATAATGTGGTATCTCATGATTTGATTTCCATTTGCCTGATGACTATGATATTGATCATATTTTCATGTGGTTATTGACCATTTGTATATTTTCTTTGGAGAAATGGCTATAAAGTCCTTTGCCCCCTTTTTTTTTTTTTTTAAGATTTATTTATTTATTAAACCCCACCTCCCCACCCCCATTGTTTGCATTTGCTGTGTCCGTTTGCTGTGTGCTGGTCTTTTCTTTCTAGGAGGCACCGGGACCTCCCGTGTGAGAGGGAGGTGCTAATCTCCTGGCCACTCCGCTCCCTGCTTTATTGCATCTCTCATTGTATTTCCTCACTGTCTCTTTTTTTTTTTTTTTTTAAGATTTTTATTTATTTATTCATTTATCCCCCCCTTGCTGCTTGTGCTCGCCGGGTCAGCTAACCACGCCGTGCGGGTGGGCTTTGCCTTCACCAGGAGGCCCTGGGAACCGAACCCGGGGCCTCCCATATGGTAAACGGGAGCCCTACTGATTGAGCCACAGCCTTGCGTCATCTGGTCGCATCAGCTCGCTGCACCAGCCTGTTGCCTGTTGTGTGAGCTCACCGTCTTGCGTGTCTTTCTCCAGGAGTCACTGGAAGCTGAACCTGGACCTCCCGTGTGGTAGGCAGGAACTCAGCTGTCTGACCCACATCTGCTTCCCCTTTGCCCATTTTTAAATTGGGTAATTAGTCATTTTGTTGTTGAGTTGTGAGAGTTCCTTATATATTTTTGATACAAGTCCCTTATTAGATATATGATTTGCACATATTTTCTCCCATTCTGTGGGTTGTCCTTTCGATTTCTTGATGGTGTCCTTTGATGAACAGAAGTTTTTAATTTTCATGTTCAGTTACTATTTTTCCTTTTGTTACCTGTCCTTTGGTGACCTAAGAATCCTTTGCCAAATTCAATGAAGATTTACCCCTATGTTTCCTTCTAAGAAATTTATTGGTTTAACTCTTACATTTAGGTCTTTGAATCATTTTGGTTAGTTTTTGTGTATGATGTTAGGTAATGATGCATCTTTTTCTTCTGGTCATCTAGCTATACCAGCACCATTTTATTGAATAGAGTAATTTTTTCCCCCATTGAATGTCTTGGCATCTTCATTGATGTATAGGTTTACTTTTGCACTATCTATTCCATTGATCTATGTATCTGTCCTTGCCCAGTACTATACTGTCTCAATTACTGTTGTTTTGTAGTAACTTTTGAAATCAGGAATTGTGAGTCCTCCTAATTTATTCTTCTTTTTTAGGATTGTTTTGGTATTCTTTATACCTGTTTACAGATGGTATGCTCTTGTATATAGAGAATCCTAAAAAATCCACTTAAAAAACAATTAGAACTAGTAAAGTTCAGCAAGGTTACAAGATACAAGATCAATATCCAAACCTCAACTGAATTCCTATCCACTTGCAACAAATAATCAAAAAATGAAATTAAGATGCATTCTATTCACAAAAGCATCAAGAAGAATAAAATTTTAGGAATAAATTTAATAAAGGAAGTGCAAACCTTATATTCTGAAAACATTGTTGAAAGAAATAAAAAATGAGCTAAATAAATAGAAAAACATCCTGTGTTCATGGGTTGGAAGACAGGATGGTATCAGAGAAATACTTGCTCATAAAATGAGTTTGAAGTTTCCCCATTCTTCTATTTTTATTTGCAAGAGTTTGTGAACAGCCTCCACTGTTCTTGGGAGTGTCCTTAGGCTTGAACTTTCTCTAAGCTCTGTTGCAAATGAAGTCAGTTCCTTGGGGGCAGGGGGAGGGATTAGCTTCTGTTTTAAGCCATGTTTCTCTTCACTGGCACTATCTGAAGCTGAGAGTGGGGACAGTGGCAAGCTTCTATCTGAGCAACACTCCTGCTTTAAGACCAGAGGGCTCAGTGGAGGGAGGGGCCTCTAGGCTTGCCTCTCCTATTAGGGGATCACTGCCTCACAGACAAGGCAGGGGCAGGCAGGGCTCCTGTGTTGTCAGCACATCTTTCCTTGAGTCAGGGCTGGGCAGAAGAAGGGAGCCCCATGTCTCCACCGCACTCACCTGGGACTTTGACCTCACATCAGTCTGTTAGGGGCAGGATGGGAAATGCTGAAGTCCTGCTTTTCCCAGAAAGGAAGCCCTGACTGGGAGCTGGAGGAGAGGTAGCAGTTTGTGCTCTGTCCCAGTGGTCTGCAGGTCTCCACCTCGCTGACTTGGCCCAGGGGTGAAGGACGGAGCATTCCTGGTGCAAGTACCGCAGCCTTTCCTATCACATTTTTGTCAGTTTTTTGAATAAGTGTTTCTTCATTTGCTGTTTGTTCTTAGGACCATTTCCAAAGGCTTTATTTTGTTTTCTTTTTTCTTTTTGTTTATTTTTCATTCCAAAAACTTTAAATGGTTGGATTTTTAAAATAATTTTCACCAGTTTCACTGTGGATTAAGTCAGCAGACCTCCTGAGGCTGTCATGCCAGAGTCAATCTCTTGTAGTTTTTCATTTCATGAAGATAATCTCTTAGGTAGCCTTTAACTTCTTTCACTAATGTTTCATAAAGTTTTGTATAGTGTTCTTGTATATATTCCCGGGTGTCTGATAGCTTTTTTTTTTTTTTTTTTTTTTTTTTTTTTGCTGCCCTGCTGGTATCCGAACCCAGCATCTGATATCTTTTGATGCTGTTGTTAATAATATTTTTAAAATTTTACTTACTGTTGCATTATAAAAATAAAATTGATTTTTGTATATTGACCTTGAATCCTGAGATTTTTTTAAAGACCCTTTTTAATTCTGTTAGTCTTTGCATTCTTTTTTTTTATTTACTTTTTATCCATTCCCCTGCCCTGTTTTTGCTGTTTTTGTGTCCATTTGCTGGGCAATTTTCTGTGTCTGTTTCCTGCCCTCTCTTCTCATCCTCCTCCTCCTGTCTTTACCGGGATTCTATCCTGGGAACCTCCGATGTGGGAGAGAGGCGTTCTGCCACCTGCGCCACCTCAGTTCCTGGTTTTTCAGTGCATCTCGTCTTGGCTCTCCCTTGTGTCACTCTCCTGTTATGTCATAATCTTGCTGCATGGCTCGTGGAGCCTGACAGCTCACCCACAAACAGGGCCTAGAGGCCTGCACGCCTTCTATATTTTTCTTTATTTTACCAGGCGGTCCCAGGAATTGAACCCAGGTCCCTCCATATGGGAGACGGACGCCTGACCATTTGAGCCACACCCGCCCCCCAGTCTTTGCATTCTTATGGGCTCCTTTCACATCAAGTCATTTGTGAATAATGACAGTTGTTTTTTTCTTTTCCATTCTGAATGCTCTTTGTTTCTTCTTCTCTCTGCACTGTCTAGGTCCTCCAATTTAATGTTGAAATGATGTGCTGATACTGGAACTTCTGTTTCATTCCCAGAGTCATAGGGAAAGTTGTCAACCTTTCACCCTTAAGTATAGTATTTGCCTACGTCAGATGAAGGAAGTTTCCTTCTTACTAGTTTTCTCACCTTTTTTTTCCCTTTATAATCATGCATGTATATAGAATTTTATTAAAGCCTTGATTATTTCAATTGAAATGATCATATGCTTTCTCTCCTTTATTTGGTAAACAGTTTATTACCTTAATTTGGTCATGATATGTTAGCTTTGCTTATTGCTCTATTTGGCTTGCTAATATTTTGTTTAGATTGTAACCATTTGTCTATATTCCTGAACTTGATTGACCTGTAATTTTTTGTTCTTGGAAATTCCTTCTGAAATTTTGTTATCAAGATTATGCTACCCTCATCAAACAAATTTGATATAGCATTCCTTCTTACTCTGTTCTCTGGAAGATTTATGCAAAATTGTGTTATTTTCTCTGTGTTAGAATTTACCAGTGAAGCCATCTGTGCAGTTTACTTTTAAGGAAGATTCTAATTATAGGCCCAATTTCTTTAGTAGTTATAATACCACTAAGACTCTATTTTTCTTGTGTCAGTATTAGAAAATCATGTATTTCTGGAATCCCCAATACCTCCTAAAATAATAATAATAATAATAATAATAATTAATGCAACTCATCTCAGTAGAATAAAAAACAAAAATCTCATGATAATCTCAATTGACACAGAAAAGGCATCTGACCATAATTCAATAATAGTTCATAATAAAAACACACAAAAAAGCTAAGAATAGAAGAGAGCTTCCTCAGTCTGATAAAGGGCATCTATGGAGAAGCAACAGCTAACAGCATAAGTAATGATGAAAGTCTAGGTGCTTTCCCAAAAGCTCGGGAACAAGTTCACAACTTCTCTAATTAAAAAAAAAAAAAGACTTGCTTCCTCCTTTCCAATCTTCTTGTCTTTTATTTCCTTTTCTCTTGTAGTTTCTCTGGCTAGAAGATCCAGTACAATTCTTTCATATATATATGGAAATTTGCCCATTTTGTTTAAATATTTTTAAGTATTGGTATAAACTTGTTCATAATATCTTTTGATGTCTGTAGGATTTGTAGTAATATCCTCTTTTTGTTCCTGATATTCCTATTTTTCTAAATTCTTAAGGTGGATCCTCTTGCTATTGATTTTTTCATCATTTTCTAATATATGCATTTTAATTTATAGCTTTCTTTCCTTTGGAGAATTGTTATGGTGCATTGCACAAATTAAAAAAACAAAACAAATAATTAACTTTTTTTTTTTTTTTTTTTTTTAAACTGCAAGTCCTTATAAGAGACACAGTTTAAAGATCAGGATACGGAAATATAGAAAGTAGAAACATGGAAAGAAACCAACAAAGAAGCTGCAGTAGCTTTACTAATAACAGACAAAGTTGTGCTAACATTGGACTTGTAATCAGATAAAGATGAACATCCTATAATAACAGCCAGTATACCTGGAAGAGAAATCTAAATTTGCATATATTTTCATTACGTTGCCAAAAAAAAACCCATATAGAGTGAAAGTTGAACTAAAATCTAGAATTCTAATGGCAGATTTTTAATATACCACTCAGTAACAAATAAAGGACTTGAAAAAGATGGACTAATAGTAACTAATCGAGGACTTGGAAATTTCACTTTACTGAAATATGTAAAATTATTACACTCAAATCAATTCTGTTACACATTCTATTACCTTTGTCTTTTTTTATGGTTATATAGGCATAAAATGATAGTGCGGTTTTTCAGTTGTGAATTTATTTATTTATTTTTAATCAATCTTGTTGACACATATTAATAAAAAAATCCATCCAAAGTGTACAATCAGTGGTATTTGGTATGATCACATGGTTGTGCATTCATCACTTCAGTCATTACTAGAGCATTTTCATTATTCCATTAATAATAATAATAAAACAAAAACTTATCACTTCTTAGTTTCTCTGTGCTTTCCATATCGTACATAGTTACTTTTCTGTTTCCATCTCTCTAGTTTATTTGTATTTATATTTTGTAAAAACAGTCTCATATATGCAATATTACCCATATTCATATTTCACAAAGGTTTCACTGTTACACAGTCCCATGTTACATCTTTTAGCTTTTCTTTTAGTAAATATACATGTCCTTAGACTTTCCCTTTCAACCACTGTCATACGCATATAATAGCTCTGCTAGTTACGAACACTATGATGTACAAGCTTGTACATCATACAAGCTATAATTAGCAGAGGTCAGCACTTAGTCTTATTGAGGTTCCCTTGTATGTGCTGCTTTGCTTTTCTCTTGCTGCCTTCAGAATACTCTATCTCTGATATTTGTCGTTCTGAATAGTAGGTGTCTCAGAGTAGGTCTATTAAGATTCATTCTGTTTGGGGTGCATTGTCCTTGCATATTGATATTTATGTCTGTCATAAGAGTTGGGAAGTTTTTGGTCATTATTTCTTCAAATATTCTTTCTGTCCCTTTTCCATTCTCTTCTTCTGGGACACTGATAATGCATGTTTGTGCGTTTCATGTTGTCAGTCAGTTCCCCGAGACCCTGTTCCATTTTTTCCATTCTTTTCTCTTTCTGTTCTCCTGTCTTTTCCAGTTTGGATGTTCTGTCCTTGAATTCACTAATTCTGTCTTTGAGCAATTCAAATCTGCTGTTATATGCCTCTAATGAATTTTTTTGGCATTTTTTTTTAAAACAAATCAATTTTATTGTTACATATTAATAAAGCATAAATCCATCCAAAGAGTATGATCAGTGATATTCGGTGTAATCACATATTTGTGCATTCATTTGCCTCTGATGTGTTTTTTGTTGTTGTTGTTGTTTTGTTGTTGTTTTTACCGGGAGGTCCCAGGGATGGAACCCAGGTCTCTCCATATGGGAGACGGACACCCAACCGTTTGAGCCACATCCGTCCCCCTGCAATGTGTTTTTTTTTAAGAGCTTATATGTTTGTTTGTTTTTTTAGAGATTTTATTTATTTATTCATTTATCTCCCCCTTGCTGCTTGTGCTCGCTGGGTCAGCTAACCACGCCGTATGGGCGGGCTTGCCTTCACCAGGAGGCCCTGGGAACTGAACCTGGGGCCTCCCATATGGTAAACGGGAGCCCTACTGATTGAGCCACAGCCGCTTCCCCTGTAATGTGTTTTTAATCTCATCTTTTATTTCTTTCATTCCCATAAGCTCTGTTACTTTTCTTTTCAGGCTTTCAAATTGTTCTTTATGCTCACCAAGTGTCTTCTTAATATCCTCTATCTTTTTAGTCATATTTTCCTTCAATTCTTTGAATTGATTTAGGAGATTTGATTAATTATCATTGATTAGTTGTCTCAAATCCTGTATCTTATCAGTATATTTGGTTTGTCCTTTGGCTAGGTCATCTCTACCTGTTTCCTAGTGTGGCTTGTAATTTTTTGCTGATGTCTAGGCATTGTTTTCCCTCTCTTACTGCAATTCTAAACATAAGTGTTAGACTTTTTCCCTTGCTGTTACTCAACTGTCAGACATACTTTTTCTGTGCATTTCTGCCTTTTTCCTCTGATACTTCAGGTTTTCTTCTGACCTGTCTTTGAGCTCACTAATTCTTTCTTTAGTTATATAGATTATCTCATGTTAAGCTCATGCATTGAATTAATTACACTTACTATATTTTTTAATTCTATGATGTTCTTACCGTTTTTAAAGATAGCTTTTATTTCCCTGCCAGAATTCTCTTTGATCTCCATTATTTCTCTCAATATTTCTTGAAGTGTTTTCTCATATGCATGTTATTTTGATTGAGTGGTAGATTTTGCATATGAAAAACTGTAGTGGTAATTTGAGGCCCTAGATGATTTTATATTCTAGAAAAGATTTACTTACTTTTGCTTCTCACAGTCAGTTGACTTATTGTCAGACGATCACCTCCGTCCAATGAAGGATGCAGTGATTGGAAGCTGGGCTTCAGTTTTGGGCAGGTTGATTTTTTTCCTGGTCACCTTTATGTCTAGGATGTATTTGTTTGGGATCTGTCCAAAAATCTAGGATGTTTAACAGGGCCTCTCCTCTTTATTGGACCCAGAATTCCAAGTTTTGTCATTCCTTCCACGACATGACACTGATGAACACTTTGCTGAACTTCTCAGCCCCTTCCTTCACTTTCAGAATCAGCTGTCATCTCTTTGAGAAAAGCATCCCCAGTGCCACTCAAATCTCTTGACTTCCCTCTTCTTTTGAAACTTTCCGCTGCAGAATCTCACTGCTTTGGTAGCTCTCTGTTGCCTTTCAAACTGATTATTAAAAAATATTTTGTTCAGCAAATACACATATATGCATATATATTTATATATCATTTTGCAAATGTTTGTATGTATTGTGAGAATTTTGATTTTTACCCACAATAAAAATAAATTAAAAAAAAAAAAAAAAAGGAAAAAATTACTGATGAAAGCATATTAATATAATTGTATAATTGGTCTATTAACTATGGTCAATTGTTTATATTGGGGTTCCCTGTTTGTGTTGTACAATCCTTTGTTTTATTTGAAATTTTTATTCTAATAACATATATGCAACCAAAAATTTCTTCTTTTAACTATGTTTAAATATACAACTCAATAATGTTAATTATGTTCATAAAATTGTGGTACCATACCCACCATCCATTACCAAAACTTTGCCATCACTTCAAATAGAAACTCTGTACAAGCTAAGAATTAGCTCCCCCTTCCTGACCCCCATACCAAACCACAGTAACCTATAATTTAGTTTCTAACACTATCAATTTTCTTATTCTAATTATTTCATATCAGTGAGTAAATAGAATATTTATCTGTTAAAAAAAAAAAAAAAATATATATATATATATATATATATATATATATATATATATATATATATATTTTGTTCAGCCCTTCCAGTTGTTCCAGTGGGAAGATTGGTTCAAAACAGTCAGCTCATATCAGAAACAAAACTCCCTTTTATCTCTTTCAACCCATTAATTTGTTTTGTATTATGTTTATTTGATATGTAGAAAGGAATATATGCAACATAAGTATATCTTTTATTTTACAGTATTACAATGAACAGCCATGAACTCTTGACATTACTGCTTTTATTATTCCCCCATCCTTTCTCCCTGTTCTTTTCCTGTTCTGTG
Organism: Tolypeutes matacus; assembly: GCA_026826555.1. Classification (NCBI taxonomy): domain Eukaryota; kingdom Metazoa; phylum Chordata; class Mammalia; order Cingulata; family Chlamyphoridae; genus Tolypeutes; species Tolypeutes matacus. The sequence goes on along the minus strand of JAKSZT010054335.1, from coordinate 15,323,809 downwards.
TTGCCACTCTCTTGAATTTTGGGCTTATTATTGCCTAAGGGAGAATATCACCACAGATATATCTTTAAACAACATACTTGTTTAGTTTTTCTTTTTGAACTTTATAAAAATTATATCATACCATATCTTGTCTTGTGTAATTTGCTTTTATCACTCTACGTTTGTTATCATCCCCTTACTTACATCTACCTGGGTTCATTCAGCAATAGTATTCATTGATGTATACTGTTTCTTTGTGGGAAATAGCTCATCATATATTCTCTAGGAGACATCTGCAGTATATCCATTTCTTTGCTCTTTTGAACAATGCTGCTAGGAACGTTCTTACAGATTACTATTCGTGCCTGTACAGGAGCAAGAATTTTTCTAAGAGTGAAATTTGACAGGTGATAGTGTATATATGCATTTAGTTTTTCATTTTATTGCCAAATTATTTTTCAAAATGGTTGTTAAAACTTATTTTCCTACCAGCAGTATATAACCTTTATTATTGTCAGATTTCTTAAATTTGTCTCACTTAATAGATATAAAATAGTGCCTCATTTTAGTCTTAATTTGCACTTCCCTGGTTGCTAAGGAAGTTCATATGTCCAGGCTCCGTCATGTTGTTCCCTCTCTTTTTTTTTGTCTTTTGTCCACAGATAATCGTCACAGACTTTAATCCTTTGTTAGTTGCATGTTGCAGGATCTTCATATGATGCTTAAAAGCCCACCTGTGACTTGTCTTTTCACTCTCTTTAATGGTGTCTTTGAACCAAAGTAATTAATTTCACTGTAGCTAAAATTTATCATTTCTTTCTTTTGTGGTTAATGTTTTTGATGTCCTGTTTAAGAAATTCCTCTCTACTCCAGTCCCATAACAATGGTCTCTCATATTTTCTTTTAAAAATTTTAAGGTTTTCTTTCATGCAAAAATATCAAGCCCCCTGGAATTGATTTGTTTGTTTGCTTTTTTGTGTGCTAAGACGTCCGGATTCTTTTTTTTTTTTTTTTTTAAGATCTTTTTGCATATCTTATGTTGGGTACCTCAATTTTTAAAATTAAGTTTTCTGTGTGTAGTTGATTTGGGGAATTATTTTGTGGTTTTGATCTTATGTTGCTCTTTCTTGCTAAACACTCAATATCAATATATTTCTGTGTATTTGTAATAATATTTATAAAGAGTGGCAGTTATGATTATTATTATTTTCTAATCCTTGCATCTTTTATATCTATATATTTCCTTATATTTCTACATATATTTCAGATATATACCCTTTTTCACTTCACCTTGACCTACCCATCTCAGAGAGAGAGATTGAAGTCTTCTGCTGTGGAGATGGAGTTTTCAGTCTTTCCTCGTATTATTTTTTTCCCCCTTCATATTCTTTTTTAGTTAGGCCAGTGAAAAGAATTTATTTGGGAAATGGGGGAAAGAACAGAGCTTGCTAAGAAATGGGAGAGAGACGGAAATACACACCAAGACTTGGTATGGGCCCCTCTAGGCAGAGAGCATCATGTTCTTTTTTAATCTTTTTTTAAATATATATAGTATGCTGTTAGGTATACACATGTTCATGAATTTTATTTCTTATTGGTGGTATAAGATATGTGCATCAGTATCCTATTTACATCAATATCCCATTTATACCTATCTCCCATTTACTGTTTTATTGGTGTACTTTTTACTTCCCTTTCATTTTTAGATTTTCTTTGTCATTTGGTTTTTGTTATATCTTTTGTGGTTTTATTTAATCCATCTGATAGTCTCTGTTGGTCTTGCTTATGATAACTTTTTTGTAAAGTTTTTTTATTATTATTTCAGCTGTTTAATTTTTTCTTGTGAATTAAATATTTTAGTGAAGTATATTTTTGAGTAATTCTTCCAAAATGCGCTTGTAATTTGGAAGCTTTCTCTCTGCCTTGAATTTCTGAAAATATTTTCCCCTTCATTTTTTTAATTTTATTTTTAAAGTAGCTTTAAATTACATAAACGTTACATAAAAAATATAGAGGATTCCCATATGCCCCACCCTTTGCCCCTCCCACAACTTCCCACATCAACAACATTCTTCATCAGTGTGGTACATTTACTACATTGATGAACACTCATTGAGGCGTTGCTGCTAACTGTGGACTGTGGTTTAGATTATAGTTTACACTCTGCCCCGCGCAATTTTGTAGGTTATGACAAAATATGTCTTGTATGTACAGTGACATTTTCTCCCATGTGTTCCTCCAATGTCTTTTTTTCATTTCATCTTCAAAGAAGCTTTATTTCTTTCTTTCTTTATTTATTTAAAACTGACTTTTGTTGTACAGTTCTACGAGTTTCTCTGCACCCCTCCCCTGCCCCCCCCCCCACTTGTTGTCTGTGTCCATTTGCTGGGTGATCTTCTGTGTGTTTCTTGCCTTCTTTTCTCATTTTTCTCCTCCAGGCTTCACCAGGATTTGATCCTAGGGACTTCCGATGTGGGAGAGAGGCATCTTGTCACTTGCGCCACCTCAGTTCCTGGTTTCTGGCGCGTCTCGCCTTGACTCTCCCCTGCGTCTCTCTTTTGTTGCATCATCATCTTGCTGCATGGCTCGCCTGCTTGCCTTTTTTCTTTTTTTTTACCAGGAGTTCCCAGGGATTGAACCCGGGTCCTCCCATATGGTTGGATGCCCAACCACTTGAGCCACATCCACTTCCCTTCAAAGATTTAAGTTACAGAAAAGTCACATAGAGATTGTAGGGGATTCCCATATACCCAGCGCCCTCCTCCTTCCCTCCCCTCCCCTCTTAATAACTTTTACATGTGGATGGTACATTTATAACTGATGTACAAGTATTGAAGCACTGGTGCTAACCATGGTCAATGGTTTACATTACGGTTTACACTTTGGGCCGTACATTTTTATAGGTTTGATGAACTTTAAAATGGCTTGTGTCCATTATTGCAAGATCATGCAGAACAATTCTAATGCCCTAAAAATGCCCTGTGTTCCATCTATTCTATTCTTCCTCCCCTCTCCCTTCAGAACCTATGGTAACTACTAAGTTTTATTTTCTCAAGAATAAGATTCATAGTTACTTGCAATAATATTGCGGGCTTGACATATTGGTCTGTTTTCCTTTTATTAGGCCTATGTTCTTGAGGGATTCCTCCCCCTCTAATTTGGAACATAGCAGGACTCCCCAGGATGGGAGTTTAATAGTTTCTTATTTATTGTGCAGGTCTCCACCCCCTGAGATAGCACACTCTGACAGGATGAACACTTAGATATTCTATAGAAGCCTGCCCAGGTGCGCCCTGTCCCACAGAACCCCCACATCCAACACCCTACACCACTAACCCTCCCATATTTGCCTAAAGAACGTTCCCAACATTGTAGTTTTAACCATAGACCCGCAAATCCCCAGAGTTCCCCTGCTCCTTCCCCTGACCCTCCCCCCCGCCCTCATTTTTTCATAGTAGTTTACCTAGGCATGGAATTCTGTCTTCAAATCACTTTGACTTCAGAAAATGGAGAGAATTGTGTTTTGGCATCTAGTCTTTTTTTTTTTTTTTTTACCAGGAGGTACCGGGTATCGAACCCCGGTCTCTCCATATGGTAGATGGACGCCGAACCTCTTGAGCCACATCCGTTTCCCTTGGCATCTAGTCTTGAAGCTGAGAATTCCAAAGTTGATTTGATTCTTGTTCCTTTTTTGGTGGCTCCCCCTGGATGCTTTTGGGATATTTTCCAGTATCCTTATAGTTAATAAATTTCATCACAATGTGCCTGCTGTGACTCAAGAGTTTCATTTTTCCTGCTCCATACTTTGAAGGCACTTTTCCTCTGAAGAATTGAGTCTAGCTGTGGGTGATTCTCTAGTTTTGGTGTTTGTGAAGTTTGCCTTCTGGATGCCTGTACTGTTGGCAGAGCTTTACCTAAGGTGCTATCTAATTTCTGTTTTCTGGGGCACTGCTGATCAGAACTCAAGACTGGGTTCAGCTTTTTTGCCACCTTATTTCCATTTCCTGGCTGCTACCCCAAATCCACAGCTCCCAGTATCTGTAGCTTATCATCTCAGGGTTATTCTGTGGTTGTGCTGACAAAAAACTTAACTTTCTCAGAGTGTTTTTTTTTTTTTTTTCCAGTGCTTTTATGGAGATGTGAGCTCTTCAATTCCCTGTATATTTTATGTTCTTCAAAAATGTCCTGATGTTATGGTCTTGGTTTGGGTCCTCTTTGTTTTACTGCCCTGCTAAGTGGTGTGTGCGTGTATCCATTTTGGAGGGATTTAGTTAGGGAAATATTAATGCACATGTTCTGTTACCTATTCTAATTTTTCCCCTGCCCAAGATTTTTCATAGATTTTTTCCTCTTAAGAACTTCTCTTCTTGCATTGCTCATCTTAGTCTTTGCCAGCTGCCTCACATAACTGACTTTAAGCGGCTGAGTAAAGGAGTATATGTAAGTGGCTCAGGCCAGTCGTGCTACACCCTAGAAAGAAGCAGCTGGTGCTGGGTTGATCGGAGCTTGGATGCTAGTGAACCTGTACCTCTCAGCCTGCTTCGGTAAGTAAGGTTAGGTGAGGTATTTTAGTCCTATCGGATGATGGTCAGGTCAGAAAATAAAGGTTTCATTCTTTCAATAAATAATCAATCGAGCATGAAAAATCGTTTGTTCTAAAGTCCTTAATTTTTGTTTAGCTTCCAGGAAAAAAGACTACTAAACTTTGGGTTCCAGATGAAGAAGTTTCTCCTGAGACAATGGTCAAAGTGAGTAATGTGCATAGATCTGTTGATTTTAATATATTTAATACCATCTTCCTCTAGGTATTATAATTTCTATTCCTGTCATAATGATGTGGCTATTGAAATCACTCAAATATTTATATTTATTTTCTAACACTATTCTGTGACCTGTGCGGTAACAAGGCAGCAGGGAGCCACCCGAGGCTTGTGGGCGGCTACATGCGATCTCATTGGAAAACAAAGTTTTGAAAACTGTCTCCATGTTGTGAATATCATAGGCAGTCTTGAATGTAAAAGCATTTATGTACTTCCTAATTATAAAAAATTGTATAACTGTGAGGCAGTGTCATGAAAGTTTGTGCCTGAATATTGTCTGTGCTTGGGAACTTAACTTTTCTTACTAGGGAAATAAACTTGATTTTACTCTAAGTTCTAAAGGGTAGAGTATATGTTGGGGTAACATTTAAGAAAGTAGAAAGGAAGAGGGGGAGAGAATGAGAACAGAGAAAGAAAGAGAAAAATGAACCAGTCTTCAGTCATTTCATTCACTTGCCGCTCCTCTGCAGATGAAACATCATTAAATAAAACATTGAAAATTATCTTCATATATAGAAAAGAATAATTCCTTTTTTTCTTATAAAATCATCTATTAAAAACCTTTCTTCTTTTTTGTTTTTAAAGTTGATAAGAAATTTCTAAAATGTAGCAATGTTTGTCAACTTCTATTTTATATAGATCCAGGCTATTAAAATGATGGTTCGATGGCTACTTGGAATGAAAAATAACCACAGTAAATCAGGAACTTCTACTTTAAGGTTGCTAACAACAATATTGCATAGTGATGGTGACTTGACAGAACAGGGAAAAATTAGGTATGTAATTACTATTTAAAGTTCTTTGGATCACATTATGTCTCCACTCGTATAATTGTTGCATGGTGCATTTCCCCTTTAAATGAAGTAATTAGTGTGGCTCTGTGGGTATGCCTATTGTTTTTCTATAATATGCTTTTGTTACAGTGGTTATTTCAAAATAGCAATCACATATCTGGTACAGGATATTGCTATATATGATTCGTATTTTAAGTAATAGATGCTTATCTTTTGAATATCCAATATGAAACTATTAGTGTATTAATCAGGAACTGGTGTTATGCACTCTTGTTAATGTCTAATGGCAAAAGAACAGAATGGGTGAAAGGTATCTATTGAATATGTGTCCAGAAGTGTAAGTGTATGCAAATTTTATTTTTTTATCAAATTGAATAACGTCTCTTTTATTCCTAGTTTTTTTTTTTTTTTAACTTTATTTTGTGCATTTAATAATTGAAAACATAAGCAATAAAAAACTAAAAAGTAAACACAGATAAATAAATATATACATTTCTCAATTAAATGTAATGGATACATGTAAAT
>JAKSZT010054335.1:15209383-15312691 GCA_026826555.1 Tolypeutes matacus | reverse complement strand
TCCTTGGTCTGCCAGGAGATGGCGCTGTTGGCAGCTCTCAATTCAATGCCTGGTCGGAGCGTATTTGTTGTGACACAGGCCAGATCAATGTGATAGAGCTTCCTGTCTGGGGGCTAAGAGCCCTGTGATTCAAACTTTCTGAAACAGTTCTCCAGACTTCTCTCGTAGCGCCCCCCTTTTCCCAGCTAGGAAATATTTCCACTCCCTTCTGAGTCCTCAACAATCAGTCCCTGTTAGTAGAGGAGGAGATTGGGAGGTTTGTATATCTTTAGCCCCTTGCAGGCTCCAAGGCAAACAATGGCGCAGCCCCACCCAGCCTGGAAGGGCTCTAGGGACAGGGCAGACCAAACCTGGGAGTCCAAAGCAGGGTCAGCCCCAGTCTCTCTCTCCCCTCTCCCGTGGTGTCCTCAACAATTAGTCCAGGCTAGAAGAGAGGGAGGTTGTGAGGGTTGGATTTCTCCAGTCCTTTCCAGGCTCCCAGGGCAAACCGCGTGGAAGGGTCCGTGGGGCTCCGCAGCCCTAATTTCAGGTCCGAACCTGAGTCAGCCTAAGGCTGTGTCCCTCTCTCTCCCCTTTCCGGGAGTGGTAGATCCCTGGAGCCCCCTTTGTCTGTGGTCGCAGGCCCAGGGGCCCGAGAATTCTGAAGAGTGTGGGGGAGGGAGGGTGCCGGCAGCAGCAGAAGCTGCTACTTGCAACTCACAGTTCTGTAGTCGCGATTTCCCTCTTCTGTCCCTCTCTCTTCTGGGTGGTGTGCAGCCTTCACCTGGTGACCTAAATCCTAGAAGATCTTTTTCGGGGCTGTTTTCAGCTTGTCCTCTAGCTATTTTTCTGGAGAAGAGATTCCGGTGTCTTACTAGTCTGCCATCTTCTCGGAAGTCACAAATTTTAAAAATGTACTTGATATAAATTATTTAAAACACATACATTTCTTTGTGTGCTTGCATATTTGTTGCTTTGTTTTGTTTGAAAGCTGTAGTATGGTATAGTGATTAGGAACATGGACTCTGGGGCAAGTTACCTTTATTGCACTGTACCTCAACTTTCTTCACCTGTAAAATAGAGATAACAATCATACCTTCCTCATCTAGCTATTTTGACAAGTAAATAAGTTAATATATTTAAGGCATTTGAAGCTGTGCCTAGCACATAGCAATCACTTTAGACGAATTGGGTTCTGATGGTGGTTAGGTCAAGATGAGCTAAAGTTATAGCATTGTATAGTGTAAACACAAGTTTAGTGCTCCTTATTGGTTCTATAAAATATGAGAATACTTTTTCCTTCTTTATGTATGTAGTTTATAGACTTTAATGACAAGATATAAAAGGGTGACTGCCAGTTGCTTTCTACCTCTCTGGCCTCATTTCTGTTCTTCAAATATGTTTTGGCTCATGCTATTTTCTTTGCTTAGAATATTAACACTAGCACCTGCTCCTCAAACAAAACAAGTAAAAATTAAAACTTGGTAAACTATTCATTCTACCAAGTACAACTCTTCTGTCTACATTCCTTGTCTTTTTTTCAGGCTACTCAGTTGTCTTCACCCTATTACTCCCATAATTCATTCTTAGCAGTGTTCAGGGTTTACACAACACATAAGTGTGTTTTGATTTAACATGTATGCTGAATCTGAGACAATTTTGTATTGGTCAGCTCATCCTGGTAGAGAAAAGTTTTTTTCCCTAATAGTAGTACATTTTGTCTCTTAAATTAATTAATTGTATTATTTTATGTACACATTTAAATCTCTCATCATGCCTGTTTTTATTCGTGACATTCTCTAACAAAGTGAAGTTATGTGTACTTGAATTGTGCAAATATTTGTGAATTTCTCTGGTTTTGCATTTTAAAACAAGGCTTTATATATAAACTTGGTCCTAAAAAAACACAGTTGTAAAGAATTTAATTATAGTTATTTATATCTTTTTATTCAGAATAAGTCCTACAAGAAAGATAAACTTTCCTTTAGCAGTGGTTGAGGTTATTTCCTTGCTTTTGTAGAGTATGGTCATGCGAACCAAACTGTGATACTGCTAAACCACATATGTTATTCACTTATATATATAGAGTATATTAAGTTATTTTGGGTTACAGAGTAATGTCCATTTTTTTACTGTAAATGATGAAAATTCTTTGGGGAGCAACAGCATAAAAGGATTGCATATCAAAGGTATTGGAGTTACATGACAAATCTTTTCGGGAGTGAGAAACGACTTTCCTTTGAAAAAGTAACCTACATATTTGTACTTTGAAGTTAATGAGGCCTCTGTTTCCATTTTCACACGTAAAAAACATCTCTTCACCATTCACAATTTTAATTGATTTTAAAATTTAATCTAGAATCTTGACTTAAGGCAGGTTTTGATAGAAAACTAGGAGAAGCACTTAATAATTGTCTACGTTTTAGGAAAATATTAACTGCCCGTCTCCTAATGTTTGTTTCTATAAGCTATTTCTGAGGATTTCTAAAAACGTATCTTATTTCGTTGGATCAAAGCACTCGAAATTGATAAGATTGAGCTTTTTAAAAGGGTAGCAGAAGAGAGACTCTGAAGTGTTTGTTGGAATGCACTGAAGGGACATAGGCATTATCTTAAAAGGTATCAGCTAGTGGAGAAAGGTAGGGAAATAGGAACCACAGAGCGCTTAGGAGCCAAGGCATCAAGAGCTGGGCTGTGGGAGACAAATAGAATTCCTGAGGGGCTTTCGGTGCTTAGCACAAATGGCAGAGAGGTCTTAGAAAGATGATAATAAAAATAATAAACATTTCCATGACACTATATGCTAGGGATCATTCCAATTAATTTACTTATTTTAATAAGTATAATTCTCTCATAAACCAAACCCTATAAAGAGGTACTGGTGGTTATCCCCATTTTACAGATAAGGACTTTTAGATACTAGAAGTTACAAATAACAAGCTGATAGATAAAAGCAGCTGATAAATCAGCATCTCAAGGGATTGGTGGTGGGGTGATGTATGGGAGCCCTGTATGATGACATGCATGTTTGTTTTGTAAGCTCACAATTTTTACATACACTTATTGTTTATGTTCATGTATGAATGATATACTTCAATAAACATTTTTTTTTTAAGGAAGTACTGGGGATTGAACCCAGGATTTTGTATGTGGGAAGCAGGCTCTGCCCCCACTCCCTGCGTCCACATTCTTAACCTCTGAAGTATATTGCCTCTTTAATAGAAGTTTATATAGCTGAGTATAATTGAGAACATAAGAAATATAGATTAAAAATGAGGACAGAGGAGTGGATGTAGCTCAAGTGGTTGAGCGCCTGCTTCCCATGTACGAGGTCCCGGGTTTGATCCCTGGTACCTCCTAAAAACAAATAAACAAAAAAAAACCAGAAAAACTACATATGACAACATGGATGAACCTGGAAGATATTATGTTGAGTGAAGCAAGCCAGACACAAAAGGACAAATACTGTATGAGTGTGTTACTATGAACCAAATATATTGTGTAGCATATTGTATGATTAAATATATATATATATATGTATGTATCCAGTACATTTAATTAATGTATATTTTTATTCACCTGTGTTTTTATTTTTAAATTATTGTTTATATGTTCAGCTATTTAATGTACAAAAGAAAAAAAAAAAGAAAAAACCAACTCTCTTTGGGGAGTGGATGTAGCTCAAGTGGTTGAGTGCCTGCTTCCCATATAAGAGATCCCGGGTTCAATCCCTGGTACCTCCTTAAAAAAAAACAAAAACAACTGGAGGACAAACAAATACCAAAGCATATAATGTGTAAATTTATTTCAAAGATTTGGAATTAACTTTTGGGGGCTCCAAAATCCTATTCTCCAATGTAGCCAACTTAATTGCGGTAATATTTGGATTAGTGCACTTTCAAGTTGTGTTATAGAACTCATATGACATTGAGCACCATTTAGGGCTTGTCTGGCGTTAGGGTTAAAAGGGTTTCTGGTGGAGAGAGCAGATGGAGCACTCGGGGACTCCTGTCCCTTGCTTCAATAGGAAGCTTGCTTTTTATGTGTTATATCTGAAACTTCTGTGTAAGATTTTATTTGAAGGAAAGGTTCCTCTGCTTAAACAAACAAACAGAAACCCAAAAGCCTACTTGACTAGATAGAAACTACTGGTCTAGATGGAAAAATTTAAAGACAAGCAAATATGTAGGAAGCATCTGTTATCCCTGCCTGTGGTACAGACATCCACCTGCTGGCTTGAACTCTCTGAACCAAGTTCTATGATTTACCTGTCGATAGCTCCTTGGGATATTGCTGTTGATGAACTGAAGCACCCTGTTAGGGCATGGCCTGCAACTGCAGAACCGAATTAATGTCGGCATGCATTCAGTCAATATTTTTACATCCTCCTTAAATAGATAAAGGGTCTTAAACCAACTAGATCAGTAGATCTTGGGCTAAGATCTGTGTCTTTCCTTTTAAATCCCCCTCAGTGCTGTATACATGATAGACATATATCTGTTGTGTGAACATTGAATAATAATCTTTTACTGTAATAGTCTTTTACAAAGGGGCTCCTGATTAAGGAGCTGTCACTTTTCCTTCCTTATATTAGTCCAAAATCCTTGTGGCTCATATACTGTTATGTAGGATGAAATGTATAGATGCATTTACTGTCAGGAACTATGAAGTACACCCCATTTAGCAGAAGTTTTCTTTGCTTAAATTTGAAAAGGAACCTTTTGTTAATATTTGAAAATTGAATTCTAGTTTAAAATAGTAATGTTTTATCAACTACACCTGCTTTCACTCTACTTTTGTGCTTAGCGCAGTAATTGTGATTGACTGAGGAGCAAGTTATCGCATTTTTAGGCCTAATCTATAAGTAAACAAATATTTTTTAAAATTCCATAGTGGGACACTTAACACCTAACAACTAACATACAAAAATATTTATTCTAGGCTTGCTAAAAGCTTTTTTTTTTTTAATATGTTGAGAGTGTTAAATGATTTTAAAGACACTAGCATAGACTTATATTTAGGAGAAGAATTTTGTAATATTAGATACTATTTTAGTCTACTTAGTCTAATTATAATATGTGACTTGAAGCATAATATATGACTAAGTATCAATAAATTCTTTTCTGCTTTTTTTGCCAGAAGAAATTTTACAAAACTGGGTATATACAAAGCAGGAATGGTTTTTTCCCCCCTCTGCAATTTCTTTCATTTATTCATTCATTCATATTTGAGAAGCTGTGAGTTTAAAAACCAGTCATGCACGCCATCCATGTGTTGCCCTACCACCAATACCTTACTTTATTGTGACACATTGGTTACAATTATTGAAAGAACATTGTCATAATATCACTGCTCTTTATAGTCCCAAGAATGTTTCTGTGCAGACATTTGAAAACCTAATCTACATTCTTTCCTTTCAGTAAACCAGATATGTCACGCCTGAGACTTGCTGCTGGTAGTGCTATTGTGAAGCTGGCCCAGGAACCCTGTTACCATGAGATCATCACATTAGAACAGTATCAGCTCTGCGCTTTAGCTATCAACGTAAGGAAAAAGACTTTATACTGTCTTTTGCTTTTAGGAATTAAAAAAGTCCACTGTGGGGAATGTATGTGGCTCAAGCGATTGAGCACCTGCTTCCCACATGGGAGGTCCCAGGTTCAGTTCCTGGTGCCTCCTAAGGAAAATGGAAACAAACAACAAGCAGAAACAACGTAAAAACCAACTCAGGAAAGCTGATGTGGCTCAGTGGTTGAGCGCTGGCTTCCCACATATGAGGTCCTGGGTTCATTCCCCAGCCCCGGTACCTAAAAAAAAAAAGTCTGCTATGATAGATCATAATCTTAAAGGTTTAAATCTCTTATTGAAAAATTTATGCACAAGAAACATCTCAGAGTTCTTAAACTGACTTGTGTTTTAGGTTGCTAAACATAGTATTTAGTTCCTAAAATGAAGGAAAAACAAATTTATGTTTTTATAATGATATAGTATATAATAATTTCAGGTCAAAAGCATTCTTTATCAGTCAATGTGTTAAATTTTCAAATTATTAGCACTGATACTTGTGAATCATATTCCAATCTACTGGTTTCAGGTTAGAGTAACATTATATATTTCATCTATGTTGCTTTAGAGTTTTTAGCATTCCCAGAAAATTAAAGAAAAAGGTTGTCCATAATAGTAAATATGATATTCCAGTATGAGTTCTTCATTCATAATTTGGTTATTTTATACTCACTTTTTCTCTTCTTTTCTAAGAAGTCTTACGTGTAAGATTTTGGCACTTAGGTAAATCCTTTCAAGGACCGTGGCAACTCCTCTTTTTTTCTCCCTCCTCTTTATCTTCCTTCTACTGCATATTTAAAAAATTGCTCTTTAGGTATAACCTCTAGGCACAAAGTCATCTGTTTTTGTCAATTTCTGGAAATTCAGGTTTTAAAATAGTTATTCCAAATTTTTTTTATGATTTGTTTTAGTTTTGTTGTTGTTGTTCAGTTATTAGACCAGAATCATTTCAAAATGAGATTTTATGGAACCTATAATTTCATGGTTTAGTTTCCCCATTTAATTTTGGGGATAATCCTATTTGTAAGAAAGTGAAAATTGCTTTAAGAGTGTATGTTAAATTCCTTAAAAGAAAAACAATCTCTGCAGTTATTTTTTTTTTATAAATTGGCAGTGCTGTAGTGTTGCACTATCAGTTTTTGTGCTACCGTTTTTGAAGTGGATCTCTTAATAAACCAAGCGAGTACAGAAATACATATATATATATATTAAAAAGGTAAGCTTTTTTTGAAACTTATCTGACTATGTAATAGGTATATGCCAGTTATTATTTAAATGTATACCATGAAAAAGAACCACACTTATTACCTTTTAGAGATTTTGCTTTCTAGAACAATGTTTTGGAATACATTACTATTTCAACCACCAGATTCCCAAGATGAAAGTTCAGACTGCCCAAGTCTTAAGATTGCTTTGGAATTATGTAGATTGTGAAACATGTGTTAATAGTTAAAATTTAATTATAAGCCTCTATCAACAACTTAAAAACATATCAGTTTACCCCATTCTAAATAAAACTTTTCCCTAATTCTGCAATTTCTTTCAACCACATACCTATCTCCTCTTTTTAAACCCTCAGACCTCAAGAAAGAGCAATCAGGCAGAGCAAGTGTAGCTCAAGTGGTTGAGTGGCTGCTTTGTATGTACAAGGTCCTGGGTTCAATCCCTGGTACCACCTTAAAAATATATAATAATAATAGTAATAAAAGCAAGAGTAATCAGTATCATTGTTTTTCCTCCCCTCAATACTCATAATTTGGCCTTGGCTCTCACTATTTTCCCAAACTGCCATATTAATAAGTCTGATGACCTTACTTTTCATTTTTCATGTCCCTTCTGAATCATCTGACATAGCTCGTTGTTCTTTACTCTTGAAACTCTCTTCATTGGTTTTTCTCTCGTGATTTTATGTCACTTCTCTGACTTTACTTTCTGACTCCTCTTCTTTTCCATGAGATGTGTATGTTCTCTGAGGCTCTGTCCTTGGCCACATCTCCTGGCCTACATTCTCTCTGGGGGCCTCCTGGGCTTACAACGTGATCTCATTTTCAAGGCTCTGGTGCACCTTCACATGCTGAACAGAAATTCCAGACTTTTAAGTTCTGAAACTACATGACTGAATTCATCAGCTTTCCGCAGTTTATTATTTCCTGGCATGTAGAGCCTTAATAAATGTTAAATAAAACTGAATGGCATTTCTTAGCCCTAAAGTCATGATTCATATTTGACTCTCTGCTTGTCTTTGTACATCGTTGCAGAAGTCTAGATAAGTCTGCCCTATGATCCCTCATATATATCTTTTATTCATATCCTCTAAGTCATTCTTACTAGACTATTAGGCTTTCTCTATTGCCATATAAATTGCCGCTTTGATAATTTTGTTTCCCACTTCAAAAATATTTAGGAGGTCATACCTTTTCAACCTGGCATGCAAGCCCCCGCAATATTTGGACCTAAGTATACCTTTAAAAATATTATTTAGCACATTGCCCTTTACCTGTCCTTATTCCAGTGAAGCTGAACAATTTTTCTTTTATGGGCCTTGTATTTTGCTTCATTTGATTTTCTTCTCACCCTTCCATTTCCACACATCCAAATCCAGCCATTTTTGCAAATCAAGGCTCAGGCACAACCTTCTCCACAAAACTTTCTCTGATTCTTACAGCTACAAGTATCTCTTTCTCTTTTCAGTCTCCCAAGGATTTTATCTAAAAGTTCTCTTATATGTTGTACTAAGCTTCGTCTTGTGCTTTAGTTATTTGTGTATACATGGTTTATTTTTCTTACTTGAGCTTAAGTTCTAAAAGCAGCAGCATGTATCGGAGGCCCTTGTCACGTATTTGAATTGAAAGTAAACTTGGAGGAATAGAAACTCAGCAATACGAATCATCACACAATTTAATAATTGCTTAAGTATTTCAGAATTAGAATTCAGTTCAGTAAACATTCACTACAGACTGCTATGTGAAGAAGTCTTAATAATACTGTTTGATACCTGCTGCTTTAATTAGTTCTGTGGATGGTTTGAACCAGAAAAGTCCACTAAAAGTTAATTTTCTTAAGATGCACACCAATATTAATTTTTAGTCAATAGTGAAGAAAAACTTTGATTGGAACTTTATTTTTTAGGGAGAAAACATTATAGTATTAGACACCATCTTTTTCCCCCTTATATTTAACCAATTATTGGTTATAACTACAACTATGAAAGAGTCAAGTATTTGCTTTTTTGAGAGTATAATTTTTCTGATAAAATTGTATTACTGTATCTTTTAACTTTTATAAAGTAGTCAAAAAGATAATCATGTCTGCAAGAACATTTGAAGACTTCCTCAGTTTCCATGACGAGGACCTCTTTTAATTCTTGTTTCAAGCCATTCTCTTTTTTTGTTTGTGTGTTGTTTTCAGATGCTTCTGTTTTGAAGTACCTAGCCAGTCTTCATTCTTGTTTGTTTTCTCTTCTTCAGTTGTTGCTTGATTGTGTCAGTTGCCTTGCCTATGATTTGGCAGTTCTCCAACCTCCCTCGAATGACTTTTTAAAATCCCAATACTTTTGCCCTGGTTCACTGATTGACTTTGTAATTAATTTGCTTTGTATTGCTGGATTCTGAGACGTTAATGAGACACAGACAAAAACATTGTCTTGGTTGGGGATTAATATTTTAATAAATGATCTGTTTCTCTGTTATTACATTTGTGATATTTGACTTTTATTTTCTTATGCAGTTTGTAAGGAGAATTTTCATAATAAATACGTGTATAGTGAAGGGTGTGAATTCACTTTAACTCTGTTTTGTTGAATGTGGGGATAGATAAGGAACAGTATTTCTGTGAAACTTAGACTACATTTTTTAAAGTAACTATTTGGTATTATAAAAAACCGATGTTTAAAGTAAATGAAATAAGGATTGAAAGAGAAGGGCAAGATGGCATGAACTAGGTTTTGTAAACACCAGGTGATCGTTCCAGGTAGGACAATCAGCATAGACCAAGTTGCAACCCTGTGACTCATGCAGCGTGTGTTTGTTGGTGGAGGCTAAGCTGTAGGCAGGGAAGTCTTGAAGGCCCTGTAAAGGAGCCGGGGCTTCTCCCTGTAGATCAGTCATTACGCCGGGAGCTTGAGACGCAAAGGTGAGTAAAGACAGCACGGAGGAGTGGGCCGGGGAGACATGGCTCGCCCTAAAGCCACGTCCTCAGCACTCTGCAGAGGCGTGTGAGAAGCCCCAGAGGCGGGTGTGCGGCACAGGTCTGGCCAGCTTCTGGAAGGTGTCACTGCTGCTCTGGAGAACCTGCAGGGTTGGCCTGGAGAGCAGGGGCTGTGGCTCAGGAGAGGAAATAGATGAGGAAGCATGAACAGCTTGGTTTATTTCCAGAACTAAAAGTAATTTGGCGTTCCTGAAATTGATTAGTAACTTTTATCTTCAGAGTTATATATTTTAATCTGAAGTTTTTTAAATGATAGAACAAAATATGTAAATTGGACAGTTTTATCTTGTTCAGTAAATGAAAAGAACTGAAAAATCTATATTGAAACAATTGGTGTTCAAGCTTTTTCTTTTTTATGTCTTGTTTGTTTTTAAATGAAGATAGATTTATATTTGCTGGTTTTATCTATCAAGTTACATTCAATAGTTCCTAACACAAAACTGGTAGTTTTTAGGGTCCAGGCAAACATTCCAACCTTGAAATCAACTCCTCACATCATCTCAGTTTTGTGAGCAGAAGCACTAGTTGTTCACAGACTTTTTGCCCTTCTGCTTACTTGCCACAGCAAATTCCTGTTGGAAATTGTCCCTTACATTACCCTTTGCTACTATGTGGATAATATCTGGAATAATTTTGTCTTTGCAGGATGAATGCTATCAAGTAAGGCAAGTGTTTGCACAGAAACTTCACAAAGGCCTTTCACGATTACGGCTTCCTCTTGAGTATATGGCAATCTGTGCCCTCTGTGCCAAAGACCCCGTGAAAGAGAGAAGAGCCCATGCCAGGCAGTGTCTGGTAAAAAATATAAATGTAAGACGTGAATATCTGAAGCAGCATGCAGCTGTTAGTGGTAAGTGGATAGGAAAATGAAAAGTACACTTTTCTAGCCTCCCAGTTTCAGTTTTATAGAACACAAAATGAAGTTCCTTTATTTGCCATTTTCTAATTGACATTGATTAAATAAGAAGTTGTTACCATTTTTCAGTAAGAGCTTTTTATTTTAAGATGTCATTTTAAAATATAAATCTCTTTATGTAAATGAATAAATGGCCAAGGAAAATAAACAGTAACATCAGAAGTACTTTTAACTAGAACAGTAAAATTTGTGCATTTATGTAGATTGTCTAAGCACTTTTAGTTGAAAAAACAGTACAAGTCTTTTAACGTTGTTGACGGCTGCCCCTGCAGCTGACATTAACATTGGTGCTTGCATGCCTGCATTTCATCTGCTTGC
Source organism: Tolypeutes matacus (assembly GCA_026826555.1). Lineage (NCBI taxonomy): Eukaryota > Metazoa > Chordata > Mammalia > Cingulata > Chlamyphoridae > Tolypeutes > Tolypeutes matacus. Next base: position 15,301,707 of record JAKSZT010054335.1, on the reverse strand, counting down.
TTTCCTTGTCCCTGTTAGTTTGTGTGCCTCTCTGACTTGTGTGACTTAACAGCATTAAAATCCACCAGTTATCCAAGTCACGAGTCAAAGCATTTTGTATATCTTGTTCCCCTCTCCTCGTCACCAAGTCCTGCTACTTCTTCCTCCAGATGTTTTGAGCATCTACCCTCTACTTCCCTACCCTGCTGTGTCTCACTTGGATTACTGTACTACACCTCTGCTAGCTGCCTCCCTGTCATAAATGGCCCCCGCCTCTGACCCATTCCCAGCTGTACCACACTGCTATCACAGTTATCCTGCGAAAACAGATCAGGCCATATCACTGCTTTGCTTAAAATCGGTATTGATTTGTCAGCTCACGAAGTTGAAAGTCCTGAGCATGGTCCTTTATAGTTTGCTGTTGGCCTGAATTCCAGGCTTTCCCTCCTGCCACTCCCTCCTGTAAACTCTGTGCCCCATGTACTCTGGATTTCTTGAAATTTGTGCAGCCATCTTTTTGCTCTGCTGTCATCTCTATCTGGAAATTGCTTCTTCCCCCACTTCCCCATCCAGAAGAAACAAACAAGCAAAACCAAGGAATGTGGTGTGCACCTTTTGAGTCCTTTAACATGGTTTTGACGTGATTGCATTGTCAGGACCCTTTCTCTTGCTTCCTCACTTTTGAAAAGTGAGGGCTCTTCAGCCATTGACTGGTTGTGTTTGGGCAGGTTATTTAATCAAGCTGTGCCTTTGTTTCCTTATTTGTAAAATGGGTATAATTTTACTCATTTCTTATGGTTGTTGTGAGGATTTAAAAAAAATAACATATATAAAGCACCTGGCATAAATCATGACCCAAAGAAGTACTGAGTAGTGTTAGCTATTCTTATCTTAGTGAACTTTTCACATTGCAGTACAGCTTCTGCCTCTGTTTATGCTGTAGTGTGAATCTTTACCTAGTCTTATTCTTTTTCATGTTTCGTTTCTAACTTAGTAAGCACGCAGTAAATATTTGATAGGATTTAATTTGAACCTCGTTACTTTTCTCTTCTCTGCCTGCCTTGAAGTGAATGGTATTGGCCTATAAGCTATTCTCTTCCAGTTCAGTAGTAGAAACAAAGAAGCTTAGTGTCTTATTGATGCATATAATATATTTCAGGTTGAATATCTGTTTTAAGACTTCATTTTGAAAACAGGAAACATGAAAGGGAATTGTTCAGAATAGTAGTCCTGGTCTTTTTGAAAACCCTTCTCCTGGTTAGTTAGAATTGCCACTCTGACCTCACTGAAGGACTGTGCTGCTCATGGGAAACAAGTCTGAGGGGGAAATATATTTATTTTTAGACTAAAAAGCTATTTCTTTGTTATTTAGAACTTCCTACAAACTCCTGTTTAAGTCCATAATTAGTCATCTATCTCTGTTCTTCTGTGACAAATAGTACCAACCTTTTCTATTTTTGTGCCATAGTGACACTAAAAGATTTCCTAGCAGTTTTTTATTTTGCTTAACAGTTAAAGAGAGAGTTAAATATGGGGTCACTCATAAAACAGGAAAAATAAGTCCTTCTGTGTCTCTCGATCTTGAATATAGCTTGTTTGGGTCACTTTTTCCATGTACATTTGAAAACTGAAATAACTGTCATTGCAGCCTCAGCACATGGTGTATTTAGTAAGTATTTCAATATTGGACATGATAGATGGATGGATAAATAAACTTCATTTATGATGTACCACAGCATGTTTTTCTTCTGGCCATGTGGTATACTTTTGTGAATGCAGTATCAAGAGAAATCGAGAGAGAGAGCACGTAAGAATTGGTTTTCTAACCCAAATGTTTTGTTTTGTTTTTTTTTCTTTTTCAGAAAAATTATTGTCTCTTCTACCAGAGTATGTTGTTCCATATACAATTCACCTTTTGGCACATGACCCAGATTATGTCAAAGTACAGGATATTGAACAACTTAAAGATGTTAAAGAGTAAGACTTCTTCCATCCCATTTTGATATTCCTGAAAGTTGTTTTTTCCCCTTTCTGCTAATAATGGAATCTCAGTTATAATTGGTTTATTAAATTAATTTCATTTCTTATAAGTTTAAGGTTCTTTCCCTTATTTGCACTCTTATTGGTTTTTCCTTTTTCATGCTATCTCTTCACGTTGCATTTCTTATGTAGTTTCTCTAAACTTAATTTAGCAAGCACAATTACTGTACTTTTATTTCTATTTCTTTACCAGTCTGGCATTTCTTTTCTATTGAAACAATCCATTAAAAGTTTCTATGCTAGTTCCTTTCTTTTCCCACCTCCATGTAAGATTTTGTGTAGATTTTTATGTGAGGTGCATTAATCCTCTCCTTCACTCACATAGGAAGCCCAGTGTACTTTGAAGTCGCTCTCTTCCTTCACAGAGAGTGGTCTAATGTGATAGTGGGCCAAGCTGGTGACTAGGAGGGCTAGGGAACTATTTTCACTTACTACCTCACTGGTGCTTCTCTAATAAGAGTTTATGACCGTTGTAATTATTTCAAGGTTGTTTTTGAGAGACTGAAAGTATGCCGGAGTGTGGTATAGGAAGATACAGTGATATTTAGAGAAGTTGTCATTAGACCAGCACAGATCTTCAAATAAATTTGAGATCCTGGCCCTTTTTGTGTTATAATAAAGGACAATCTTTGTGGTTTGGAGTAAATTAATTTTTCATTCCATTAGCTTCCTGTTAAAGGTAAATAACTCTTGGTTGTTAATTCATAGATATATTTGTATGGATTAATATTTGAGATACCTCAGAAAGAATAAAATCAAATTACTGATAACTTCTCATGTTAAAGTAAAAAGCTATTACCCTCTTTTTGCCACAGTTTCCAATTTTTTAAATAAGCATTTAGTTCTCCCAAAGAGTGATTATTACTATTGAGAAATTCTACCCACCTCTCCTTATCAGAGAGCATTGATTTTTGAAATAGATAAAATATTCTTTGGAAATACTGGGCATTTTTTACTGTGTTTCTAAACAACCCAGTACAGCCATGAGTAATTTCCATTCGACCGAGCGTCACTCCAGAAGACCTGAGATTTCAAAGCTTATGTTCCCCCCCACAGTCCTACCTTGCCTCGCATTTCTCTCTTTTCCCCATTTCTTTTCTCCTCTGTGCATCAACTCTAACTCTGTCTGTATAATAGAGAAACAGAACACTTTATTGAATCAGATTTTATGTAATTTAACTTTAAAACTGGGCTACTAAAACGTTCTTTTGATTTTTCCTTATTAACGCAGAGACATTATGTGTGGTTATCAACCATGAACCTTGTGCTCCCTAATTTGTCAATGACGATTATTCAGTTAATGTTGTTATGTTCTCTGGAAGACTTCCAGTCAGGGCTATAGTCAGTCTTGAGTATTTGAGGTCTCGTTTCACCCATGGCTTAGCGGTTCCTCTCAGTAGTCTCCCACGTGTGTTATAGCTGTGGGCTTTCACTTCATGCTTTCCACCACTTATGTTCATTTTTAACCCACCTATCTGGGAAAATGAGTGACTTTGAAAAGGGGTCTTAAGAGCTCACTACTCTGTTGCTGTCCTGCTGCGAGATGTATGTGTGACATATCTTTTTCCCCTGCTGATTTATGGCGGTTTTTTCTGCTTAATTTCCCTCCCCGCCACCCCCGGAGTTATAATCAGGGTTCATCCTATTGTTATTTAGAATTATTCTCTCTGTATTTAACTAAGATATGTTTTCTTCTATATTTCCTTTCTTCTTCTTTTTTTTTTTTTTTTTTGTTTTTGTTTTTGTTTTTAGATGTCTTTGGTTTGTTTTGGAAATATTAATGGCTAAGAATGAAAATAACAGTCATGCATTTATCAGAAAGATGGTAGAAAATATTAAACAAACAAAAGATGCCCAAGGACCGGATGATGCAAAAATGAATGAAGTATGTAATTCTTTGTAAATAATTATGGCTCCATGTTAATTTAAACATTTGGTTGTAGGATAAGATACTTCTGTGGTATTAATAGACATCAATCAGTCTTTTCTATCCATAAGATGCTTACATTGACAATTGTTTTCATTAGTTTACTAGCTATACCAGATGCATGTTCTAGAAGTACTCCTCACTCACAGAATTTAAGATGCCAATCTGGGAATACACTTCTTTTTTTTTTTTTTTAATGCCATTGCAGAAATTGTACACTGTGTGTGATGTGGCCATGAATATCATCATGTCAAAGAGCACAACATACAGTTTGGAATCTCCTAAAGACCCAGTCCTGCCAGCTCGCTTTTTCACCCAGCCTGACAAGGTAGTTATTTTAGAATTTGTTTGTGTAAGCTGTATTAAGCATATTTCAGCAGCACGTTGTGAGAAGATCAGGATTGAGAGCTGATCCACTACTAGTGGCTGGAATCATTGCCGTGAGTCTTGAAGATGTGATTGAAGACCAGAATATGACCCAAACTGAAGGACCCAAAAAAGGCTCAGAGATAAGTTAGGGTGATCAGGATCTGTATGCAGAATTTTAAACCACTCTTATAGCACAGACAAAAGTGTGATTAAAGCCTATGATTTGGGAAGCGGCTGTGGCTCAATCAGTGGGGCTCCCGTTTACCATATGGGAGGCCCCGGGTTCGGTTCCCGGGGCCTCCTGGTGAAGGCAAGCCCGCCCGCATGGCGTGGTTAGCTGACCCAGGGAGCACAAGCAGCAAGGGGGGGATAAATGAATAAATAAATAAAATCTTTAAAAAAACAACAACAACAACAAAAAAACAGTAGTGTTTAAAAAAAAAAAAAAAAAAAAAAACCTACGATTTTGTGGGTCCAGGGTTATTGATCCAGAATGGAAAGAAGGAAGCTGATAGATACTGTCTGAAGTTATAAGCCATTGATTGGGATTTATAACTGGGTAGGAGGAAACCAGGCCCTGGGACTACTGTAAGAATGTTCCCAAATCATTCTCCGTAAAACTCAAGTGTTGTTCAAGATATAATTAGGTATTTTCCAGAATCCCTTTTGGAGGTTCGTAATATACCTAAGCATGTTGAGTAACAGGGAAATATGGAAACCACTATTTACTAACCCTCTTATTTTTTTCTTTTAACAAAATACCAATTAAGGTCTTATAGGGCACTAATGTACTCTATGAAATACCAGTGAATATAGAGATTTGAAACAGCCTTATATGCTTCCTCAGTAGCCAAAGGAAACTGTCTGCTTTGAAGTATTCACTGTGTATGAGCAAAATAATCATATAATCCGATCTATTCCCAGAAGTTTGTTATTACAGAAGCATGTATTTTCTGATGAGTTTTTAGAGCTCTGATAGGTTAATCGCTAACATTTTGTTAATATTGGAGTTGGTACACGGTTAGTTTAAGCTTATTACATTAGTTAAAATCAGTGGCTGAAACTGTGTTTCAACTGATTAGTTTAAATAAGTGTGTACTTTTTATGTGCTTTGAAATAAAAAAAAATTGCTATGTGCTTTGTTAGCTTTTGAACTGCCTCATAGATTTAGTTTTTTGATATTCATTGACTACTTCTTTTTCTTTTCTTGTAGAACTTCAGTAACACCAAAAATTATCTGCCTCCAGAAATGAAATCATTTTTCACGCCTGGAAAAGTATGTTTTTATTTTTATGTGATAATTTATTTTAGTTAGTATTATCACTGCCATAATAATGCTCTTCTGTATTTCTTTTAAAATTTGTGTATCTCAAGGTAGAAAAAATAATTATTAGATATCCTAATATCCTAATAAGAAATCGTATTTACTATGGAGAGAGAAGCTGAGATATGTGAACTAACTTTTTAGCTTGCAGTAAAGTCCAGGAGAGCTTGATCCTTAGATGTGTTACCCTAATATAAAGATCAAAATCTTAAAATAAAAGGGCATCTTCTTATGTCCTTCCATAGAAAGAGTCTAATTACCTGTTTTCATTGTTGAGTATACATTTTATTTGTTCTTATTTTCTATGTAAGCCTTTTCCTCCAAATATATAGAAGTTCAAACTTAGGAAACTGTAGATATTTTTTAATTAGTTCAAATGATATGTAATTTATAATTCTTTGCTTAAGGGTAGGCACATTTTTTCATGCTTTGTATATAAACACTTTGATAGATGTTATTTATGGTCTTTTACATATAAGTTTCTTTTGGCTTTAATCATATAGAAAGAGACATATATTTCTCATTTCAGCCTAAAACAACCAATGTTCTAGGAGCTGTCAATAAGCCGCTTTCATCAGCAGGCAAACAATCTCAGACAAAATCTTCACGAATGGAAACTGTAAGCAATGCAAGCAGCAGCTCAAATCCCAGCTCTCCTGGAAGAATAAAAGGGAGGTAAGTATATAAGGCTCTGGGATTTAAAAAAATACCATAGCATAAAACATTTAATGGCAGTGAATGGAAGTGAATGATGCATATCTTAAGATTTCCATTTAACCACGGTAGCCATTACAAGTTCTTATTTAGTCACTTATTCATTTTAGGTAGGTGCTCAGTCTTAGACTTTCATATTCTAGTTTGCGGTGGTAATCTGTGTTAGAAGACATACCGTAGGGTCCCACCTAAGTGCCCAGCAGTTGTAAACCTGTTAAATTACAGCATACCATGCAGTGGAGGACAGCAATCATGTGGAAGGGTGAGGTCTGAGCTGCTGTTGAAGAGTTCACATGATACAGCACTGAGTGGAAATGGCAAAGTATGGAACAGAACTATGGTATCTGTCTCTTTTAAAAAGGATTTATATTCACATTGGCTTGTTGATGCATAGAAGGGTTTGAAGACTGCACAAAATCTTTACAGTGTTCATGGTAATCTAGTGTAGGAGGGAGATCATTTTATACTCTTACATACAAGTTGAATTTCTTCTTACCATCTACATATATGAACTTGTTCCTTTAAAATAAAATAGTTTTAAAACTTTGAAACTCATGCTGTCTAGATTCTTCTTTTTTAAGAAGGAAAAAAAATTCACACTGTCACTGGTTTTAGCATGAATTTGTTAGCAGGAGAGCATTGTACAGGGCTAAACCACAACTATTTATTGGTTTTGCTAATTTATAATGAAAGACTGCTATCTTTGGCATTGTCCATAACCAGTCAGTAAATAATGAAGGAGACATTCCCAATATATTATCAATTTCCTTATAATGAATAAATTGCTTAATGATATATAGAATAATAGACATAGAAAACAATTATGTCTATGGCTCTTGTCTGTTCTATATTCTCCTAGATTAGTGCCTGATATTGGCTAATACCCAAGTGACCCTTCAGCTCTAATATAATCCTCAGTTGGGTATTTTCTAGTGGATGGCCCCATATTTAACATAACCAAAAGCATTTCCATCAACTTGTTGGTTTTCCTCCTTGAATTCCTAGTTATAACCAGAGATGATCCGATTCAGTCATCCAGGCTTAGTCTTAGAATCGTCTTGGAAAGAAACAAAAGAAAAAAAATATTTTTTAATACATAAAAAAAAGAATTGTCTTTGACTCTTCCCATTGTCATTTGTTCAGTTGCTAAGTTTTGCCAGTGACAATGTTTTATACTTTTCTACAGTCTTATTTAGAGTTCATGTTCTTTCTTTAACTAGGGTAGTGATTGTCTGTTTTCCCTTTTTTATTCCTCTTTCTGTGTCACTGCTAGATAATCTTTTGTAAATGCCATCATTGTCATTTTACTCCATTGCTCAGAAATCTTTATTGGCTCCCTTTGCCCATAAAACAGAGTCTTAACTTGAAAGTCTCACTTTCAGTACAATTATAGTTTTGCTCTGTTCTTATCTTCCATTGTTATTCACAATAATCTTATCTTTGCTAGTTTTTCGATATACTTAAAAACAACAACAAAAACCTTCAGCCTTTGACCATTTTGTCACTTTTTCCCTCCAAATTCCATTTCTTTCCGTAGGAATGAGATAGTTGTGTTTGAGGGACCAGTTTGGTCCAAGATTAGGAATGAGGGAAAAGTAGTAAGAGGTGCCGATGAGAAGTAGCCAGATCGTGACTGGCCTTCAAGGGCCATGGGAAAGAAGGTGGATTTGATTTTAAGTGCACCTGGAAGAAACTGTGTGGGGTCTAGTGATCTAATCTGTGCTTTTAAAAGATTGTCCTGATGTGGGGAGAATGGATTGTTGAGCAGCTGGAGTGGAGGTAGAGATACCAGTTAGGAGGTAGCTTTAGTAATTTAGGGAGGGGGGAGGACTCTGAAGATGGTAAATAATCGAATTTTGGATTTATTTTCAAGGTATTTCAATTGGATCCAATTGGTCTTGCTGATGAACTAGATGTGAACAGTTAGGAAAAACAGAGGATTTAACAATGTATCCTGAGATTTTGCTTATATAACTGAATAGATTACTGTACCTTTTACTGAGATGTAGAAGCATGGGAAGGAATTGTGTGTGTGTGTATATTTCCGTGTGTGTGTGTGTGTGTGTTGGGGAGGGGAGGAAGAGAAGAGTTTCAAATAACTATACTGTTTTGGTCAATTTAAAGTAGAGATGCTTATTAAAATTTCAAGTGAGGTGTTGAGTTGGTATTTGGATATGTGAGTAGGGCTCAGGTTATCTTCTGGGCCAGAGATAGAGATTTAGGGTTCACCAATGTATAAATGATTTCAAAACTAGGTAAAGATGAGATCGCCCAGGAGAGAAGACTGAGACTTTACACCAGTGCACGAGAGCATGTTATGTGCATTCATTTAACAAGTGTTACGCCAGGCTCTGGTCCAAGTGAGCAAGTAAAAGTGAGGAAAGATCCATGCTTCCTTTGTGCAGGTATAGGTAGTCAGTACATAATAACTATAGGGTGTTTGTTAGAGGGTGATAATTACTCCAGAGAGAAGGGGAGTGTGCGCGGGCAGTTCAGTTGCCATATGGGCCAATCCAACTACATTAAAAAAAGTTTTAATTTGCTTTATGTTCCCCCAAAAAAGAGAATTTAGATTTTGTAAAGACTTAGAAATAAAACCTTGTGCCTTTTGGTTTCCCTATTATGTTAAAATAAATGTGCTTTCGTTACTTTGTTGTTGTGGCGCTAAATGTGATAGAATGAAACTGAATAAAACTTTTGCCCCATAAAGCTACACTAGGGAACAGAAAAGGGTTTTAAGATTCTTTGATTGTAATAACAATTAAAAATGTCTTTATTAAAAGGCTTGATAGTTCTGAAATGGATCACAGTGAAAATGAAGATTACACAATGTCTTCACCTTTGCCAGGAAAAAAAAGTGACAAGAGAGACGACTCTGATCTTGTAAGGGTGAGAATTTATTTAGTTTGATTGTCTAATAATTTTAATAGTAATAATAATTTTACTGTATAAATAATTTTCACACTGAAACAAGTTAACGTTACTCTCAAATTTGACATTTGATTTCATAATTATTCCCTACCATATATAATTTAAGTATATTGAAGCTCTGGATTTCTAAATAATCTTTATTCTTTAGGTCTTTGGAATCAAACATGCCAATTCCATACTTAGAATGGCTTGGGTTTTTTTTTTTGTTTGTTTGTTTTTTTAACACAAGTGTAAGAATTAGCCTTAGAAGGGGAATAGCATGCAGATCCTTGAAGGCTCTCTATTTACTAGATTTTTGAGCCTTTAATTACCCAACAAGCTTCTAATAAAGGTGGGAAGTGCTACAGATTTCATAAAGTCCTTTGTTCAGTTTTAAAAATTTTAATAACAATGATAACTTACGTGTGTGATAGGCACAATTTGTAACTGTTATTAGAAGACAAGTTTGGGAAAGTTGTAGCATAGATACAGAATACAGTTAGGTATTCCAGCACAACCTGATGGCCTTAAAAATTAGACTCATTGTAACGCTCCAGTTCCGCTCCTAACATGTCTTAACATTAGGCTCTTTGAAACAGTTTCCTTTTCTTTATAATGTGGTCATTTAGCTGGTAAGACTTATCAGAATAAATGAATTAGCCCAAACGAATAATTGCTGCTGCTGTTTTATTGTTGTTATAATTTTTTATAGTCATAATTAATGGCTATCATAATAAAAGTTAATGTGTGGGGGGAGCTGATGTAGCTCAAGTGTTGAGCGCCTGCTTCCCATGTGTGAGGTCCCAGGTTCAATCCCCAGTACCCTGAAAACAAACAAATGGAAAAACCAACTCTCATTGGGGATCAGGTGTGACTTAGTGGTTGAGTGCCTGCTTTCCATGTAGGAGGTCCTGGGTACAATCCCTGGTACCTCCTTTAAAAAAAAAAAAAAAGTTAACGTGTGGAGGACTTCTGGGAAAATGGAGGTATTAGAGAGGCGGAGGGATCACTTCTTTCCCAGAAAAAATGACTAGAGGGCAGGAGGAAACTGTATGCCGGGCTGCTCTGGGGCTCAGGACACTAGGGAAAGGCAACACACCACCCAGAAGACAGAGGGGCAAAGGAAAGGAGTCTCAGCTGGCTGGAAAAATCCCGAGAGCAGAGCTGCAGAAGCAGCAGCAGGTGCCCTTCCCCGCACCTATGGAACAAATGCAGCTGTGGACTGCAGTGGCTGTGGACTGAGGGAGTTGCAGGGGTCTTCTTCCCCAAGAAAGGGTTCAGCAAATTCAGATTTTGGCAGTGAACTTGGTCTGCTGCATTGGAGGGGTCATACACTTCCAGGCCAGATGGGGCCTTCACATTGTTTTGCACTGAGAGCTGGCCAGGAGCTAAAGATAATTTGCTTTTTCAAACATCCTCCCTGCTGCCCCAGGCTGGTTGCTGAGGAGGCAGAGGGAAGGAGGGTGTGGCCAGCCAAAGGTGGAGAACAGCTTCTGAGAATGTTTGAGAGGCTTGGCCAGCCCTGAGGACATTGCTTCTGTACTGCCCACCTGCCTGAGAAGTTACTCTGAATGCATTCCCCGCCTAGCACCTGGGCTGTGGGATGAGATGTCTACCAAACAGCACCATCTGGCCAGACCAGAAAAGTGCATGAAAAAGGAAAAATAATAATAAATAAATAAAAGAGGCAAGCAGGTGCCTTTACTGCCATCCTCTTCAACGCCCTTGAAAACTGGGCTGCACACCATTACTGCATCCTTAGCCCTGGATTGAGCAGTTAAACAGGGCAATGCTATCTAGAACAGGGGTTCTTAACCAGGGGTCCACGGAAAAATTTCAGGGGGTCTGTGAGCTTGAATTGAAAAAAATCAACTTCTTATCTTTATGTTCTCTGACCTCTAACTGAAATCTAGCATTTCCTTCACTTATGAATGTATGCGATAAATAAATTACAGTAGTATTCATTTCATCTGACTGGCAGAGGGGTCTGTGGAACAAAAAAGGTTAAGAACCCCTGATCTAGAACAAGTTGAGCCAAGAGTCAAATAATTGGTAGTACAAAGCTACATAACAGTAAATTCTGAGGCAAGAGGGAGAAACTGAACATCAGAGTAAACTCAGCATCAGAATCAGATGCCTAGACATCAGCAAAAAATTACAAGCTGTACAAAGATAAAGGAAGATATGACTCAGGCAAAGTAACAAAGCTCCAGATGAGACACAGGATTTGAAACAGCTAATCAACGAGGTTCATACAAATCCCCTGAATCAAATCATGGAGTTGAAGGACAACATGGCTAAAGAAATAAAAAACATTAAGAAGACACTGAGGGGAAGCAGATGTGGCTCAACCAGTTGGGGACCCGCCTACAACATGGGAGGCCCCAGGTTCAGGTCCCGGTGCCTCCTAAAAGAAGATGAGCAGACGCTGTAACCCACCGCAGCAAGCTAGACACTGCAAGCCAGCAGACTGTGCAACCCACAGGGTGCGGATATGGCTCAGGCCATTGGGCACTCGCCTCCCATGTGGGAGGTCCCAGGTTTGGTTCCCAGTGCCTCCTGGAGAAGACAAGCAGACAGTCAAGGGAACCATTGGGGGTGTGGGGAGGGGATAAAAAAAATAAATCTTAAAAAAAAAAAAAAAAAAAAGACAGTGAACACAAAGAAAATTTTGAAATCTTGGATAGAAAAGTAAAAGAGCTTTATGGGAATGAAAGACACAATAAGTGTCTTTCCCAGAAAAGTAAGGGTAACCAAAAAAGTAAAAAGATGGACAAAAATAAGATACGGCGTATGGAAACCAAAGGACAAAATGGCTGGAAGTAAGTAATGCTTTTATAGCAATAACGTTGAATGTTAATGGATTAAACTCCCCAGTCAAAAAACAGGCTGTTCCACATTATAAATATATTTTTATTTTTTAGTAATTTAGGGAAGGGGGGAGACAGGGATACCATTGCCCTTAGCAGTAATTCACAAATGTTCCAATGATAAGGAAAGATTTCTTTTAAAAAAAAAAAAAAAATTTTTTTTTTTTACATTTCACCTTTGGATATCTATAACTTCATCCTCAGTAAGTTCCCAAATCTGCTGTCATTAAAAGGACAAAACATTATACTAATGGATTTTTCTACTAATTATTTTTTGAAGCGTTATTTTCCCGACACAAGAGCTTTTTTCCTCAGTAAAACAAATAGACATCTTTTGTGTATTGAATAGTAAATAGACAAATTTTATTTTTTATTTCCACTTGAAGAGTTACATTTCATATAAAAGTTTACACATAACAGTTATTTTGATTTTGTTCAGTATAAAAAAGTTTCCTTGATGGCATATTATGATACAATGCTAATTGCTTGTAGAATAGTTAAATGTCAGTATTGAAATTTAGCTGCCATCTTGTAGATATGAATAAAGGTTTACCAAGCGTGTATTTTATATTTTATTGCATTATACACTGCAACTAATAAGCCAAGGAATCAACATATACTAGATGTGTGTGCTGTTTCTAAAAACCACAAAGAATGATAAATTATTGATACAGTTTAGTATTCGCTAATTTTACTACAGTCATTTGTTAGGTATATGTAGGGAAGGAAGGATTATAAATTCAATTTGAGTAAAATTTAAAAACCATATGTTTTAAAGGGCCTTTAGCTTAAGATGGCCAAAGCACTGATATTATATATTTGCTGTAAAAAGAATTAGAAGAGTTTTATTTTTCTGGTATTAAAAATTACTTAATAAAGACTTGTTTCCATTAAAAAAAAAAAAAAAAGACATAGATTGACAGAATGGATAAGTAAACATGAATCATCCATACCCTGTCTGTAGGATACTCACCTTAGACCCAAGGATGCAAATAGACTTGAAGTGAAAGGTTGGAAAAAGATATTTCACACAAATAATAACCAGTTTATAGCAGGGGTAGTTATATTGGTCTCACAAAATAACAGACTTTAAATGGAAAACTGATAAGAGGTGCAGAAGGTCATTATGTATTAATATCAGGGACAATCCACCAGGAAGGAGTAACAGCCATAAATAGCAATGCACCTAACCAGGGTGTCCCAAACTACATAAGGCAAACTCTGGCAAAACCGAAAGGAGAAATAGACGTCTCTATATAATAGTTGGAGACTTCAATACACCATTCACATCAATAGATAGAACAATGGAGAAGATCAACAAGGAAAGAGAGAACTTGAACAATATGATAAATGAGCTGGACCTAACAGACATATACAGAACATGGCACCTCAAATCAGCAGGTTATACATTCTTCTCAGGAGCTCATGAATCTCTCTCCAGGATAGACCACATGTTTGGCCACAACACAACTATCAATAAATTTAAGATTGAAATTATATAAAGTACCTTCCCTGATCATAATGGAATAAAGCTGGAAATCAGTAATAGGCAGGAAAGGAGAAATTTTGCACATAGATGGAAGCTAAACAACACACATCTAAACAATCAGTGGGTCAAAGAAGAAATTGCAAGAAAAATTAGTAGATATCTCAAGACGAATGAAAAATGAGAACACAACTTATCAAAACTTACGGGATACTGCAAAGGCAGTACTGAGAGGGAAATTTTTAGCCTTAAATGCCTATGTTAAAAAAGAAGGAAATATGAGTATGACAGTGGTTTAAAGGGAAAGACTAAGGTCATGCATATTACTAAAAGAAAAGCTAAAAAATGTATCATGGGACTGTTTAGCATAGTAAAACTGCATGTGAAATATGAATATGGGTAAAATTGCATATATAAGATCGTTTTCTTTGAAAATGAACAAATGTATATTAATAATAAAAAAAGTTAATACAAGACCAAAAAAATTATACTAAGTGAAAGAAACCAGACACAAAGTACTACATATTGTATAATTCCATTTATAAAAAATGTAAATATTAACTAATTTATAAAGATGAAATTAAACTAGTGGTTATGTAGCACTAGGGTAGGATAGCATGATTGAGAGGTGACTGCTAAGGGGTGTGGAATTTTTTCTTTTTGGAGTAATGAAATTGTTCTAAAAATTTTTGTGGTGATGAATGTACAACACTGATCATTCTAAAAGCCATTTATTATACACTTTGGATAGATTATATGGTCTGTGAATATATCTCAGTAAAACTACTTAAAAATAAATAAAGGTACAAGAATAGCCAGGAATAGCCATGTACAGCAGGGAAAGCAAAAAGATTGAGAAATGAAGAATTGTTTTGTTTGTCTGTTTTTTGTTTATTATTAATATTATTGAAATAAGGAAAATGCTCTAATAATGATTGAAGTGATGAGTGCACAACTATATGATTATACCAAATACCATTAATTGTAACATTTGGGTGAATTATATGCTTTATTAATATGTATCAATAAAATTGATTTAAAAATAAAAAAAAAAAAATAGAAGAAAGAGCTAAATCAAAGATCTCATTGAACAACTGGAGAAACTAGAAAAAGAACAGCAAACCAATCCAAAAGCAAGCAGAAAGAAAGAAATAACAGGGAAGCAGATGTGGCTCAAGCGATTGAGCTCCCGCCTACCACACGGGAGGTCCTGGGTTCGGTTCCCAGTGAATGCCTCCTGGAAAAGATGAGCAAGACGGCGAGCTGGCACGATGGGCAGGCACAGTGAGATGATGCAACAAGGAGACACAAAGAGGAAACACAATGAGAGAAAACAAAGCAGGGAGAGGAGGTAGCTCAAATGATTGAGTGCCACTCTCCCCCATGGGAGGTCCCAGGTTGGGTTCTTGGTGCCTCCTCAAGAGAAGATGAGCAGATACAAAGAGCACACAGCAAATGGACACAGAGAGCAGACAGCGAGTGCAAACAAGGGGCGGGGGGAATAAATAAATAAATCTTAAAAAAAAAAAAAAAGAACTAAAGATTAGAGCAGAAATAAATTGAGACCAACAACAACAAAAACTCAACAGAACTCAAAAGCTGGTTCTTTGAGAAAATCAATAAAATCAACAAACCCTTAGAAGACTAGCAAAGAAAAGAAGAGAAAAGGTACAAATAAATAAAATCAGGAATGAATGGGGGTCATTACAACTGACTCCACAGAAATAAAAAGGCTCATAAGAGAATATTATGAGAAACTGTATGCCAAAAAAATTAGACAACCTAGATGAAATGGACAAATTTCTAGAAATGCACAAAAGCCTACATTGATGCCACAAGAAATACAGTTACTCAAGAAACTAATCACAAGCAAAGAAATTGAATCAGTCATCAAAAATCTTCCACCAAAGAAAACTCCAGGACCAGATGGCTTCACAGGTAAATTCTACCAAATATTTCGAGAAGAATTAATACCTCCTGTTGAAACTCTTCAAAAAAATTGAAAAGTAGGGAAAACTACCCAAACCATTTCATGAAGCCAATATCACCCAACTACCAAAGCCAGATAACAATACTATAAGAAAAGAAAATTACAAACCAATCTCTAATGAACACAGATGCAAAAATTCTCAACAAAATACTTGCAAATGGAATCCAACAGCACATAAAAACAATTACATATCACAATCAAGTGGGTTTTATTCCTTGTATAATAGGGTGATTCAACATAAGAAAATCAATTAACGTAACATACCACATTAACAAATTGAAGGGGAAAAAAACCACATGTTCATCTCAATTGATGCAGAAAAGGCATTTGACAAAATCCAGCATACTTTTTTGATAAAAATACATCAAAAGATAGGTATAGAAAGAGGAAAATTCCTCAACATAATAAAGGGCATATATGAAGAACCCACAGTCAACATCATACTCAATGCAGAGAGGTTGAAAGCTTTCCCACCAAGATCAGGAACAAGACAAGGATGCCCACTGTCACCACTGTTGTATTCAACATTGTGCTAGAAGTTCTAGCTAGAGTAATTAGAGAAGGGAAGAAAAGGCATCCATACTGGAAAAGAGGAAGTAAAACTCTCACTATTCCTGTCATGATCCTATATTTAGAAAATCCCGAAATATCTACAACAAAGCTATTAGAGCTAATAAATGAGTTCAGCAAAGTGGCAGGATAACAAGATCAACATGCAAAAATCAGTAGCGTTTGTTTTTGTTTTTGTTTTTGTTTTTTTTACCGGGAGGTCCCGGGGTTTGAACCCAGGTCCCTCCATATGGGAGACGGACACCCAACCATTTGAGCCACATCTGCGCCCCCAGTAGCGTTTTTATATCTTAGTAATAAGCGAGCTGAGGAGGAAATCAAGAAAAAAATTCTCATTTACAATAGCAACAAAAAGACTCAAATATCTAGGACTTAATTTAGCCAGATATTTAAAGGATCTGTATTCAGAAACCTACAAAACACTAAATCAAAGAAGACCTAAAGAAATGGAAGGATATTCAGTGTTCATGGATTGGAAGATTAAACATCGTGAAAATGTCAATTCTACCCAAATTGATCTATAGATTCCATGTAATCCCAATCAAAATTCCAACAACTGGGAAGCGGCTGTGGCTCAATCAGTAGGGCTCCCGTTTACCATATGGGAGGCCCCGGGTTCGGTTCCCGGGGCCTCCTGGTGAAGGCAAGCCCGCCCGCATGGCGTGGTTAGCTGACCCAGGGAGCACAAGCAGCAAGGGGGGGATAAATGAATAAATAAATAAAATCTTTAAAAAAAAAAAAAAAAATTCCAACAGCTTACTTTACAGAAATAGAAAAATCAATTACCAAATTTATTTGGAAGGAAAGGGGCCCCGAATAGCCAAAAACATCCTAAAAAGAAGAGCAAAGTCAGAGGACTCACATTTCCTGACCTTGAAGTGTCAAAACAGCATGGGGGGCGTGGGTATAGCTCAGTGGTTGAGCACCTGTTTTGCATGTTCAAGGTCCCATAGTGTTCAATCTCCAGTACTTCCTTAAAAAAAAACCAAAAAACAGCAGCATGGTATCGGCATGAAGGTAGATGTATTGATCAATGGAATTGAATTGAGAGTTAAGAAATAGACCCTCACCTCTGTGGTCAGCTGATTTTTGATAACCCTACCAAGTCTACTTCTTTTGGGACAGAACAGGCCCTTCAACAGATGGTGCTGGATGAACTGTATATCCATAACCAAAAGAATGAAAGAGGACTCCTATCTCACTCTCTATTCAAGAATCAACTGAAAATGGATCAAAGACGTAAACATAAAAGCCAGGGCCATAGAACTCCTAGAAGATAAAGTAGGGAAACATCTACAAGACCTTGTAGTAGGTAGGGGTCTCTTAAACCTTACACCCAAAGCACAAGCAGCAAAAGAAATAATAAATGGGACCTTCTCAAAATTAAACACTTCTGCACCTCAAAGGACTTTGTGAAGAGGGTAAAGAGACAGCCAGCTCAATGGGAGAAAATATTTGGAAATCACATATCTGACAAGAGTCTAATATCCATGATATATAGAGAGATCCTACAACTCAACAAAAAAAGACAAATGTCTTGATTAAAAAATGAGCAAAAGACCTGGATAGACATTTTTCTAAAGAAGAAATACAAATAGGGAAAAAAACACATGAAAAAATGTTCAACATCATTGGCTATTAGGGAAATGCAAATGGAAGGTACAGTGAGATATCACTTCACATCTATTAGAATGGCCACTATTAACAAAACAGAAAACTACAATATTAGAAAGGATATGGAGAGATAGAAACACTTATTCACTGTTGGTGGGAATATAGAATTGTACAGCCACTGTGGAAGTCTGGTTGGTGGTTCCTAAGGAAGTTAAATATAGATTTACCATGTGACCTAGCAATACTGCTACTAGGTATATACCCAGAAGAACTGAGAGCAGTGACACGAACAGATATCTGCACACCAATGTTCATAGTGACATTATTCACAATTGTCAAAAGTTGGAAACAACCCAGGTGTCCATCAGTTGGTTAATGGATAAACAAAGTATGGTATATACACATGATATGGAGTATTATTCAGCTGTAAAAAGAAATGAAGTCATGAAGCATATAACAACATGGATGGACCTGTAGGACATTATGTTGAGCGAAGCAAGCTAGGCACAAAGGACAAATATTGTAGGACTTTGCTATTACAAACTAAATATAATGGAGTTAATAGTAGAATATAAGTCACCAGAGAATGGAATGTAGTTAGAGTGTGGAAAGCTGAGGTTTAATCTGTGCAGAACTGGTTAAAAAAAAAAAAAAAAAAAGTTACTTGTAAATGTTTGGAAAAGAATAGAAATGGTGAAAGCACATCAAAGGATTTGTAATTAGTAGCGCTAACATATTGGTATGATAGTGGTTTTCTTCTTTTTCTTCTTTTTTTTTTTTTTTTTTTTTGAGTAATGAAAATAATATTGATTGAAGTGATGAATACACAACTTGGTGATTATATTGAATGCCATTGATTTTACACTTCAGATAAATTGTATAGTTTATGAACAAAAAATATAATAAGGTGGGTTGAGGAAAAAATACACCAAATGTAAAAAATGTATTATAGTTAGTAGTAACACTGATAATGCTCTTTCGTAATTTGTGACAAATGTCTCACAACAATGCAAGGTGTGTGGTGGGATGATATATGGGAGCCCATATGATGTTATACATGTTTGTTTTGTAAGGTCCCAGCTTTTACTATATACGTCTTGTTTCTATATGTTCATGTATGAATTATATACTTCAATAAATTGTTTTTAAAATGAAAATGAAAGTTAATGTGTGAATCTACCCAATTAATGGGGCATGGGGGCAAAAGTAGGCCTAGTAATGAAATAAATTGCTTTTGCATTCTCTGAAACATAGCTGCCCTTTTTGTCTTCTACTGGCCCAACATTACAGATCCCAAGAAGTTTAAAATTATTTTCAGTTGGTTTTAGGTTTCTCAAGTAATTCATTTTGCCAGATAAAGATGAGAAAACATGGTTTTGATTAGTTCTTGTTCATATTTTGTTGCCCTATTAATTCCATAAGTTTTAGATTTTGGAGCACAGCAGGACAAAGACTCCTCTGTCTTTCAGGGAGCAGTCTGAAATTGCTGAGCTCTTGAGGTTTATAATTGTAATGGAGACCCCCTGCTCTCTCTTGTGGCATGGATAGAGTGTAGCATTGGATCCGTTATCTGAACTACCCAAAGGTACTTTCAGATCCTTTAAGGTAGTTTCAGCTGAAATGCCGTCAAAGAGGTGAGCATTATAAAACACAAGTTCTATTTAAAGACCGACCAATAGATGACAGTGAAAAAGTAATGTCTTATTGCCTACTATCCTCACATTGAAATTTCACTGCAAAGAAATTATTCTCCATATATATTTATATGCAAACATTTCGTTTTACAAAGAACATTATTTTTCCTGTTTCCTGCCCATTAACCTCAGTTCTCTACTACCTCTGTTTTTATAACAATGCAGTACAAAGTGAAAAAAAAAAAAAGATTTAGAGAATGTAGTGTTTTAAGAAACTGAATTATCTTATGATATTCTTCTCAAGATAGTAGACTTTGCGTTTCCTGTTTACTACCAACCTTTCCACAGCATAAAAGATTCCAGCCAATTCTCACCTCTTTGGACATCAAAAAGAATCGTAGCATTTTAACATTGTGAATGTAATTAACTGCTCTGATTTATAGATGTATATAGGTGATTGTGGCTAAAAGGGAAAACTTTAAAAATTAGAAGATAAAACCTAGGACTGTACAACATAGTAAACCCTATTGTAGATGATGGACTGTTGTTAATATTACAAGTATAAGAATGTTCTTTGATGAATTATAACAAATGTGCAACACTAATACAAAGTGTGAATAATAGGGAGGTATATGGAAAAATAAACCTAATGTAAACTATGGGCAATAGTTTATTGTACTAATTTTATTTTATTTTATTTTATTTTATTTTATTTTATTTTATTTTATTTTTAAAGATTTTATTTATTTATTCATTTATCCCTCCCTTGCTGCTTGTGCTCCCTGGGTCAGCTAACCACGCCGTGCGGGCGGGCTTGCCTTCACCAGGAGGCCCCGGGAACCGAACCCGGGGCCTCCCATATGGTAAACGGGAGCCCCACTGATTGAGCCACAGCCGCTTCCCTTTGTACTATTTTAATAATTTCCCATCAATTGTAGCAAAAGTACTATTGAAAACAATTAGTACAAACAGTGCTATCATCGATTAACAAATGTTCCATACCAGTGCAAGGTGTTGGTGGTGGGGCGGTGGATGGAAACCCTGTGTTTTATACATTATTGGTCTGTAAACCCACAACGTCTCTTAAAAAAAAATTAAAAAGAATTGTAGCATGTTAACATTGGAGGTGACATTTTAGATTTAGAAAGACAACAGTTCTTTCTAAATGAATACATAATTATAACATCCCAAAGTGATTTTGTTTTAAAGTACACATGGAAAAATAAATAGATATAAGAAAGAGGAGCAGTAAGGACAGGATCAGCCCAGTCATGCACACACACACAGTTTGTTTTCCGTTAGTACTCTGTTGTGGTGCTCTTATGGTGATAGCCAAGAAATGTTTTTATATTTAAAAATGTGATGCAAACCAAGGAAGCATTGCAAATGAATGCTTCTTGAGAGGGCAGGGTGGGGGAGACAATTTGGATTGTCATCTCACATCCTATTCTAAAACATGATACAGTAGGGAATAAAACTACAACATATACAAAGGTGGGGGAACATAGGTGAAAGCACTAAGAGTCCAGTAGACAAATGGAGAAAGCACCTAATTCGAGGGACAGTACACAGACAGGAGAGGCAGATGAGTAATTACACGCATAAAAGTCACAGGGTAGTCAAATGGTTTTTGCTCTTTTGTTTTCATTGATTTTTAAAGTTGTAAATTGGCACAAACTTCCTGAAAATTAACTTAGTAATACATATGTATGTACGCACTTGTGTGTATGGATAACATTATAAGTATTCACTTTGGCACAGTTAATTCCATTTCTACAGTCAAATGTAAGGAAACTATCAGAACTAAAGACAAAGAAAGTATAGGCTGAGATACTTAAATATTTAAAAAGTTAACTGATTTTTAATTGTTTTTGTTGCTAGTTGTAACTGGGAAGAAGCAGTATATCTGACTCAGAAGTGTTTTCAAAGTTTTTAATAAATGTTGACTATGTTTAAATTTCATATCATGCAACCTCCATTTATAAAATTAAAATAGCTCTTTTGTGATGTGAAGAATTAATGATACATATACCTAGTTTATTTTTTATATGTTTTACATTATGTGGTAAAATTAAAATTACTTAAATTGACTGTGAAAGCAGAGCCATTATACTCTGGTATGGTTGCCCATTAGGACCAAGTTTTGCCTTCAGAATTTTCTTTTTCATGAAATAGCTCTTCACTAAAACTTATAATTTAATGAAACACTGATCTTGAGAGGCTTCCATTTAAGGCTTTTTAGCCTTAAGAATAAAAACTTACCCTTTTACCCTGAGAAATTGTTTTAAAATTCAAAAAGTGTTAAAGCAAGGAAGTAATTATGATACTGTTATGTTTGAGAACAGTATACTTTATTTAGGTACATTTTTATGACAAAAGGGGATAACAGATTTTTTTATTTAATTTTTCAAAATATACACACTAACAATTTTAATTGTTTAATATACTGTAATTTTATGGTTAATTTTTGTTCCTAGTCTGAAATAGAGAAGCCTAGAAGCCGGAAAAAAATACCTGTTACAGACTCAGAAGAGAAATTAGGAATGGATGACCTGACTAAATTGGTACAGGAGCAGAAACCCAAAGGCGGCCAGCGTGGGCGTAAGAGAGGCCAGACAGCTTCAGAGTCAGACGAGCAGCAGTGGCCTGAAGAGAAGAGGCTCAGAGAAGACATGGTAGAAAATGAGGACGAGCAGAATAGCCCCCCCAAAAAGGGTAAGAGAGGCCGGCCCCCAAAACCTCTTGGTGGAGGCACCCCAAAAGAAGAGCCAACAGTAAAAACTTCTAAAAAAGGAAGCAAAAAAAAAGGGGGAGCCCCAGCAGCAGAGGAGGAGGAGGAGGAGGAAAGGCTTGTTGGCGACCCAGGGCAGAAGGCAAGAGGCAAGCAGCACCGGGCACCGCGGAGAGCGCAGCAGAGGTGAGGAGGGGGCTGGCCTTGCGTGCGTTTAGTTACTACGGTACAAACCCTAATTTGATGCTGTCCACATTTGGGTCTTCCCCAAAGCAGAGCAGAGTCTCCTGAAACTAGTGCAGTTGAATCCACACAATCCACACCACAGAAAGGACGAGGAAGACCATCAAAAACGCCATCACCATCACAGCCCCCCAAAAATGTGTAAGTTGTAAACAATGTTAAATTTCAAACCAATTTCAAATTATTTTGTAAGAGTTCATAAATCTAGAAATATGCTAGGTCTATAGTTAATCCCCATATATTGAGCCCCAATTCACTAGGTAAGACATAATTTTTATAAACTTACCTAGGTGATTGATATCCCACTGGTAACGTTTGTACACTACCACAGGTTTAGGTAAATCTTTACAAGTGAATATTAAATAGTTTATTTCAGATGCAGACTTTATGGCACCTAAAGAGATGGTAAGGTATTTTTAATTAATCACAGCACTTTGACCTGTTTGCCCCTTTACTGCACGCTACAAGTTTTTTTTTCATGTCTCCCACCAGCAGCTTTTCCTTAAAAAGAAATTGAAATAGCTTTTACACTTCTCCTTTTACTCCTATGAACTTTGTAGTAGGAAAGCAACAGGCATCATTCTTCTTAAATTAGATCCATAGAAATTAAGTATCACCTTTGATTTTAAGATCTCAATGCCTTGGTTTAGGTTTCTGATGTAATTAACATATGAAACTATATCTAGGATATAGATAAGTAGTTGAAGGTTTTCACACAAACACATGTCTATAAGAGAGTAACAATTTTGTACCCCAAATAACAAATATGGCAGGAGCACCAGTGCTGTGATTTGTGGATTTGGTGGTATTTTTTTCCTTAGTCATTTAAGTGGAAATAAAATAGCATGTCTTCATCATATTGGTCAGAAGTAACCCTGCTACATAATTACATCAGAGGCTTGACTTCTGCAATGTCCCAACACCCCCGTGGCTAAGCGCACAGGTGTCTGACGTCTGTCCTGTTCCTGTGTGCCCACTGTGAGAGGAGTCTGCCTGGGCGTACAGCCCGCCCCAGGCCCTCCTTCATGTAACCTTTCCCTCAGGTGAAAAATAAAGGTAGGTACATTTTTGTGTTTGGATGTAAATATTTTGGATTCAACCAAGGAAAATCACTTGCTACACAAAGGTTTCTTAATGTATATTAAATTCCCATGATTAATTTTATAACCAGGAAATAACAAGGAAACATTATTTATATCTTTCAAGCTCAGGACTTTAATTTGTTTATATTTGGGCATAATAAAGTTAAAGACTTAGATGATTGTGTTTATCTCCTGAAATTACACAGGTCCTCACACGGAGATTCTAAATCAAGCATTTCTGTTTAAAAATCCATGCAGAAAGGAATTCCGTAACCTGTCTTGGCAAATAATTTGCCCTTGCTGGGAAACTTTCTGAGAGGTGGTATAATAACCTATGTTATGATTTGTCTGTTTTTATCATTGTGACCTCAATGCAACTGAAAAAGACTTCAGCATTTTTTTCCATATAACTCAGTCCTGAAAAACTGAATCAAGTGAAAAATTACTTCGTTTGAATTAAATAGTATGCATTTTGAATTGCTTATAGAAGCAATAAGCTGTGTTCCTAGTTCCTTAAAAAATGAACATTTATCAGAAAACAAGGATCACCTGCAGTCCCTTGTCTACTCTGTTATGGGTCTTTACAAAGCACTGTGCCATCAGCTGTTTTTACATTTCTAACAGAAAGGTCAGGAGAATGGCTATGGTAAGGATTTAGGCAGTGGAGTTAGAGGAGAATGATTTGCGATCTCTTTATCGGTGATTCTGCAGGACCAGATGAAGAGTGGCATACACTGTTAATTAAGAAAGACCCCACGTGTTCTGCTCTCAACAGCTCAGTGAATACAGACACCTTTTACTATGTTGGGAAAGATATAAGGAGGAGTAGATTGGGAGTATTTTTTTTGCTTTTTTTTTTTTTTTTAAGGAGATAGAAGGGGTTGAACGTTGAACTTGGAACTTCGTAATGGGAAGGAGGTGCTCAACCACTGAGCTACATCCATTCCCCAAGGCTTTTTTTTTTTTTTTAGGAGATACCAGGGATTGAGCCTGGGACCTCGTACTTGTTATATGTGAGGCAGGTGTTCAGCCACTACTGGGGTTATGTTTTTGAAATCCTTTATGGTAAGGTCTTGGTCACACTTTTTTTTTTTTTTACTGGGAGGTCCTGGGGCTCGAACCTGGGTCCCTCCATATGGGAGACAGGCGCCCAACCATTTGAGCCACATCCATCCCCCCACACTTATTTTTGTTCCTGGGTAGATCGTTATATCTAGAATTCTAGGATTAAAACACTGGTTTGGGAGTCAAAACAAAGAAAAATGTTTCCTGGTTCATAAAGTAATTCAGGATAAAAATGATAATAAATGAGAATTCGTACAATATTTAAAATATTTCCTTTGACGAGATTCAATATTCACTTAGAAAACGGAATAATCATTCAAATTTTCATGTGCTTTACTTTAGCCGTGTAGGACGCTCCAAGCAAGCAGCTACTAAAGAAAATGATTCAAGTGAAGAAGTAGATATGTTTCAGAGTAGCTCTCCTGTCGATGATGACGTGCCACAGGATGAAACAGAGGAAGAGGAGGTTTCTACTGTAAATGTAGGTATTTATTAATGTGCATGTAGGTAGTTTGGGATATAGAAATATAGTTGGTAAGTATTTGGTCAGATCCATTTAGCACATGCTGCTTTTTACAGTTCTAAGAATTTATATGTTATTTTTTCTTTATTAGTTTGTAGTGTCATTTCATCTACTGAGTTAATTGCCAAAACATCTTTTATGGAAACCTGAAACTGAATGAGAATAATAGATGTAGCCTAGTGAAAGTAGAGTCAAGTTTAAAACTAAATGTAGAGGAAAAGAATGACATTTTTAACTGTTACTGTTAGACTAAATGCTTGATAATCCAAGCATTTAAGTTATACCTAGATTTTAGGGCCCTGGTATCCATTAAGTATGCTGTTTCATTTCATTACTTTCTGTTTTATGTTTCTGTTTGAATTTCACAGTAGAAATTAGAAACTCATCAAGCACACAGACTTTTAAAATCATGTCTTTAACTAAAATGAGCCTTTGGAATTGAAGTACAAGCTGAATGAGAATTCATAAGATTGGTATTAGACACTTCTTTTGTAAAAGTAGAGATGTGGTGCTTCCCAAGAGACACTTTTGTTTTTGCCATTCATCACATTGTCCTCAGATAGTTCTCTTTGGAAAAAATGTAATTATCCCATTTAAATAAGACCTGTTCTCTTGATATACTAATGCTGAATGTTTGGGTTAGCTCAGCCAACCATGTTTGAGAAACCTGGAGTTCTGCAATCAATTCCCAGAGTTGGTCTTTGCGGTTCTGTCCTATTTAATGGACTCAGCATTCCTCTCTGCCCCAGGAGATACTTATGAGAATGGGTCAAGACCGGAGAGAAATTGCTGAATTATAGTCTCAAACTAGATGTGCTTGTTTTTTAAAGCCTTGGGTGGTGGGGGAGGGTACAAAAGCACGCCTGAAGACTCTACATGAATGTGAACTGACATCTTCATCAAAAAAAAAAAAACTACCGAGTAAATGAATTAATTAACTAAAACCATGTCCTATTTATATTTTTGTTGCTAATAATGATCTTTTTTAAATTCTAAGTTCAAGTTCAGATGATTTATATATATTCAATAGCTGTTAGGAGCCGAACTCAGTAACTGTTTTCCCAGAAAGAAAGCTGTAATTCAAGCATAAGTTTTAAGTATCAAATGTTTTCTTTCACCACAAAAATGTAAGTAGATTACTCCAATTGCCAATTGTTTTTTCTTGCTCTGGATATTGACTTCTTTTCATTCTCTTTAGAATTATTAAATAGAAATACAATAATTTTCCCTTTTACTATTCTGGAAAAAAGTCGCTATTTTTAAGGGTTCAAATATATATGTCTAAATATGCGATGCCAAGGCAGAAAGCTAAAAGGAGAAAGCTTTCAGGATCCGGAACAAGTGAAAATAAAGATTGGTTTTAAAAAGAAAACTGATTACTACTATGTCTAATAAAAGTTTTATTTAAGTTTTAATGAAGCTTTTTTGTTTTTTTTGGTCTTTAAGGTACGGCGGAGAAGCTCGAAAAGGGAAAGGCGATGAACAAATGTAATTAATAACTTTCTTTGTGAAAGCTTTGAAAAAAGTCATTTTTTTTTCCAAGCTTCAGGCTGAATAAAGCTTTTGAGGCACACCATGGGACTGTTGAAGACTGGACAGTTGGCCCTTACTGTTATGACCTCATGTATTTGTGGTCACACCTTTAGCCATGCACGTGGTGATAACATTGACTCTGAGATCTTGTGAAAGTGTAATGTGCGATGGCTGTGTAGACATAAACTAAAGAAGAAACTTGTAAATACCACCACCACTATCCCCCCCCCTTTTTTTTGTTAATGTTTCTGACTTCTAAAGTGCTTGTATAGCTTTTATCTGCGGCTTTAAACTGACAGTACTCAACTGTTTATTGGAACTATTGATTTGATAGGAGTTAGGATGGATCTTAAGCAGTAATCTGTCAGCATTTGTATTTGTATTCTCTGTGATTTTACTGTGAAAATAATTTTTTTCAACAAATGGGGTCATTTTCTTCATGTCACTATTTGTTGGAGAATGAAATGGTCTCTTCCCCTTTCCTGTATCCTACCTAGTGTTTACTCTTGGGCACCCCTAATCTGCAGAGGTGCTAAAGTGTCTGCCATTACAACAGAATGATGTCCCTGATAGGATGACACCATGCAAATTGTGAAATAGTCCTTAAGTTGTTTGAATTATTTTACACCTCAGTATTGGTTCCAGAATTTTCTGGCCTTTCATGGCAATGAAAATTTTAAGAAGAGAGAGATTTAAAATATTTTAATTTTAAAGAGTCTGTTATAAAATAATGTACTGAATTCTTTATCCCATTTTATCATACCTTTTCAGTTTTTATTAACCTACTGTATCAATAAAATTCTGTAATTTGAATGAGTTTTTAATAGTCTAGAATGTTATTGTGTATAGATATTTCCTCTTGAACATTATGTTCAGAAAATGCAAATTACACTATAATATAAAATCTGATATATACACATTTGAAAAGTTCCAGTTCTTCATAGAGTATAAAGTTAATCAGAGAAAAAAAATTTTATTGATGCAGTGTGTCTTTATAAAGCTGTTCTTGAAAGCCAAGTGTTTTGTATTTTATAGTGAGTTGCATGTTTATGAAAAAGTGCTGAAAATGCTATGTGTTCTTTTCTGTAAATTCGTATTTAGCCATAGTATATGATAGATTGCCTCATAACATAGTTTTTCATCAAGAGTTTATTATTGTACTTTATTTTGGAGCCAAAAATTGTTTTCTGGGAGGGGTAGGGTGGGGGTGATATGTCCAACTCTATCAGCTACTGTAGGTATCACAATCTTATGAACTTTGAATGAAGTTCCACTTGGTCCAGATTGGGAGAAGTGGAAATTTATTTGGGTTTAGAGCAGTTTTTTTTTTTTTTTTTTTTTTAACCTTTATTGTAATCTACAAAATATAGAAACAAATTTCTTCTTAAAGCAGTATCCTTTATACAGTTGTGTAAACTGTATTTTGAACCAAAACACATAGATTATTGCTTTAATGCTTAACTAAATTCATTTTCAGGTGCTGTTCTTTGTTTTGTTTTGTTTCGTTTTTGTGGTTTTGACATTGGAGGAAAAATCATACTTTATTAAATTTATCACATTGAATAATGGAGTATTTTCATATAATACACCATTATACTTAAGGTATATTTCCAAGGTTGGTCATAATAGATGGAGGATATAATAAAGAAGCTACTATTTTGGAAAATAGCATTTTGCTATTTTCCAGTGTATTGCAATTGATGTGATTTATTTTTCTTTTAAAGATTTCCTCATGTTTATGAAACAGCCTTTTAATTTAAAAAAAATGTTTTGAATTGTGTCTTAATCTCTCAGTATTTCGCTATTCTTCATTTACAACAATCCTGTCACCAGTGATTATGGGCGGCTTCTGTATATCTAGGCAGCTAATGTTGGATCAAGGTGCATTGGTTTTTAAATGTTTCATTAGCTCACGTCTCCCAAATATGCTTTTTCTATTTCTGCAGTACAAAGGCATGCTTTTAAGTCCAAAAAATAAAGAACAAGGGATAGCTTGTATTTTTGTTGTTGACTAAATTGCACCGGAAATGTTTATGGAAATATATCTTTACAATCATTTTATAAAACATACGATAAAATGGTCCTGAAACTTGTTTTGGAGGATTTTTATTTGCATGACCATAGTTAACCAAATTTTATTACACCCTAATGCTATATATTAGTTCACTAAAAATGTTCATTGTAGATTTTGTTTATATTATAATGCCAATGAGTCTGTGATTTTACAATTTATCTGCTCACTTTCTGGGAGGACTGTGATGTTAATGTTTCATTGTGTAGAAAAATAGGTGCAATGATGATCAAAATTCAGATGTCCTGAGTCTCCATCTTAGGAAATCATCTTATTATGTTTAAACAGTTCATATACTAACATTTAGAGAGCCACATACTTTAGCTAGAAGAAACTTAAGTATCTATAAAACATTCATTGCTAATACTGGTTAGCAAATGCTTCAGTAATAATGTTCATTTTGAAAATATGTACTGTATAACATTAAAGAAATATTTAACTCACTGTAACAAGTTCCATTATGAAATCTTATGATTCCTCAGTGAGGTTATCTTGCTGCACTCAGTAGCAAATCTGTTTAGTCCACATTATAATAAAAATTCTTGCTGCAGTGCAACAGGAAGCTTTTTCAGTGATCTCCACTGTATATGTAAATTACAAATGTGGATGTAAAACTTGTTCCAGGTATTAAAGGTTAAATTACTTTCTATATCTTCTTACAACTTGCAAGTTTGATTTTTAAGATTCCCTTTTGCCCACTTGAAGATTTAGGATTTTGTTTAACTTAAGCATATCTCCTCTGCCACATAGTATTATGTCATCATAATGAACAATTGGTATTTAGATAGAAAACCAATTTTCAGACACATTTTTGGATTTTCTGTGATGTTGAATAAAGATGAAAGTTAATATAATTTGTATTATTTTATTTATGTGAATCAGTATATATTTAAATATGTTTGCTAAATGTAGAGAAGCACATTTTGATGGTTTTAAATTTCGAGCCTCTATTTCATGAAGAGGAAATAAATTTCCTAATAATATATATATATATTTTGGTTTACATTTTTCATGCAAAGACTTGGCTGCCAGGGATTCATTAAATACCATTTAAGTTCAAGAATTGTATAACTGAATAAAATAAATATAATATTAACTTTTAAAAAAAATCACTAAGAGAATAGGTTGTTAGTGACTTTTTTTTTAATTCATTCAGGAATCCTTTATTGTGTGCCCAGTATGTGCTGGGGTAGTTCCAGAGGATAAAGTATGAACACGAGTAAGTCTCTGACCCTGTGGATTTCACATTCTGTTGGGAGTGAAAGGAATAAGAAATATATTATATATTGTGCATATATAATACAATGTCAGATTATGAAAAGTGACGTGAATAAACAGGGATAGAGGGTAGAAATGATCTGGGTGAGAAGTTATTTCTTATACTTTGAAGCTGTGTTATTTGATGCATAAAACTTAGAGTTGTTTTGTGTTCATGGTAAAGTAACATTTTTATAATTGTTCTCTGTAGTAATACTTTGATATTAGTATAGCCATACCAGCTTTATTTTGTCTATTGTTTGCATGATAAAGCCTTTTCTGTCACTTTACTTTCAAACTATTTATGTTTAAGTGTTTAATGTATGTGTATACCTGGGTCTTGTTCTTTCAACCAACTTGAGAATCTTTGTCCTTTAATGGAGTTTTTAGACGTTTACATTTAGTACAATTACTGATACAATGGGCCTTAAGTCTACCATCTTGCTATTTATTTTCTTTTGCTGATATTTTTTGTATTCCTTTATTTTCTCCTTTTTTCTCTCTTTTGGCTCGGCATAGTGCTTATGACTATTTTACTTTATCTCTTGTATTAGCCTTTTTAGTTATATGTGACTTATTCTTTTAGTGGTTACCCTAAAAATATCTTTCTTTGGCTTAACACAGTCTGTTATATTAGTGCTTTTACCACCTTCTGAATGGTGCAAGAACTTTAAAACAGTTCAGCTCTATTTTTTGCCTTTCTTACCTTTGTGCTATGGTTTTGTGGTTATAACCCTCTCCCCAAATATTATTGATACTTTATAAAGTCAATATTCCATTATATTTGCTCATACATTTTCTCTTTTTTTTACCCCCCCCCCCTTTTGGGGGGGGTGCAGGGGATAATTCTGTGCTTCCATCTGAATTCATTTTCATACTGCCTGAAGACCTTCTTCTAGTATTGCTTGTAGTACACATCCGCTGGCCATGAACTCAGTCAATTTTTGTGTGTTTGAAAGGGCTTTATTGCATCTTTATTTTTAAGGATATTTAATTGGATATGAAGTTCTATGTTGGTGATTTCATTTATTTGGCACTTTGAATTTGATGTTTCACTGTCCTCTGATTTTCTTTTCTGTTGAGAATATAGCTAAGACAAAGAGCTTATTGCTTTTTTAAAGTAATATGTCTTTTTCTTTTTTCTTTTTTTGGAGGGAGGGCTCTGCTTTTAGAATTTTCTTTTTATCTCTTGTTTTCAGCAGTTTGACTGTGATGTGCCTATGTGTTTTCATTTTGTTTATCCTGCTTTAACCTGTGGGTTGATATCTTCTATCAGTTTTGGAAAAGTTTTGAGGATTATCCCTTCACATATTGCTTCTACTCTACTATCTCTTCTTCCCTTCTAAGACTCCAATTATAAATGTTAGACCACTTCACTTGTATCCCATATATGTTTTATATTGTTTTTTGTTCTTCCTACTCTTTTTTTCTCTATATACTTCATTTTGTATATTTTCTGTTGACTCATCTTCAGATTTACTATCTTCTGCTATCCCAAGTCTGCTATTTAACCCATTCAATGAATTAATTTCAAACATTGTATTTTTCAGTTCTAGCATGTCCAATTAATTTATATTACAGATTTCAGTTCTCTATTGAAAGTCTCTATCTTTTCACCCATCTTTTTCTCTATTTATTTTCTTTAACATAGTTATATACAGTTCAGATCTTTCAAAGCTAACTCCAAAATCTGAATCATATATGGGTCTGCTTCTGTTATCTCTTTTTTCTTTTGATTATCTGTGACATTTTTCCTGGCCCCTGTTTTCTCTATCTCCATCAGCAGCAGAATATATTTTTTTAATGCAGGGCATTATGTATAAAAACCCTGAAGGAACAAAGTTGATGTGATTTTTTCCTAGAGGGAGTATGTCTTTTCTCAGGCTGCAAGATTGCAGATTTCATTCAACCTTTCCTGCCCAGCCCCACAGTGGGAGAGCTATTTTCTATAGACTAGACAAAAACAGGCTGATTTGAGGAGATCACATTTTAGCATGGATCTCAGTTAAGTGACGGATCAAGCCATGAGTATCTGGGGGATGAGTATTTCAGGCAGAGAGGAGAGTAAGTACAAAAACCCTTAGGCAAGAAAGAACTTTGCTTGCATCAGGGACTTCATGAAAGCCATTGACTCTGGAGTGGAAGGAAAGAAGGGAGAAAGGTAGGGGAGGAGGTCAGGTGGTAGCAAAAAGCCAGATCATAACCTGTATGCCTCTTGGGATTTTTGCTCAAAATGTGATGGGTGGGAAGCGGTGAAGGCGAGCTGGCCCACGCGATGTGGTGTGTTGATGGCCCGTGCAGTGTGGTGAGCTGGCACAGCAAGATGACGCAATAAAAGAGAGACAAGCAGACACAGAAAAACACAAAGCAAATAGACACAGCCAGTACAAGCAGCAAGGGGGGAGGGGGACAACAAATAAATAAAATCTTAAAATAATAATAATAATATTTGAGATAGCAATGGCAAATTATTAAAGGATTGTAGGGTTTGTATTGTTTGTTCTTGCTGCTGCTAGGTAAAATGGACTCACTATATTTTGTAATGGGGTGGCCATAGTGTGAAAATGAATTTGAGTTAGAGCAAACATAAATGAGAGCAGGCCAGTCAGAGGCAAAGAAATCCCTAGGGAGATTACACTGGCAGAATAATTAGAAAAATTCAAGGGATAATCAGGAGGTAAATCCAACAGCCATGATGACAGACTGGAAATGGTGGTGAGGCAGTGAAGGAGTCAAGGGCAACGCCTGGGTTTCTGATTGTGTTACTAGTGGATGCTAGTGGATTTTCCGATACGGAAGACAATGGGATTTGAGAACAGAAGACTATACATTCAGTTTCGGACATGGTATGTTTTCAGTGTTCTGTTTGATTTTTTTTAGGAGGTACCAGGGATTGAACCTGGGACCTCGTACATGTGAAGCAGGTACTCAACCACTGGGCTTACACCCACTCCGCTTACAGTGTTTTTGAGATATCTAATAGAAAACATCAAGTAGGCAACTAAGTATATAGTTGCGGGGAAGATATGGGTATAAACACATATTTATGGGCGATGTATGCTTCGCTGGTATACATTTACCCCTATTAGCTAGAGTCATCACAGATAAGTAATGACTAACGCATCATATTTATGAAACCTTTCTGCACTGTATCAATCAATGGTTACTGTTCAATCATGTTGGTATGGTTGGTGGAACTGAGCTTTTTATTAGTAAATTGTTATGGTATAAAACTGGAGAATTATTCTGTCAGTACCCCTGAGAGAGGACTAAAGACATATTCTAGAGTCCTACGTAGAAGTGTTCTTATCCCAGAGAATTTAACTGCAAAGGGGATTTAAACTTATTAACTCATCCTAAAACTCTATCACCCCCACTCCTGCCAAATACTAAACTCAAGTTACTGTAAAAGATACATTTCTTAATAATTTCTTAATAATTTCAGGTTTTGGAATACCAGATGATGTGAGATGTCTACATTTTTATTTTATAAGCTATCCCACGTAATCTTCAAGTAGAATAAGCACACAAAGGACTGAATGCAAATATCCAAAGCTTCTCAATGCAAATACTAATTAATGAATCATATGGTGAGACAGATGACAAGTGACACCACTCCTCACTTTCTCAGGCTGAAAACTCAGGGGTCATCTTTGAGTCCTCCCCCACACACTTCCACATCCAGTCCATCAGCAAGAGCTTAAGTTCAAATTATATCGTGAATCCTACTACTTCTCATTACCTCTGTCATTAACACTGAACTAAATGACCACCAATTTTCTGGACTATTTTGAGCTTCTATTCCTACATTACAATTTACTACCTATTCTCTATTCAACAGCCAGAGTGGTATTTTAAAAAGTAAGTCAGACCTTGCCATTCTCCCGCTCAAAGCCCTACAATGGATACCCTTCACTTTTTTTTTTTTTAAAGATTTTATTTATTAATTTATTTATCCCCCCTTGCTGCTTGTGCTTGCTGTGTCCATTTGCTGTGCGTCTTTCTGTGTCTGCTTGTCTCCCTTTGTTGGGTCGTCCCGCTGCGTCAGCTCACCGAGCCACGCGGGCCGGCCCACGTTCACCAGGAGGCCCCGGGAAACGAACCCGGGGCCTTCCATACGGCAAACGGGAGCCCTATCAATTGAGCCACAGCTGCTTCCCTCAAATATTATTCACTCAACATTAATTATTAACAAACTTCAAAGAAGTAGTGGTAATATTATAATTCTTAAATCGTGTGGGATTTTCAAGTCGAGAATGAGCATAAGATTGGCCACCTTTTATTGGAAACTGCAAACCTATTTGCATACATTGTCCCTCCTGTAAGCTAACAGCCACCTTGTGAGAAACCTGTATTATCCACATCTTACAAATAAAGAAACCCTAGACTTTAAGCAACTTGTCCAAAGGTCACAGGGTAGAGCCAATCAGAGCTTAACCAGTCCTTAAACTACAGGCAGACCTTTCTTTATTGTGCTTCACAGATATGGCATCTCTTATAAATTGAAGGTTTGTGGCAACCCTGTATCAGGCAAACCTATTCGCACCATTTTTCAAACATCATGTGCTCACGTCCTGTCTTTGTCACATTTTAATTAAGGCATGAACATTGTTTTTTTAAGACATAATTCTATTGCCCATTTAATAGACAAAAGTATAGTGTTAACAAAACTTTCATATGCACCAGGAAAACAAAAAACTTGTCTCTTACTTTATTGAGGTATTTGCCTGATTGTGGTGGTCTGAAACTGAACCCAGTTATCTCCAAGGTATGCCTGTTTTGATTTGCGCTAGAATTCGAATAATTTACTTAAACCAAAACGGCTTTCTATTTGCTGGAAGCATATAGAATGTTTCAGCTCTTGGGAAGTCAGGGATAAAATAGAAGTTTAATTCACTTAACATAACCTGTATTCTTGAGCTTATTAGCTCACGTATTCATTATAATAGTCTTCTGCATTATGGCTCTTGGGTCCCTATAATTATGTATAAAAATCACGGGAGAGGTGGGATGCTGCTAGTACCTTACAAATAGAGTCTCAATGTTTGGGGTAGGCATGAAGTGTTCATATATATCAAATATGCTCATTTGGGGACTGAGGATACCAGTTTGGCAGAAGTGAGAATTTTTTGAGGTGTGGTTAAGTGGTGGGGAAATTCTTTTGGAAAAGTAGTTCAGGAGAGTATTGGGTAGGGCCTTGAATTCCAGAGCTAGTTAAGGGAGTTGCTGAAGGCTTTTTACAGCAAAAGAATGAAATTATGAAACTATTAGGACTTTTAGCATGATGGTTCCAGAAGAGGGCGTGATACAATTAAGAGACTGCAAGCAGGGAGTCCAGTTTGATAACTGTAAGATAAATAGATCAGCATGACTTAATAGATTGCTGCCCAGTAACATTGTCTTCAAGTCGCAAACTATTTATAACTACAGATTAGTATTGCAAGCAAATGCTGTTCACATTAAGTAACAGCCAATTAAACATCTTTTTTTTCTTAAAACTTTACCCAGATACTTCCTAAATATTTTCCCATAAAAAAGAACAGGCATCCAGAGCGAAATATGAAAAGCACCCTTCAGTTGACTTTGTGAGGATTTCAGGTCTTTGTTTCCCTCACTCACATATGCAAATATATCTTCTGTCTTCATGTAAGTGGGGTCATGCTGTTCCTGTATTTCTACAACTTTTTTCCCTCTACTTAATGTTCTTGTAAACCTGTCCCTATTCGCACATAAGAGGTTGTCATCCTTTCTAACAATTGCATATTATCCATTGCATGTGTGTGCCATGGACACAATTTTTATTCAATCACTGTTCTGTTGATGAGCTTTTGTGTTATTTACATTTTTTCATTGTTAGAAACAAGGCAGCAAATCGCCATCCCCTCATAGATGTGTTCAAGATTTCTCTGCAGAGAATTGTGGAGTCCCTTTAAGTTTTTATGTATTCTGCCGAATTGCTTTTCAAAAAGCCCACTAATTCATACTGTTTTTTCGCTTTAGTTAATCCAGCAGTTAAAAAACATTACACTTTGGTTTAATTTACATTTCTTCAGTAACAAATGAAACAGCTTTGCTTCATACATCTTCATGTTGATTGGTTATTTAAAGTTCATATTCTTTGAACTTTTCATTTTTCTATTTCGTTTGTCATCCTTGTTATCTCTGAGCAAAAAGGGAGGAGAGGAAGAGATGGCTTAAGCACTTTAGCCACACCTTGTAACATTTTATGTCTTGTAAAAAAGCTTTTGGCTAGCATATACTAAAAGTTAGCCTACCATCTTTCTACGTACTGTTTACAGGTTCTGGTATTAATTTCTTGCTTGTTAAATATGTGGAAGTGATCTAAGAGAAGGCAGTCACTTATTTTTTAATTATTTTTATGGTATCTTCTGTCATATAGAGGTTTTTATTCTTTATGAACTCAAATCTGTCAGTATTTTTCATTGCAACCTCTGGGTTTGGTGTCTTACTCTATTTTAAAAATATTTTCCTGTTTTTTCCTAGTACTTAAACTTTCTAATTTTCTTACATTAAATTATTTAATCCATCTGGGGACTGTTTTTGTATATTGTGTGATTGTGGTCTAACTTCATTTTTCCTAAGTATTTGTATCTACCTGGGTCTTTTTTTGGACTTTTGTTTCCTTTATCTCTTTATCCATGACTGTACCAACATCTCACTTTACTGTTATGGCTATATAATGGTCTAGAGATTTTTCCTGAGTTTTAATGTTTAAAATGTCTTGGTTATTCTTATTTTCTCTTACTCAGAGAAATTAGCTTGTTAGCTTCCATTTTAAATATCCTGTTGGTATCTCGATAGGAATGGCAGTAAATTTATAGATTAATTTGCAAAGAATCAACATTTTTATAGTATTGAGTTTTCCCACTGAAAGAGATTTTGTTAAAACTCCCTCCTTCAGTACAGTTTTATTTTCTTCATAAAGAATAGGATTCGTACATTTAAGATATCTAATAGGTTTTGTTATCCTTGCTTACCATTATTGTTATTCCATTCTTTTTTGATTGGTTGAACTACTATGTTATCTTTTCAGCCACTCTACTGAAACTCTTAGTAGCTCTAATATTTTTCAGTCAATTCTCTTGGGTTTGTTCTGTAGATAATACTATTGAAAAACAGTTTTGTCAGTGTTACTTCAGTTGTTCTAATATTTATACATCATGTTGTTCTTGTCTAATCACATTGCTCGGTGCCTCTAGAGCATTGTTAAACAGTGGAAGGCATCCTTCTCTTCCTCCAATTTAGTAAAGGTTCTATTTCCGTTGAAACAGGGGCATGAAAAAGTAAAATCAGGAACGTGTGTTGAATCCCATGTTTGAAAGGCATTTAAAAATATGTAGGTATTAACATAACGATTAATAATAGGTAACATTTATAGAATCATCCTTCTCTTGTAGGAGTAACCCAGTTTGGTCATGCTACTAGATTCAAGGAGCTGACATTTACATGGTATTCTTGTTGAGAATGTTGATAAGTGAGATTGGTTTATAATTTTCTTTGTTGTGCTATCCTTAATCTAGTAGTGGCATACAGTGTTTTGCTAGCCTTCTAGAATTATTTGGAAAGCTGTCCTTGTTTTTTCTAGTAAACAGTTTGTAGAAGTTGTTTATTTCTTGAAAGTTTGCTAGAGTTCATCCTTAAAATTTTACCTGGTACTTTTTTTTTTTTTTTTTTTTTTTTAAAGGCGGTACTGGGGATTTATCCTGAGAGCTCATACATGTGAAGCAGGCACTCAACCACTGAGCTACACCCGCTCCCCCCTTGGTACTTTTAAAATTTTTATTTATTAGTTTTTCAAGTAAAAATATTTCAAACACCCAGGAAATAGTATAGTAGACATTCTTATCTCATTCCCCAGTTGAAAGATGTAAACACTTTGCCATATTTGTTTCAGTTCTTACCCACACACCCACATACATACACACACGTTCCCTCCCAACTCCTGTGAGCGAGCAGTAAACCATCACGGGAATGTTTTGCAAGCTATGTTTCTTTTTGTGTGTGTTTTAAGGTTAAACATTCCCAAATTATGTGTGTCTCAGAGACTGTGAGTAATTGAGTTTGCCTCTCCCCCATCGTTGGAGGGCAAGTTCACTGTTAGTACATTTACTATGAAAAAGCTGCAGCACTTTTTTTTTTTTAAACAAGAAATAAAATGTTGAAAGGTACAGCAAAAACCCATAGCCTCTTTCCATGACTTTCTTTCTTTCTTACTAAGAGAGAACAGCAGCTATCTTGATGTGTATCATTCCCATGCATGTTCTCATCTTCATTTTTCATGTCTATTTTTTTTAATGCATAGGATTATTTTCTGTTTTAAAATTTAATGCAAAAGAAACATTTAGCATTTTGCAGCCTATTTTTTACCCAACACTGTCTTTGAGATAGCCAACATGATGCATGTTGATCTCTCCATTTCTTTACAATAAAACCTCTCTAAAATAGGGATGCTTCTTAAATCAGTGGTGTCTTAAAATTGGCAGCATTTTCTTTTTTACAGACAAAAATGATGGTGCACCACACAATTGAAGGCATCTTTGATTTGATTAACTGTTATGGTTAATTCATCTTAATTGGTATCAAGCATTCTATTGCTTGAATATATCACAGATTCCATTTGTGTACCACAGCTCATCATTTTTTCTTCCTGATGGATAATGAAATAGTTGGCACTTTCACTATTACAGACAGTGCCAAAGTGAACATCCTTTGTGTTTCCCGAACAAGTAATCTGAATGGAAATGTTGAGTAAGCATATTTCACCCTGTAGTTATTGCCGAATGACATTCCAAAGTGGCGATATTTCTTTATATTCCAACCAGCAGTGTGCAGGAGCCCCTATTTGCTTTTCCCTTTTAGACTTGTATCCAGTTGAAGTTAATTTTGTGTATGCCGTGGGTTGTCTTTTTCAGATGCATAGCTGCTCACCTGTTCATCCAGAGTCTGTTCTTCCTACCTGGATGCCTGAGCCCATTTCTGTCACAGACCAAGGGCCTCTGTGGTGTGGTCTGCGCCTCCCTCCCTCTCTGTGTCCCTGCCACTCTCTTCCAGGCAGCTCCCTTATCAGTACTCTTCAAAATTGCTTTAACTCTTCTCCCTTTACCCTTTCATGTGAATTTTAGAATCAGACTGCCAAATTCTGGGTGAAATCTGTAGGCATTTTATTGGAACTGCTTTAAATTTTTAAAATGTATTTGGAAATTGATGGCCATCATTATGATACTGAATCTCCCCATCCATGAAAATAGCCAGTCTGTGTCTATCTGTCATGCTTTCTTTCATATTCCTCAGGAAAATTTTACAGCTTTCTTCATAATGGTCTTGCAAATTGTATCTTTCTTTAAAATTACTTTGTTGCCAATGGATAGAAGCACTGACCAGTCTACCTAGCATCTTAACAGAAACTGGGAAACTCCTTTGGGGCCTTAGTGGCTTTTTAGGAGTTTTCTTGTTTGTTTTGTTTTGTTAAATTAGAGAAGTTGGTTGGCAGACCAATCCTGCATAAAACACAGGATTCCCACACTGCACACCACTGCCAAGACTGCACTGGTGTGGGACATTGTTAAAATTGATAGTAGCACTTTTTTTGGTAATTGTACTAATGTTTTTAAACAGGGTTACCTTTGTTACAATTAGTGAAAGATTATTACAATAATACTAGCATCCATAGTTTACATAAGGTGTATTTTTTTCCATATACCTCCCTATTCTTCACACCTTGTATTAATGTTGTACACTTGTTATAATTCATGAAAGAACATTTATCTACAATAGGGTTCACTGTGTTGTACATTCTAGGTTTTATCATTTAATCTTTAGTAACATATACTACCTAAAGTTTCTCCTTTTAACTGCATTCATCTATATAATTCATTGCTGATAATTCAGTGCATGATAATATGCTATCATCACCACCATCCATTTCCAAACCTTTACAATCACCCTAAGTGGAAATTCTGTACCAATTAAGCATCAACTCCCTTTTCTCTCCCCAGTCTATCCCCTGGTAAACTGTATTATAGATTCTAACTCTATGAGTTTGCTTATTCTAATTAGTTCATATCGGTGAGATCATACAATGTTGGTCCTTTTGTGACTGGATTACTTCATTCAGCATAATGGCCCATGTCTTCTCATGCATCAGGATGTCATTCCTTTTTATGGCAGAATAATTTCCATTGTATGTATATAGCACATTTCATTATCCATTCAATTGATGGACACTTGGGTTGCTTCCATTTTTTGGCAATTGTGAATAAAGCCGTTATGAACATCAATGTGCAAATATCTGCTTGAGGCCCAGCTTTCAATTCTTCTGGGTGTATACCTAGTAGAGGGATTGCCAGGCCATATGGTAATTCTGTACCTAGCTTCCTCAGGAACTACCAAACTGTCTTCCACAGCAGCTACACAATTTTACATTCCCATCAGCAATGAATGAGTATTCCTGTTTCTCCACATCCCCTCCAACACTTGTGGTTTCTGTTTTGTTTTGTTTTTTTTAATAGTAGCCATTCAAGTGGGTGTGAAGTGATATCTCATTGTGGTTTTGAGTAGTATTTCCCTACTAGCTAGTGATGTTGAACATCTTTTCGTGTGCCTTTTAGCCATTTGTATATCCTCTTTAGAGAAATGTCTATTCAAGTCTTTTGCTCATTTTTCAATTGGATTTTTTGCCTTTTTATCAAGTTATAGGATTTCTTTATACTGGATATTAAACCCTTATTGGATATGTGGTTTCCAAATATTTTC
Organism: Tolypeutes matacus; assembly: GCA_026826555.1. Taxonomy (NCBI): domain Eukaryota; kingdom Metazoa; phylum Chordata; class Mammalia; order Cingulata; family Chlamyphoridae; genus Tolypeutes; species Tolypeutes matacus. The sequence continues at coordinate 15,261,002 of JAKSZT010054335.1, read as the reverse complement.
TCCCATTGAGTAGGTTGTCTTTCCATTTCTGTGACAAAGTCTTTTGATGCAAAAAAGTTTTTAATTTTGAGGAAGTCCCATTTTTTTTCTTTTGTTGCTTGTGCTCTGGGTGTAAAGTCCAAGAAACTATTGCCTAACACAAGATAACAAAGATGCTTCCCTATATTTCCTACTAGGAATTTCAGAGTCCTGGTTCTAATATTTAAGTCTTTGGTGGATTTTTAGTTGATTCTTGTATATGGTGTGAGATAGGGGTCCTCTTTCGTTCTTTGGCATATGGCTATCCAATTCTTCCAGCTCCATTTATTGAAGAGACTATTCTTTCCCAATTGAGTGGACTTGGTAGGCTTGTCAAAAAACAATTAGGCATATCCCATTGGTCAATATGTCTATTCCTGTGCCAATGCTATTTTGACCACTGTAGCTTTGTAATATGATTTTTTTTTTTTAAGATTTATTTATTTATTTATTCATTTATCTCCCCCCTTGCTGCTTGTGCTCGCTGGGTCAGCTAACCACGCCGTGCGGGCGGGCTTGCCTTCACCAGGAGGCCCCGGGAACCGAACCCGGGGCCTCCCATATGGTAAACGGGAGCCCTACTGATTGAGCCACAGCCGCTTCCCTGTAATATGCTTTAAAGTCAGGAAGTGTGAGCCCTCCAACTTCGTTCTTTTTCATGATGTGTTTGGTTATTCGGGGGTCCTCACCCTTACAAATAAATTTGATAATTGCCTTTCCTATTTCTGCAAAGAAGGCTGTTGGAAGTTTGATTGGGATTGCACTGAATCTGTAAATCATTTTGGGTAGAATTGACATCTAATGATATTTAGTCTTCTAATCCATGAAAATGGAATGTCTTTCCATTTATTCAGCTTTTCTTTGGTTTCTTTTAGCAAAAAATACACATGAAAATCAAAGATGAAAACATGCATGAGAATGATACAATTTAAATATCAAGATAGCTGTTCAAGTCCTTTACAACCTTGGTTAAATTTATCCCTAGATATTTGATTCTTTTAGTTGCTATTGTAAATGGAATTTTTTCTTGATTTCCACCTCAGATTGGTCATAACTAGTGTATAGAAACACTATTTTTTTTTTTAAGATTTTATTTATTTATTCATTTATCCCCCCCCCACCCCCCCCGCTGCTTGTGCTCGCTGGGTCAGCCAACCACGCCGTGCGGGCGGGCCTGCCCCCACCAGGAGGCCCTGGGAACCGAACCCGGGGCCTCCCATATGGTTAACGGGAGCCCCACTGATTGAGCCACAGCCGCTTCCCTAGAAACACTATTGATATTTGCGTGTTGATCTTACACCCCACCACTTTGCTGAATTTGTTTATTAGCTCTAGTAATTTTGTTGTAGATTTTTTGGGGACTTCTTATATACAGGATCATGTCATCTGCAAATAATGAAAGTTTTATTTCTTTCTTTCCAATTTGTATGCCTTTTATTTCTTTTTCTTGCCTAACTGCTCTGGCTAGAACTTCCAGTACAATGTTAAATAACAGTAGTGACAGTGGGCATCCTTGTCTTGTTCTAGATTTTAGAGGGAAAGCTTTCAGCCTTTCACCATTGAGTAAGAGGAGAGCTGTGGATTTTTCATATATGCCCTTTATCATTTTGAGGAAGTTTCCTTCTATTCCTATTTTTAAAGTGTTTTTATCAAGAAAAGATGCTGGATTTTTTAAAATGCCTTTTCCACATCAATGGACAGGGTCATGTAGTTTTCCCCCTTTGTTTTGTTAATGTGATGTATTACATTAATTGATTTTATGTTGAACCACCTTTGCATACCTGGGATAAAATTCACTTGCTTATGTGTAGTAGTCTTTTTTTTTTTTTTTTTTTTTTTTTTAAGATTTATTTATTTACTTTTTTATCCATTTTAACACCCCCCCCTTCCCCATTTCCTGTTTTGTGTCCATTCGCTGGGCAATTCTCTGTCTGTTTCCTGCCATCTCTTCTCATCCTCTTCCTCCAGTCTTCACCAGGATTCAATCCTGGAGACCTCCGATGTAGGAGAGAGGTGTTCTGCCACCTGCGCCACCTCAGCTCCTGGCTGCCGGAGCTTTCGGAGCATCTCATCTTGTCTCTCCCCTGCGTCTCTCTCTTGTTGCGTCATCATCTTGCTGCGTGGCTCCCGGGGCCTGACGGCTCACTGGCACAGAGCCTGGCAGCCCATGCGCCTTCTATATATATACATATTTTTTTATTTTTACTGGGAGGTCCCGGGAATCGAACCCAGGTCCCTCCATATGGCAGACGGACGCCCAACCATTTGAGCCACATCCGCCCCCCTGTAGTATTCTTTTAATGTGCTTTTAATGTTGGACTTGATTTGTAAGTATTTTTTGAGGATTTTTGCGTCTATATTCATAAGAGAAATTGGTCTTTATCTTTTCTTGTAGTATCTTTATCTGGCTTTGGTATTAGGGTGATTTTGCCCTCCTAGATTGAGTTATGTAGTTGTTCTCTCTTCAGTTTTTTGGAAGAGTTTGAGGAGGGTTGGCATTAATTATTCTTGGAATGAATGGTGTCCTAAAAATGCCCTGTGTTCCACCTATTCCTTTCTCTCCCTCCCCTCAGAATCTTTGGTAACCATTATCTTTATATCAATGTTACAAGTTCTTCCGTTACTGCAATAATAGTAAGTCCATGGGCTTTGGTCCATGGTTGCATTCCCCCCTTATGTTTATTCATTCCTCAATCTTGAGGATTTCGGGATGGTGAAGCCCGCTCTGCTTCAGATTGAGAGGGGGCTTAGATCTTACAGGGCTGATGGAAGGAAATTTCTTGCTTGCAGTTGTAGATACTTTTGCTTTTGGGGATGTTCCCTCTCTCTGATTTTATTTATTTGCATCCTCTCTATATTTTCTTTGTTAGTCTAGTTAAGAGTTTGTCAATTTTATTGATCTTTTCAAAGAACCAACTTTTGGTTTTGTTAATTCTATTGTTTTTTGTTGTTTTGTTTTGTTTTGAGGTACCAGGGGCCGGGAATTGAACACGAGATCTCACATGTGGGAGCCTGGCACTCAACCACTGAGCTACATCAACCTCCCTGAGTTGGTTTTTTTATCCTTTGCTTTTTGCTTGTTTTTGTTTTTTTTTTCAGGAGGCACTGGGAACCAAACTTGGAACCTCCCATGTGAGAGGAGGGCGCTCAACCGCTTGAGCCATATCTGCTCCCCTCTCTATTGTTTTTATTCTCAATTTCATTTATTTCTCCTCTTACCTTTGTTATTTCTTTCCTTCTGCTTGCTTTAGGATTAATTTGCTGTTCTTTCTCTAGTTCCTCCAAGGGTATAGTTAGGTCTTTGATTTTGGTTCATTCTTCTTTTTAAATGTAGGTATTTAGGGCTATAAATTTCCCTCTCAGCACTGCCTTTGCTGCATTCCATAAATATTGATATGTTGTGTTCTTGTTTTCATTCATCTGGAGATATTTACTGATTTCCCTTGTAGTTTCTTCTTTGACATTGTTTAAGAATGTGCTATCTAACTTCCATATATTTGTGGATTTTCCAGTTCTTCACCTGTTGTTGATTTTCAGCTTCATTCCATTGTTGTCAGAGAAGATGCTTTGTATAATTTCAGTCTTTTAATATTTAGATTTGTTTTGTGACCCAAAATGTGGTCCATCCTGGAGAATGATCCAATCTTTCCACTGAAAAGAATGCATATCCTGCTGTTTGGGGGTGCAATGTTCTGTATATGTCTGTTAGGTCTAGTTCTTTTATCATATTATTCAAGTTCTCTGTTTCCTTATTGATCTTCTGTCTAGATGTTCTATCTATTGATAAGAGTGGTGTATTGATGTCTCCAACTATTGTTCTGGAGGTGTCTATTTCTCCCTTCAGTTTTGCCAGTGTTTGTCTTGTGAATTTGGGGCCACCATGGTTAGGTGCATAAATATTTATGATTATTTCTTCTTGGATTGTCCCTTTTACTAATATAATAGTGTCCTTTGTCTCTTATAGCAGTTTATGGCTTAAAGTCTGTTTTGTCTGATATTAGTTTAGCTACTCCAACTCTTTTTTGGTTACTGTTTGCATGGAATATCTTTTTCCAACCTTTTACTTTTAACCTATTTGTGTCCTTTGGTCTAAGGTGAGTCTCTTGTAAACAGCACATAGTTGGATCATGCTTTTTTATCCATTCTGCCACTCTGTGTCTTTTGATTGGAGAGTTTAATCCATTAACATTCAGTGTTATTACTATAAAGGCAGTACTTACTTCAGCCATTTTGTCCTTTTGTTTTTATGTCATATCTTTTTTTGTGTGTGTCTCTCTTTCCCTTTATTGCAGCCTCCTTTTCTGTAGAGTTGATCGATCCCTTCCTCATTTCTGTTTCTGTATATATTTTTAAAACTTTCTCTGTGGTTTATTCTGGGGTTTATATTATACATCTTATATCTATAACCTAATAATTTGAAAAGAGGCCAATTTAGCTTCAATAGCCTACATATTCTCTGCTCCCATCCCTCTGTTTCCCCTTTGTTGTTTTTGTCTCACTTTACCACTTTACAATTTCCATGTCCATTATCAGGATATATGCCATTTTCTTACTCAATTGTATTCTGACTCTTACAGGAATTAAAGAGTAGAGTTGTACATTGAGCACCGGTAGGGAATAGCCAAATTGTGTTGTGATCTTCTTATTAGTATTCATTCATCCCTGGTGATTTTTCAAATCCCTGGCCTCTCCCGTTAACTGAACCTGTGTTCCTCTGGCCCACGGGTCCTGTTTTGATTCCTTTTTGTTATGCCTCATCTGTAATCCCAACCAATCTCAGTCATCTGACTCTGAGGCCAAGCCCTTATCGTCCTACTGTGCCTTCTAGTCTTGCGTTCTGCTTATGACCTTATGGTCAAACTGGATTACACTATAGATAAAATTAAATATTGTGACCATGCTATTTTTAAAAAACTCTTCTCCATTGGTGTCATGAGTTATTGACATAGCTCCAGCCCTCGTAGATAACTCCCAATCTTTATTTCCATTAGTGACTTCTGAACTCTAATCATGAATTTCTAATTGCAACTTATTTAGATTTCCAACTACTTCAAACTCTGTACCACAACCCGCTCTCCCCACCACCATCGTGATACCATCATTTTTCCTGTCACCTGGACTACAGACCTTTACAGAATCCTATTTTATTCTACCTTTTAAAACCAGAAGACCTTTTTCTTTCCATGCCACTGTAATCATTGAAAACAAAAGGACTGAAATAAGTAGAAAGCTTCATACTCAGCTAAGCAAAGTATTAACAGCCATAACTGTGTACTACAAATTATGAAGACTATCGGCCAAATATTTTTGGGCTAAAACAAGGTGGAACCAAGAGCCAATAGATCTTTCAGGCTGGAGAGAGACTCCTCTCATAGGACATGTCCCCAGCCTGAAAAGCCCACTTAAATGTCCTCCAGCAGGAGGAAGGAGATGCCCAGGGTGGGCTGGGCCCTGACAAGGGAGGACGTGCCTGCCGGGACTCAGTCTGCATCCACTTGAGAGGGTGCAGAGTGGATGAGCAGTCTCCTGTGGCCACTCCACTTTCTGCATTCCCACCTCCACATGGAGAGAGACGTTCTCTGGAAGTGAGATCTGGCCAAGGGGAAATAACCGCACATGCAGTTGGCGACGGGGTTCAGCTGCAGGACACCAGTATGGGTCTCCAGAGACCTGCTGCAGAAGCTTCACCCGGAGCCCTGCTGACCTCTTGTTCTGCCCGGGGCCAGGCCACAGCTCAGTGTGGATATGCCCCCTCCCCCCACCTTGGTGGGAGTACATTATGAAACCCAAATTGAAACTGCCAGCTGCTTCAGGTTGCCACCCTTTCCTGCCATTTCCAGTAAACAGAGGGCCTGGTGAGATGGCCATTGGGCAGAAAGGACCCGGCAGGGGACCGGGCGCCACTGCCCCTCCCCACACCAGAAACAGCAAAACAGAACAAAACAAGGAAAAGGCAGGTGAACAACGTATATCAGAAGAATATCCCAGGAAAGAAAAGATTTCAGACGGTCTCCATACTCTCGAAGAAATTAGAGAACTTGAACTCTGAAAAATTGCTCAGAGAAGTGATGGTGAGATAAAGGAGATGGAAATTGAGCCTGTAAAGAGTTATAGATCAAAGTATTAAAGGGATCAAAATTAAGAAAGTGGATCTAATGGATACCTATCCACCACCTGAAACAAAGAACATACCTTTTCAAGCATCCACGATTATTTCTAGAAGCTGGGTAGCAAAGCCAAAAAAAAATCTCAAATTCAAAAATTAAAACCAAACTCATAATTATTTGGGAATTTTTAAGCCGTCTGATCAAGGGAAAAAAAGATTACCAACTGTCTTGAACATGCCTATGATGGAAACACCCTGTTTCAAAGGCAGTCTTATTCTGCTCTACTTGTGGGTAAGAATGTGGGCCCTCCCCCCAGATGTGTACCCCTGGGCATGCTGGGCTACCTCAAGGCCTCCGTGCCAATGAGTTCAATAGAGTAGATGTCAAGAAGCACCTGGCACATTCACAGCAACCAGGAGACACTGGAGACTCTTATGTTCTCAAAACCTAAGGAATATGGTGTAAGTTGTGCTCAGTGGAAAAGCACACATACAAGGAGGAATAAAAAGATTAATAGGAATTTCAACTCAAGAACTTAGAGAACAATGAAATAAACCTAAAGAAAGAATAAAGACAAGGTCAGAAACTGAAGATCAGAAAATAGAAAAACTGCTAATTAATGCAAGGGGGAGGATGTGCCTGATATGTATTAAGTGCTTATTATAAGCCTGACTTTGTTCTCAGTGAATTTAGTTCTAATGCAATTAGTTATTAATTGTCACAATGGCCCTGTTAGGTGGATATCATTACTAATTCCAGTTTTGTGGAGAAGGAAACTGAAGTACATAAAAAAAAAGTAACTTGCCCATGGACACAACCGGGGAGTGGCAGAGCCAGGCTTCAGCCCAGGGCCCAGAGCCCACACTCTTAGCAGTCATCTCACCTCCTTTGGATAACAAACTGTTACATTTAAATAATTTAAACTGTCTCAGATAATCAGGAAACTTCAAACTTATTTTTAAGAAGCTAACGTTTACTAAAACCTGAATCACTACATGACAAAAATAATGAACTATCAACTAAACAAATTTTGATGCAAAATTCCTAAGTAGCATATTAACTTCTAGAATCTAGTTTATAGAATAAAACCAAATTAGGTTCCTCTCAATAGCAGGAAATCTATTAATACATTTTAAAAAACAAACACACGTAAAAATCTTAATAGGTGCCTATATGAGTCAGCCAAAGTACCAGAAATCTGTTGGCTTTTATAAAGGGTATTTATTTGGGGTAGAAGCTTACAGTTACCAGGTCCTACAGAGTCCAACTCAAGGTACCATAAGAGGTACTTTCTTACCCAAAGTCTGTTGCCACATATTGATGCAAGATGGTGGGCGCTGTCTGCAAGGGTTCAGGCTTCCTCTTTCCTTTTGAAGCTCCATGGGCCCAGCGTCTTCCTGTCTCAGCTGTAGGCTGGCATAGGGCTCGGCTGCTCTGTTCTCTTCAGTTGCAAGCTATCGGGCAAATGGCTCATCCCTCCTCCCAGGAACCCAGGATCAAGTTCTCTTCTGTGTCTATGGAGCTCGCTCTCAGCCTCTGTGTATCTTTTTTCTGCGTATCTACTTCGGTGGGTCTCCTTGATCGAGTGCCCATTTACAGAGCCCACGAAGGGGGCAGGCACTCAACCGAGCTACACTCTACTGATGTGGTCAAATCAAAGCCCTAATCTTAATTTAATCAAAGACATCTTAGCTGAATCTAATACAATCAAGGGTATCACACTCTGAGGAACAGACCAGTTTACATAGTCTCTCTTTTTGGAATTCATAAATAATCTTAAACTGCCACAGTGCCAAAAAGGCATTTAAGAAAATTCAACATCCATTCCATCTTTTTTAAATTGCTTAATAAGAATGGACGGCCACATCCTTAATATGGAAAAAAACATATAGTTTAAAGACAGCATTATGTTTACTGGTGAGACACCAGAAGCATTTCCATTTCCATCAGGAACAAAACAAGGGTGCCCAGGCTCATCAATATTCTTTAACATTTTAGAAGCCAGAGCAATTTTTAAAAGAAAAATACAAGAGAGTTGTTGTAGATGTTTCCTAGAAAACTGGGGAAGCAACTAAATGAAATTGTTCGAACTATTAAAATTAGAGCATTCATAAATGGTGCTTGGCTGTGGGGGGCCCAGTGGGTCCTCCCGCAAGGGAAACCCAGGCAGCCACCTGCATGCCCAGGACACCAGGGAAAGCCTAGCAGACCTCCTCACAAGGAAACACTTCACAGGCCTATCTAGACTAGTCTTTCTCCAGGCTGTGCACATCCTTCCTCCAGCATCATCACCAGCCCCCATTTGGGTAACTGATGAAATGTCTCTGCTCTGGAGACCCTGTTATGTATTTCCCCTCGTCTTCCCGCCTCTGTGGCCCATCTTCATTCTCTGGCCTGCGGCCACCAGAGAATCTCTCCTGTCCGCAAGTCCCAGTAAATAAACCCCACGTCTGACGGCGCCGAGTGTGTCCTGCGGTCTCCCGGAGCTGGGCTGCAACACCGATTCTCACAGAGACTGTCATAACCATCCCCATCCGGAATTCCTGATCTTCCCACGGCACCCACCTCCAGACCTGCTCCCCCCTCAGCTCTCCCCACCTCAGGGGCTGCGATTCTAGTAAGATGGGAACAAACTGATTGTGGGGTGGGGGGCGTTTCCATCCAGCATTCCTAAGTGCTGGGACCCTCAGATGCAGGGCAAATTCCAGCCAGAGAAGGCGCGGGAGACCCGAGGAGGCCGGCGGCCGTGCGGGCCAGACAGCCCTAGCTGGCCACAGACGTGGGGGGCGGCAGCCCACGCAGGCCAAGGCCGGAGGTGCTGGCCCTGGGCAGCGACCCACACTCCACGCCCTGCCCTCGGGGGCCGGGCCCGCCTGCGTCCTGTCTGAGGGGCTCCTCCACAGGGAGCCCTTGGGGGCTCCCAGAGGCCCGAGTGGGGTGGGAGGCCCTGCGGGGGCTGGAAGGAGAGGCAGCACGATGGGGCGGGGGCTCCGCAGGGCAGAGGGGGGCCCCCGGGAGCTCCCACGAGGAAAGGCTCCGCTAAGCCCCTGCCCAGCGCGGGGGAGGCCAGAGCGGTGTCCGCACACCCGCCCCCTCGAGTCCTCTTGCCGCCAGGGGCGCAGGGGCGTGGTGGACCCTGGGGCTCCGGCTGCTGAGCACCGGCTTTGTTCAGCATTGCTTTGAAAAAGTCCTCAGGGTGCTCTCAGAACCCCAAAGCCACCCCGCGACCACTGCCCCGCCCCGTGCAGCGCGCCAGGGTGCCCGGCAGGAGGCAGGTGCGGCGGCTTCTGCTCCTCCTGCGCCCTCCTCCCCCGGGCTGCGGTCAGCGCCCCCCCGCCGCCCCCTTTCCCACACCCCAGGCCCTGGCGTGCGGGGTGGAGAGCTGCCCCCACGCGCAGCACCCACACCGCCCGGCGGCCCCGCGTCGGGAGTGGGTGGTCCACGCCTCCTCGCTGGGACGGGGCACCTCGGTTGGGCCGCAGCTTTCACGGCCCCTCCAGCGGGCCACGGGCGGCGAAGGCTGTGCCGTCGGGTCTGGGCCGGTCCCGCCGTCCACCGACCCACGGCGCGAGTGGGCGCGCAGTGCGCGTGGCGGGGCTGAAGGAGCGCGCCGCCCTGCCCACACGTGCTTACGCCCCGGGCGGACTGTTACTGAGGGCTTTTGGCTTATTAAGCAACAGCAATTTTTATAAAACAATAAAATTACTTCACAAGAGCTCTGAGGAAAATGATGAAAGCAAAGGTCAGGCTGCGCTGACGGCGCGTGACTCGGAAGCCGGCGTGGTGGCCGCGGGGACAGCGTTACACCCGCGAGCTGGGTGCCTCCTTCCTGCACCACTTTCTGTTTCTTTCATTTCGTTTGACATATAAAACCACAATGAGCTTCTTTTGCTAGAGAAGGAAAAGGACAATTTAGACATTGTTTTCTTTAAATAATAAAAAAAATCAATCCCCAAATGTTAAAATTGGCTTAAACACTAAAAAAACTTATTTCCTGATATCAGAGGGAAACCCATGCTTTAAAATATACTGAGTCCTGGATAGGTCAAAAGGAAAAGGAAAAATATACCTGGCGAAAACAAACAAAATGAAAGCCAAGCTCGGTATATTAATAATAGATACTTTAAACAAAAGGTATTATTACCACAAAATTATAGTGTTCATTTTACTGGGAATATATACTTAGCCTAAATTTGTATGCATTAATAAAATAGCCTCAAACATATGAAAAAATCGATAGACTGAGAAAGCAATTGACAAATCCATCATCATAATGGTTGAATTCAATTCTCACTCTCAATTATTAAAAATTAAACAAGCAAGCACGTAGTAAAGTTGCGGAATATTTGGCCAAACACATAACAATTAATGTGGTGGGCATATATAGAAGCCTATACCCCCAAACCTTTTTTTCTCAAGCACATAAGAAACATTTATAGCCCATAAAGCAATTCTCGATAAATTTCAAAGAAATGATATTGCACAGACCATGTTTTCTGACAATACCATAAAAATATATTAAAAATTTCCATAGCGTTGAAGATTGAGAGAGACCTCATAAAGGAAAATTTAAAAGACTACATTCAAACCATGACAATATATACATAAAAGGGCATGGAATGGAGTAAAAGTACTTGGAGAGAGATTTATAGCAGTAAGTGCCCGTATTAGAAAAGAAAGGACAAAGAGGGTTCCAAGATGGCATTAGTTTAGGCGGGCACTCACTGCAAGCTCCCAGAGCAAAGCGGATAGTGGACAGGGTCCTGCCCAGGGGTCTGTGCTGTGGGCGTGTGGAGTGAGAAGCTTGGGACATCTATCAGCGCAGATCAACGGCGTGGACGGAACGGGAACATAGAAAGAAGCAAGGAAATAAAATAAGAAAAAGTGTCAAAGAGAAAACGTAACCCACACACAGAACCACCAGCTAAATAAAACTATAGAGCAGAGAGAGAAGCTAATCAACTGAATAAACCCATCAAGATAAAATGATGACTAGAGGGCAACAAAAAAAATACAAACGACACTGAGAAACAGGAAAACATGGACCAGTCCAATGAACAAACTAAAAACCAGGAAGTTATGCAGAACATCGAACAACTAATCAAAGCTATCCAAACAAATATCATGGACCAACTTAAAGAAGTGAAGGAAGAGATTAAGGATATAAAGAAGACACTGGGAAAACATACTGAAGAAATTGTAAACATGCCTAAAAAGATAATGGATATGATGGTGAACAATGGCACAATCCAAGAAATCAAAAAGACGCTGGATTCACATAATAGCAGATTTGAACAGGCAGAAGAAAGAATTAATGCTGTGGAAGACAATAGAGCTGAAATCAAACAAATAGTAGGACAGATAGACAAAAAGATAGAAAAAATCCAGCAAGGACTCAGGAAATTAACCGAGAACACAAAACACACAAACTTAAGCATTATGGGCATACCAGAAGGAGAAGAGAAGGGAAAGGGAACAGAAGGAGCATTGAAGGAAATAATGGCTGAAAACTTCCCAACCCTATTGAGAGAGATGGATGTGCAGATCCATGAAGCACAGCACACCCCAAATAGTATAAATCCCAACAGGCCAACTCCAAGACATATACTTGTCAAAATGACCAATGCTCAAGACAAAGAGAAAATACTCAAGGCAGCAAGAGAAAAGAGAACCATCACATACAAGGGAAGCACAATAAGATTAAGTGCTGATTTCTCAGCTGAAACCATGGAGGCAAGAAGACAGTGTATGACATAGTCAAAACACTAAAAGAAAAAAACTTCCAGCCATGAATTCTCTATCCAGCAAAACACATTAAAAAATGATGGAGAGTTCAAAATATTCACAGATAAACAGAAATTAAGAGAGTATGTCAATAAGAAACCTGCACTTCAAGAAATACTAAAGGAATCTCTACAAGTTGAAAGGAAAAAACAAGGGAGAGAGAGTTGGAGGAGAATTTAAAAACAACTGAAAAGATAAAAACAGAAACAACACAACATATGACATACATTAACCCAAAGAAAAAATGGCTGAAGTAAGAAATTCGTTACGAGTAATAACACTGAATGTTAATGGATTAAATTCACCAATCAAGAGACACAGATTGGCAGAATGGATAAGGAAATATGATCCATCTATATGCTGTCTACAAGAAATGCACCTTAGACCCAGGGATTCAAGGAGGCTGAAAGTAAATGGCTGGAAAACCATTTTACAAGCTAACAATAGCCAAAAAAGGGCAGGAGTAGCTATTCTAATATCAGACAAAATAGACTTTAAATGCAAAACTATTGTAAGAGACAAAGATGGACACTATATATTAGTAAAAGGGGTAATCTCTCAAGAAGAGAGAACAATCATCAACATTTACGCACCTAATCGGGGTGCCTCAAAATACATGAGGCAAACTCTGGAAAAACTAAGAGGAGATATAAATGCCTCTACAATTATAGCAGGGCACTTCAATACACCATTATCATTATTAGACAGAACATCTAGACAGAGAATCAATAAAGAAATAAAGGCTCTCAAAAATACATTAGAGGACCTGGACTTAATAGACATATACAGAACACTACACCCAAATATGGCAGGATTTACCTTCTTCTCAAGTGCACATGGATAATACTCCAAAATAGACCACATGCTAGGCCACAGAACAACTCTTAATGAATTCAGAAAGATTGAGATTATACAAAGTAATTTCTCTGACCACAACGGAATGAAATTGGAAATCACTAAGGGCCAGAGAAACAGGTTAGGCACAAGGATATGGAAGTTAGACAACACACTCTTAGACAAACAGTGGGTCAAAGAGAAAATCTCAAAAGAAATCAGTAACTACCTTGAAACTAATGAAAATGACAACACAACATATCAAAACCTATGGGATGCAGTGAAAGCAGTCCTGAGAGGGAAGTTCATAGCCATAAATACATATATTAAAAACGAAGAAAGAGCTAAAGTTGAAGACCTAACTGTACACTTGGAGGATTTGGAAAAACAACAACAAACTAAACCAAAAGGAAGTAGAAAGAAGGAAATAACAAAGGTTAGAGCAGAACTAAATGAAATGGGAGAATAAGAAAGCACTGGAAACAATAAACAAAACCAAAAGCTGGTTCTTCGCGAATATCAATAAAATTGACAAACCCTTTGCCAGACTAACAAAGAAAAAGAGAGAACAGATGCAAATACATAAAATAAGGAATGAGCAAGGGGATATCACTACTGACCCCACAGAAATAGAGTATCATAAGAGGATGCTTTGAAAAATTATATGCCAACAAGAATGATAATTTAGAGGAAATGGACAAGTTTCTAGAAACTCATAAACAGCCTACATTGATGAAAGAAGAAATAGATGAACTCAACAGTCCAATTACAAGTAAAGAGATAGACTCAGTCATCAAAAACCTCCTAACTAAGAAGAGCCCAGGACCAGATGGCTTCACAGCTGAATTCTACCAAACATTCCGGAAAGAGCTAACACCAATTCTGCTTAAGTTCTTCCAAAAAATAGAAGTAGAAGGAATATTGCCTAACTCTTTCTACGATGCCAACATTACCCTAATACCAAAACCAAATAAAGATACCACAACAAAGGAAAATTATAGGCCAATTTCTCTAATGAACCTAGATGCTAAAATCCTCAACAAAATACTTGCTAATCGCATTCAACAACATATCAAAAGGATTATACACCATGACCAAGTGGGTTTCATCCCAGGTATGCAAGGATGGTTCAATATAAGAAAATCAATCAATGTAATACACCACATTAACAGAGGGAAAGAAAAAAACCACATGATCATCTCTATAGATGCAGAAAAAGCATTCAACAAAATACAGCACTCTTTCCTCATAAAAACACTACAAAAGATAGGAATAGATGGAAACTTTCTGAATATGATAAAGGGTATATATGAAAAACCCAAAGCAAACATCATTTTCAATGGTGAAATCCTAAAAGCCTTCCCTCTGAGATCAGGAACAAGACAAGGATGCCCACTATCACCACTCCTATTTAACATTGTCTTAGAAGTACTTGCATTAGCACTGAGGCAAGAAAAGGACATAAAAGGCATCCAGATTGGAAAAGAAGAAGTAAAAACCTCATTATTTGCAGATGACATGATCCTATACATAGAAAGCCCTGAGAAATCTACAACAAGGCTTCTAGAACTTATAAAGGAGTTCAGTAATGTTGTAGGCTATAAGATCAATGCTCAAAAATCAGTAGCATTTCTGTACACCAATAACGAGCAAACTGAGGAGGAAATCAAGAAAAAAATACCATTTACGATAGTAACTAAAAGAATCAAATACCTAGGAATAAATTTAACTAAAGATGCAAAGGACTTATATACAGAAAACTACACAACACTGTTAAAGGAAATCAAAGAAGACTTAAATAAATGGAAAAATATTCCCTGTTCATGGATAAGAAGACTAAACATCATCAAGATGTCTATCCTACCCAAACTAATTTACAGATTTAATGCAATCCCAATAAAAATCAACACTGTATTTTTTAAGGAACTGGAAAAACTAACCACAAAATATTTTTGGAGAGGTAAGAGGCCCCGAATTGCCAAAGACATATTGAAAAAGAAAAATGAAGTTGGAGGTATCACACTTCCTGACTTTAAAACACACTACAAAGCTACAGTGATCAAAACTGCGTGGTATTGGCACAAGGATAGACCTACTGACCAGTGGAACCGGATTGAGAGTTCTGATATAGATCCTCGCATATACAGTCATCTGATATTTGACAAGGCTACCAAGCCCACTCAGTTGGGAGAGAATGGCCTCTTTAACAAGTGGTGCCTGGAGAACTGGATATCCATATCCAAAAGAATGAGAGAAGAATACCATCTCACACCTTATACAAAAATCAACTCAAGATGGATCAAAGATCTAAATATAAGAGCCAAAACCATAAAGACCTTGGAAGATAATGTAGGGAAGCATCTACAGGACCTTGTAATAGGAAATGGTTTCATGAACTTCATACCCAAAGCACGAGCAGCAAGAGAAAAAATAGATAAATGGGATCTCCTCAAAACTAAAAAACTTCTGCACCTCAAAGGATGTTATTAAGAAAATAAAAAGGCAGCCTACACAATAAGAGAAAATATTTGGCATATATCTGACAGGAGCCTAATATCCTGCATATATAAAGAAATCCTACACCTCAAAAATAAAAAGACAAACAACCCATTTGAAAAATGGGCAAGTGACCTGAAAAAGACACTTCTCCAAGGAAGAAATACAAATGGTTAAAAAGCACATGAAAAAATGCTCAACATCGCTTGCTATCAGGGAAATGCAAATCAAAACTACAACGAGATACCATCTTACACCCATCAGAATGGCAGCTATTAAAAAAACAGGAGACACTAAATGTTGGAGAGGATGTGGAGGAATAGGAACCCTCATCCACTGCTGATGGGACTGTGATATGGTCCCGCCACTGTGGAGGACAGTTTGGCGGTTCCTCAGAAAACTAACAATAGATCTTCCGTATGATCCAGCAATTCCACTGCTGGGTATATACCCAGAAGAACTGAAAGCAAAGACACAAACAGATATATGCACACCAATGTTTATAGCGGCATTGCGCACCATTGCCAAAAGTTGGAATCAGCCCCGGTGCCCATCAACAGACGAATGGATAATCAAAATGTGGCACATACATACAATGGAATATTACTCAGCTGTAAGAAAGAATAAAGTGCTAACACATGGAATAACGTGGATGAATCTTGAAGACCTTATGTTGAGTGAAGCAAGCCAGGCACTGAAGGATGAACAGTATATGACCTCACTGATCTGAACTGAGGAAAGTGAGCAGTCTCCGAGAACCATTGTCTGAAAGATAGGTTAACAAGGGAGAGTAAGAGAAGAGCAGGCTTTGAGCCATCACCCATATGGACATAATCTATGGTAAAGGGATAGAGTATAGTTGCATATTGAAGGATAGGACAGATGGGTAGTGATATTACTGGGTTTGGTGGTGCAGTGGTGACAGGTGTTTAGATTAGGAAGGGCAGGTTCAAATACCCAGGGCATGTAACTATGAATCTTCACATTCCATGAGTCAAGACAGGGGAGTGTCATATGCCCCAGGGGGGTGGGGAGGAAGGAACAGTTAAGATCTAATGGGGTATTTAGTGGTCATGGGAAAGGTTTTTCATTACCTTACAGTAATGGACACAGGACATGGTAAATATCATCAAAACTTATTAAACTGTATCGTCTAAATTGTAAACTATACTGTAAACCACTGACAATGTTTAGTTGCTATATTTTACTATCTGTATAACAGTTATAACAACGCTAACATCCAAAAAAAAAAAATGTTTTAATATGGGGTGGGGAAGGGGCAGGGTGGTTGGGTATGTGGGAGTCTCTAGTATTCCATGTGTGGCTTTGCTGTGACCAAAAACTTCTTTGAAAATTAAATGAAAATTTGGGAGACACTGGGGAATGAGAGGGGGAAGGTGTCATGGTATACCGGACATCCGATAATACAGTGATAAAAGGAAAAAAGAACAATTTTTTTTTTAAAGGGAACTTCTTTTGCTTTTTTTCCACGTTTTTGAATGTCTCAAACCGCTAATTATATTTTGTTTTTTTGTTTGTTTTTTTGTTTTTTGTTTTCCTGAGTTTCCTTGTGTTTATCTCTTGCATTTGAGCTTATGATTGTTGTTTCTTTTTCCTATTAAGTGTATTTGGTTATTATATGGGCTACATGTTCAGGGAAGATTTAGACCACATAAGGGGGCTGCAGAGGATTACTGGTGGGGGATGTCTGGGAGGGGGGATTCATGGGAGTAAGTTCATCTGAATATACATGAAAGATATATAAAATTGTTCAAATGATCAAAGGCTGGGGCACTGTCACGGTGGGTGGACAATCACTCAATAAATGAGGGAATCTGAATTCCCAGCCTGGAGAGCTCTGCCACATTCTCCAAGGGAGCAGCAACAGTCCTCCGAGTGCAGGGACAGTGTCTGTCAAAAGAGGATGGCCCACTGATGAGTTCTTGTTATTGATGACTAGCCTTATGAGTCTTTGCTCTTGTAACTGAAACTTAGTCTACTGTTATGGGGTGCCTAAGGGTTGCCACCTGAGAGCCTCCTTATTGCTCAAATGTGGCCTCTCTCTAAGCCAAACTCAGCATATGATTGCATTACCTTCCCCCCAACGTGGGACATGACTCCTGGGGCTGAGCCTCCTTGGCAACGAGGGATTAATACCAATTGCCAACTGGCAACACGACTGGAAAATGATCTTGAATAAAAGGGGGAAAAGGTAAAGACATATGTGTTCAAGTGGCTAAGAGACTTCAAAGAGAGTCGGCAGATCAGCCCAGAGGTAACGCTTACGCACACATCAGTAGTATCTCATAGAACACCAAAGTGTATATCACCCCACACAGAGGGGCTCCTGAGGGCTCTGGAGACACCCAGGTCCTATATAAGGAGGGATAACCCCAGAGACTGATGCCTTATCAGTGGGCTCTATTTTGGAATCTGTGCTCCTGAGAGTGGCAGAGTTGGACTCAAATAAGTCCTCCCTGCACATAGTTCATCAGTCCCTTCTATTCAAACCTATAAGTGATACTGGAGTTTGTAGGTGTACTTCCAGAGACTGGAGCCTCTGGCCTACCTATGTGCCAGGTGTGCGTGGAATCTCGGTGGAGCTACAACTCCTACCCTACAGCTCAATGGACTCATCCAAGTCACCTGGCGAGGAGACAACGATGGGCAACGGCTATCCCAGGGAATGGAGAGAGCCTGCAGCTGCAGTCAGGATAATCCCATCCACCATATCCATGGGATATAAGCCCTCTCTCACTTGGAGGTGGAGTGGACATCACCATCCCAGTCCCCTCAGGATTGGGGGAAGAACTATGGACTAGTATTTTGTTGTACACATATGGTGATTCTAGCAATGGAAGAAATTATAACAGTGAGGTGGAGCTGGTGGCCACTGGACACTTTCGGGGCAGGGAGGGGATGTGCAGTTGAAATACAGGGGCTTTTTCGGGACTTGGGGGTTGTCCTGAGTGCCGTTGTGATGACGGATGTAGGCCATTTAAAATCAGCACACACCATTCAGAACTGTGTGGGAGAGAGTGTGGTCTGCAATGTGAACTGTGGTCTATAGTTGGTGGCAAGGCCCCAGGATGTGTAAGTCCATTGAGGGTGATGAGCCACACTGATGAAGGATGTTTGTGTGGGATGTTGTAGGAGGTGTGGGAGGTGGGGAACATGGTAATCCCTGTAATTTCTGTGTAATATTTAGGTAATCTAAGCACCTTTTAAAATATATATATATATATATAATAAATTATTTAATTAAAAAAAAAAAAAGAAAAGAAAGGCCAGAAATTAACAAGGTAGGCATCCAACTGAAGTTAGAAAATAAACAATAGAACAATTATTTAAAAAGAAGGAACAAAGGGGGGGCGGATGTGGCTCGAATGGTTGGGCATCCGTCTGCCATATGGAGGGACATGGGTTCGATCCCCGGGACCTCCCGGTAAAATTAAAAAAAAAAACAAAAACAAAAACAAACAAACAAAAAACTCCCTAAAAAGAAGGAAGAAGGCAATAAGAGATGAGCAGAAACCATCAAAAAAGTAAACAAATATACAATAGGCAGGATTAACAAAGCCAGCAGTCAGTTCTTAGAAGAGATTCTACTGATTTTACTAGATAAATCTATGGAGACACAAATCAAGAGAAAAAACACAGAAATCACAAACAAATAATATTAGGAAGGAAAGGGCTACTAAGGACAGATATAGCAGAGATGAAAAAAGATAATGAAAAAAGTAGTATAAATACCTTTATGCCAATTAATCTGAAAACTTAAAGAAAATTTCTACAAAAATAATACTTATCAAAACTGACCCCAGAAGAAAGTAAAAGCTAGAGAGTCATCTGACTTAGAATCAGTAAAGCAACCCCCCTCCCAAAAAAAACTGGCCCAAATTATTTTTTAAGGTGAGTCCTATCAAAGTTGAAGAGAACCTGCACTCCACGCCCTACCCTCGCCTGTCCTCTTATTTTATAGAGAATAAGAAAAAGGAAATATTCCCTAGGGTATGCTATGATGCCAGTATACTTTTTACATCAAAACCAGACAAAGATGGTATGAAAAAATTTTGGGCCAATTACACTCATGAACATAGATGGAAAATTCTAAACCAAACATTAGCTAACTGAATCTACTGTTTTATCCGGAAAAAAAAAAAAAAAAAAAAAGGGAATGAAAGGAAAAACCAAATGCATTGTGGCTAAATTGGGTTTAGCTCCAGAATGCAAGGTCAATTGAATATTACAAAGTTATAAATCTAATTCACTGCTTTAATAGATCAAAAGAGAAAAGCTATATGTCATCTCAGCAGATGCAATAATACATTTGGTAAAATTCAACACTCATTTTAAATAAAAATTCTTAGTGAAACAGAAAAAAAAGTACTGCCTTACTTTGAAAAGAATATCTATTTTCATGGGGAAATGTTAGAAGTATTCCCTTTAAAATCAGGTATAAGACAAGGATACTCACTATTACTGCTGGTGTTCAACTTTGCTTTGGAGAACTGAGCTCATGCATCAAGACAATAAATGAAAATAAATGTATAAGATTTGAAAAGGAAGAAACAAAATATCATTATTTGTAGATGATATGATTGTTTACATAGAAAACCAAAAAAAAAAACAAATTAAAATATCAATATACAAAAATCATTTGCATTTCCATACAGCAGCTTTAGAAATCCTAAGATTCCTGACAATAGATCTAAAAAAATCATGCAAAATTTATATTGAAAAAATAATAAAATTAATCGAAAAACATTATAAAAGATAAATTAGAAATATACCATGTTAATGGATATGAAGAATCAATATACTATATTAAAAGATGTCAGTAGTCCCCAAATTCTAATCCAAATCTCACATTTTTTTCAGGGTACTTGACAAATCTATCCTAAAATTTAAGTAGAAGAGCCAAGATACAATAACCAAGACACTCTTGAAGAAGAAGATGGAAAAACATGCCCTAGGTTTTAAGACTTATTATAACACTGTGGTAATTAGGACAATATGGTACAGTGCAGAGTTAGACAAACTGATGGAAGGGACAGATGAGAGAGCCTGGAGACAAACCCACACAAATAGGGAATTTGACCTCTGACAGACGGGGCAATGCAGGTCAGTGGTGGAGGGGAACTGTTCAACAATTGGTGCAGAGATCATTGGAAATAATATGGAAAAAAATGTGAAATTGTATCCCTATTTCAAACCATATATCAATATAAATTCCAGATGGATTAAGGACTTAAACATGAAAATCGAAGTTTTTAAACTTTCAGAAGAAAGTTTGGATATCTTTATGGCTTGAATAAGGATTTCTTAACCAAGACACAGTGCTCCCTAACCACAAAGGAAGGCTGTTGTGTTTGACTGTGTTGATGTGTGAAGAGCAGTTTGTTAATGGACACCGGAATGAAAGTGAAAAGTCAACCTACAACCTGAGAGATGATAACCACAACACATATAACTAAAAAAAATTACCATCCAAAATATATGAACAAATCCTGTGTATCAATAAGAAAAGAGAAGAATGGGCAAAAACCTTAAACAGGCATTTCACACAAGAGGAAACATGAATGGTGAATAAACACATTCAAATTTGTCAGTAATCAGGGAACTACAAATTAAGACCTCAACTAGAAATCATTCAAGATCTTTTAGATTGGAAAAATCAAGATGTTTGCCAATACCTAGTTTTGGAAAAGAGGTGGATCAAAGAACATACATTGCCAATGAAAGTGCAAATTGGTACAACCATACTGGAAAAGAATTTGGCACAGTCTTGTGAAGTTGTACATTTGCCAACCCTGGGACGGAGCAATTTCACTCCTAGATAATATGCACTAGGAAAATTCTTGGACATAGGCATCAGGGAAAGTAAAAGAATGTTCAATGCAGCTCTGTTCCCAAAACAGTGAAGACGAGTGAGCTTTACATCAATGAATCGCAGTTCCACAATGTCAATTGAGAAAGCTAGTTCCAGAAGACTACACAGGTGATAATGCGTATTTATGGAGCTCAATATGCAAAACTAAAATATATTATTTAGTAATACATAATAAAGGTGCATGTGTGTAAAGAGCAAGGGAGTGGCAAACATGAAATTAACAAGGCCATGCACGGGCTGGCAGGCACGAGGTTGGTCCTATACTCCTTAAGTTGGGTGGTTTAACAATGGGTATTTAACTCATGGTTATGCTTTGTAATCCCCATATGCATACTCTCGTTTGTGAATTAAGTGCATTAACATAAGATGACAGAGGAGAAACACATAGCAAATGCTTGCCCTACGCCTGGACTCTCTGCATCACCTGGGGGCAGCCTACAGGAGCTTCATGCCTTAGGGCCAAGACCTTGCCCTAGGAAGAAGGGGCCTACCCCAGCACCAAAGCTTGGTTCCCAGAAGCAAGAGGCATTCCGAACAAGGCTTGTAGTTTCTCTCACTTGACCTGCTCTTGGACCACCAAGAAGGACTCTAATCTGCGTCCTAAAGAGAGAGGGGAGGACTTCCGGGAAGATGGCGGACTAGTAAGACACAGGAATCTCTTCTCCAGAAAAATAGCTAGAGGACAAGCTGAAACAGCCCCGAAACAGATCTTCTAGGGTTTAGGGCAGCAGGTGAAGGCTGCACACCACCCAGAAGAGAGAGGGACAGAAGAGGGAAATCGCGACTACAGAACTGTGAGTTGCAAGTAGCAGCTTCTGCTGCTGCCAGCACCCTCCCTCCCCCAAACTCTTCAGAATTCTCGGGCCCCTGGGCCTGCGACCACAGACAAAGGGGGCTCCAGGGATCTGCCACTCCCGGAAAGGGAAGAGAGAGGGACACAGCCTTAGGCTGACTCAGGTTCTGACATGAAATTTGGGCTAAGGAGCCCCACGGACCCTTCCACACTGCGGTTTGCCCTGGGAGCCTGGAAAGGACTGGAGAAATCCAACCCTCGCAACCTCCCTCTCTTCTAGCCTGGACTAATTGTTGAGGACACCACGGGAGAGGGTAGAGAGAGCCTGGGGCTGACCCTGCTTTGGACCCCCAGGTTTGGTCTGCCCAGTCCCGAGAGCCCTTCCAGGCTGGGTGGGGCTGCGCCATTGTTTGCCTTGGAGCCTGCAAGGGGCTAAAGATATACAAACCTCTCAATCTCGTCCTCTACTAACAGGGACTGATTGTTGAGGACTCAGAAGGGAGTGGGAATATTTCCTAGCTGGGAAAAGGGGGGCGCTACGAGAGAAGTCTGGAGAACTGTTTCAGAAAGTTTGAATCACAGGGCTCCTAGCCCCCAGACAGGAAGCTCTATCACATTGATCTGGTCTGTGTCACAACAAATACGCTCCGACCAGGCATTGAATTGAGAGCAGCCAACAAGCGCCATCTCCTGGCAGACAAAGGAAGTACACATAAGAAAATTAATAAGTAAGAGAGTCTTTTCCTGGCCTCTATAGCCTCCCTGCCCAAGGCCCTAGGAAACGACTCTACAACCAATTACTGGGTCCAGTGCCCAGTTTTGAGCAACCAGCAGAACAATCCTAACAATCAAGGTTGAGCCAAAAATCAAAGAGCTGTGGTAACTCACAGCCTCCTGCCATTAAAACCCTATAAAAGAGAAAGAGATAGAGCATCTAAGTAAAATACAAAATACAGATGCCTAAGCACCAACAAAAAATTACGGGCCATACTAAGAAAATAGAAGACATGGCCCAAGAAAAGGAATACAGCAAAGTCCCAGAAGAGATGCAGAATTTGAGAGAACTAATCAGTGAGATGAGCACACATTTCCAAAATCAAATTGATGAGATGAAAGAGAATATAGTTAAAGAGATCAATGACATCAATAAGTCATTGCGCGAACGTAAAGAAGAATTTGAAATCATGAACAGAAAAGTAACGGAGTTCATGGGAATGAAAGACACAATAGGTGAAGTAAAAAATACATTTGAAGCATACAACAGCAGACTCGAAATGATAGAAGAAAGAATAAGTGATACTGAAGACAGAGCAGCTAAAATTGAAGAGAGAAAAGAATGGAAAAAATTGAGCCGGGGCTCAGAGAGTTGAATGACAACACAAAACCCAAGAACATACGTGTCATTGGAGTTCCAGAAGGAGAAGAGAAAGGAAAAGGGGCAGAAAGAGTAGTGGAGGAAATAATAGCTGAAAATTTCCCAACTCTCACGAAAGAAATGAACTTTCATGTCCAAGAAGCACACCGTACCCCAATAAGAATAAATCCAAATAGACCTACGCCAAGACACATATTATTCAGAATGTCAAATGTAAAAGATAAAGAGAAAATGCTCAGAGCAGCAAGAGAGAAGCAAACGATCACGTACAAAGGATGTCCAGTAAGACTTTGTGCAGATTTCTCTTCAGAAACCATGGAGGCGAGAAGACAGTGGTATGATACAATTAGGAAACTGAAAGAGAAAAACTGCCAGCCGAGAATTCTTTACCCAGCAAAACTGTCCTTCAAATATGAAGGTGAATATAAAGTATTCACAAACAAACAGAAACTAAGAGAGTTTGCAAAAAAGAATCCAGCTTTGCAGGAAATATTAAAGGAAGCCTTAGAACCTGAAAGAAAAAGACAGGAGAGAGAGGCTTGGAGGAGAGTATAGAAGAAAGAAAAGCAGAAAGGATAACCAAAAGAGTAAAAAGAAAGACAAAAATAAGATGACATATGAAAATCAAAGAATAAAATGGAGGAAATAAATAGTGCATTTTCAGTAATATCATTGAATGTGAATGGATTAAATTCCCCAATCAAAAGATACAGGCTGACAGAATGGATAAAAAAACATGAGCCATCCATATGCTGCTTACAAGAAACTCATCTCAGACACAAGGATACAAGCCGGCTGAAAGTAAAAGGTTGGAGAAAGATACTCCATGCGAATAGTAAACAGAAAAGAGAGGGGTAGCTATACTAATATCAGACAAAACAGACTTCAAATGCAAAAAAGTGATAAGAGATGCAGAAGGCCATTATATATTAATAAAAGGGACGATCCTCCAGGATATATAACAGTCATAAATATCTACACACCTAACCAGGGTGCCCCAAAATATATGAGACAAACTCTGGCAAAACTGAAGGGAGAAATAGACATTTCTACAATAATCGTCAGGGACTTCAACACCCCTCTCACATCATTAGATAGAACAACTAGACAGAAGATCAACAAGGAAACAGAGAACTTGAACAATATGATAAACAAGTTAGACCTAACAGACATATACAGAACACTGCATCCAAACTCAGCGGGTTATACATTCTTCTCAAGTGCCCATGGATCTTTCTCAAGGATAGACCACATGTTAGGTCACAATACAGCTCTCAATAAATATAAAAAGATTGAAATTATACAAAGCACCTTCTCAGATCATAATGGAATGAAACTAGAAATCAATAACAGACAGGAAAAAAGTAAATTCGCAAATGTGTGGAGACTGAACAACACACTCCTAAATATTCAGTGGGTCAAAGAAGAAATTGCAAGTGAAATCAGTAAATATATTGAGACAAATGAAAATGAGAACACAACATATCAAAACTTATGGGATACAGCAAAGGTAGTCTTGAGAGGGAAATTCATAGCCCTAAATGCCTATATTAAGAAACAAGAAAGAGCTAAGCTCAAAGATTTAACTGAACAACTTGAGAAACTAGAAAAAGAACAGCAAACCAATCCCAAAGCAAAAAGAAGGAAAGAAATAATAAAGATTAGAGTGGAAATAAATGAAAATGAGAACAAAAAAGCAATAGAGAAAATCAACAAAACCAAAAGCTGGTTCTTTGAGAAGATCAATAAAATTGACAAACCCCTCGCTAGACTAACAAAGAAAAAAAGAGAGAAGATGCAAATAAATACAATCAGAAATGAAAGGGGGGAAATTACAAATGACCTCACAGAAATAAAAAGAATCATAAGAGGATATTATGAGAAACTATATGTCAACAAACTAGACAACCTGGATGAAATCGACAAATTTCTAGAAACTCATAACCAACCTACACTGACACAACAAGAAATACAAGAACTTAACAAACCAATCACAATTAAGGAGATTGAATCTGTCATCAAAAATCTCCCAGCAAAGAAAAGTCCAGGACCAGATGGTTTCACAGGTGAATTCTACCAAGCATTTCAAAAAGAATTAACACCAATCCTGTTTAAACTCTTCCAAAAAATTGAAGAGGAGGGGAAATTACCCAACACATTTTATGAAGCCAACATCACTCTAATACCAAAGCCAGATAAAGATTCCACAAGAAAAGAAAATTACAGACCGATCTCTCTCATGAACATAGATGCAAAAATTCTCAACAAAATACTTGCAAATCAAATCCAACAGCTATCAAAAGACTTATACATCACGACCAAGTGGGATTTAGTCCTGGTATGCAAGGCTGGTTCAACATAAGAAAATCAATCAATGTAATACACCACATTAACAAGTTGAAGGAAAAAAACCACATGATCATCTCAATAGATGCAGAAAAGGCATTCGACAAAATCCAACATCCTTTTTTGATAAAAATACTTCAAAAGATAGGAATAAAAGGAAAATTCCTCAATATGATAAAAGGCATATATGAAAAACCCACAGCCAACATCATGCTCAATGGGGAAAGGTTGAAAGCTTTCCTCCTAAGATCAGGAACAAGACAAGGATGCCCACTGTCACCATTGTTATTCAACATTGTACTAGAAGTTCTAGCTAGGGCAATTAGACAAGACAAAAAAATTAAAGGCGTCCAAATAGGAAAAGAGGAAGTAAAACTCTCACTGTTTGTGGATGACATGATCCTGTATTTAGAAAATCCTGAAGTATCCACAACAAAGCTACTTGAACTAATAAATAAGTTCAGCAAAGTGGCAGGATATAAGATCAACACGCAAAAATCAGTAATGTTTTTGTACACTAGTACTGAACAATCTGAGGAGGAAATCAGGAAGAAAATTCCATTTTCAATAGCAACAAAAAGACTCAAATACCTAGGAGTTAATTTAACCAAGGAAGTACAGGACCTATATGCAGAAAACTACAAAACAATGCTAAAAGAAATTTAAAAAGACCTAAACAAATGGAAAGACATTCCGTGTTCATGGATTGGAAGAATAAATATCGTGAAGATGTCAATCTTGCCCAAACTGATTTACAGATTCAATGCAATACCAATCAAAATCCCAACAGCTTACTTTACAGAATTAGAGAAGGCAATTACCAAATTCATCTGGAAGGGTAAGTGCACCCGAATAGCCAAAAGTATTCTAAAAAAGAAGAGCAATGTGGGAGGAATTTCACTGCCTGACCTTGAAACATATTACAAAGCTACAGTGGTCAAAACAGCATGGTACTGGCATAAAGATAGACATATCGATCAGTGGAATAGAATTGAGAATCCAGAAATAAACCCTCACCTATACAGTCAACTGTTTTTTTTTTTTTTTTAAAGATTTTATTTATTTATTCATTCATCCCTCCCTTGCTGCTTGTGCTCGCTGGGTCAGCTAACCATGCCGTTCGGGCGGGCTTGCCCTCACCAGGAGGCCCCGGGAACCGATCCTAGGGCCTCCCATATGGTAAACGGGAGCCCCACTGATTGAGCCACAGCCGCTTCCCAGTCAACTGGTTTTTGACAAACCTACCAAGCCCACGCTGATGGGAAAAAAATTCTCTTCAACAAATGGTGTTGGGAGAACTGGATATCTATAACCAAAAGAATGAAAGAGGACCCCTATCTCACCCCCTATACAAGAATCAACTCAAAATGGATCAAAGATCTAAATATAAAAGCCAGGACCATAAAACTACTAGAAGAAAATGTAGGGAAACATCTTTAAGACCTTGTAGTAGGTGGTGGTTTCTTGGACTTCACACCCAAAGCACGTGCAACAAAAGAAAAAGTAGATAAATGGGACCTCCTCAAAATTAAACACTTTTGCACCTCACAGGACTTTGTCAGAAGGGTGAAAAGGCAGCCGACTCAATGGGAAAAAATATTTGGAAATCACATATCTGATAAGGGTTTAATATCCAGGATATATAAAGAGATGTTACAACTCAACAATAAAAGACAAATGACCCAATCAAAAAATGGATGAAAGACTTGAATAGACATTTCTCCGAAGAAGAAATACAAATGCCAAAAAAACACATGAAGAAATGCTCAACCTCACTCATGATTAGGGAAATGCAAATCAAAACTACAATGAGATATCATTTCACACCTATCAGAATGGCCACTATTAAAGACAGAGAACTACAAGTGTTGGAGAGGATGTGGAGAGATAGGAACACTTCTTCACTGTGGGTGGGAATGCAGGATGGTACAACCACTATGGAGGACTGTTTGGCAGTTCCTAAAGAAGTTGAATATAGACTTGCCACGTGACCCTGCAATACCACTACTGGGTATATACCCAGAAGAACTGAGAGCAGTGACACGAACAGACATCTGCACACTGATGTTCACAGCCACATTATTCACCATTGCCAAAAGCTGGAAACAACCCGGGTGTCCATCAACAGATGAATGGATAAACAAACCGTGGTCTATCCACACGATGGAATATTATGCAGCTATAAGAAGAAATGAAGTCATAAAGCATATGGCAACATGGATGAACCTGGAGGACATTATGTTGAGTGAAGCAAGCCAGACACAAAAGGACAAATACTGTATGAATGCGTTACTGTGAACAAAATATATTGTGTAACATATTGTTTGATCCAAAAAAAAAAAAAATTATATGTATCCATTACATTTAATTGAGAAATGTAAAAAAAATAAAATTAAAAAAAAAAAGAGAGAGAGGGGCCTGAAAGTAAATACAGAAAAAGCTCTAGTACCCAAGCCCCCAGAGGTCCCTGGGGGTCAGGGGCTTCCTGACTAGACCACATCTGCTGACTAGGATGTGTAGAGGGAAGGGGGCATTTCCCTTGGCCTGCAGAGCCCTGGGGGCTCCATAAAGGCTTCAGCAGACTAGCCAGGCCGAGGGCGCGGTTCCCAGGGGAACCTCCCGGCACCCAGTGCTCCCTGGGTCCTTTGAGAGCCGCAGAACTCTGCTGGGTGGAGGCAGGTGCCAGGGGAGGCGTCCACGCCTGGCAACGCCTGGTGGCAGCTACGACTCTGACCCTCCTCATGCGCAACCCAGATTGTATTTCCACTGAAGAGAACAGGAGACGTTGTATTTCCACGTATCGGATCGCAGAGAATCTGCATTAGTCTCAGCCCTCTGTCTGTCTGTCCATCTGTCTGTGTGCTTGATCTTCTCTGTCTAGCTCTGCCTCCCTCCCTCCCCAGCTTCCTCTGCCCTTCTAGGCGGGACATTGTGCTGGCACAGCTCCTTAGTGATGTAGGAGTTCCTACGTACGAGTTTTCCAGAAATCAAGGGTAGAATTTCACGGTGTGTGGCCGTGGCTTCCACGTTGTCTCTTGGCCGTGGCCACTCACTGTCCCCTTGGCCTGGCTGAGCATGCTGCAGTTCTGGGCCGCTGTGTTCCCTGCCGTGAGTAAGACAGTATCCCGCTTCCGATGCTGCCCTTTCTCTGACATTGTGCTTCTTAAACGGACACGTTCTAGACAAATCTCTCCAGAATCTTCACATCATTGTCAGTGTTTTCTGTGAAAATGCCAAGGTTGACAAACTGCTCTGAGCAATTTAATTAAAAACCGAGTAGGCGTATTTGAAAACAGAGAAGTGACATTTTATTTGCTCCTAAATATATTTACAATAAAGACAACATAACATGAGCCAGAACCCAAGAGATACTGAGCACATATTAATTGATTCTGAGGACAAAATCTTAAGTGTATTGTTCCTTTCAAATCATGAAGATTCAATCGAATTCAACAATGCACGTCTCTGTTAGCTAACGGCTGGCAAGCCCTAAACACGTCACGTATGTCATGCAAACGTCTAAATAGGAAGCTTTTGGAGCATTTCTGAGGGTTGTCCTGGAATGTAAGGACTCACTATGGTCCCCAGCAGCCCACGTGACTTTTCAGAGTCCATTTTTCTTGGATCACCTTGAAATGAGATTGTCAGATCTATGCACTGAAACACGATCAAACCAGCCTCGTCCGTGCGAACCATTACAGCTGGGTGTATAAAAGTTGCATTTTGTGAGGTCGGCCTTTTACCACAGAAAATCTGTTGTCATCCTTAAATCACTAATTACAGGACTCTTCTTGGGCGACTTGTCAGAGCCTTGGTGAGGTTTGGGTCGGCATCGTTAGAGACCTGCTCTAATCACTGGGCAGCCAGCAGGCAGTGCTGGGATTATCAATCACACACGTGTGCTGCCCCGTGGGCTCGAAGCCCCCTCGCCCTTAGAAACAGAGTGGGCATCACCATCCAAAAGCCGCAGGTTTGGGGAATGAACAATGGACTAAAGTAGGCTTACTCTTACTCACTCCAGACTTGTTATTCTAGCAATGGACGAGCTTGTATCATTGATATAAAGGCAGTGGCCACCAGAGGCTCTGAGAAGAGAGAGAGTGAAAAGTAGGTGTAATATGCGGGCATTTTCAGGACATTGGAATTGCCCTGCATGACGTTGCGATGAAGGATACAGGCCATCATATGTTTTGTCATCATCTATCTATTTAATTTTCTGAACATTTGAGAGCAGGTTGCACACACCATACTCCTTCAACACATCCTACTTCCATGTACATTTCCTACAGACAAGGATATTCACTTAAGTAATCACTGTGAATGTAGTTCTCAAGTCCAAGAAATTTAACGGTGATATACAGCTTACATTCTATATTCCAGTGTTTGATGTCCTAATAGCGTCTTTTTGAGCCTTCCCCCCTCCATTCTTAGATCCCATCCCGGATCATGCATTGCATTTGATTGTCATGATCGCTTTAGTTTATCTTTCTTTCTTTTAAATTGTGGAAACATATGTACAACATAGGTCCTCCCCATCCTGGCCCCGTCCAAGCACACCATTCCATGGGGTCACTCACATCACAGGGTTACAGGCCCGTCACGCCATCCATTACCAGAACTTTGCCTTCACCCCAAACAGAAACGCTGCACCCATTTTCATTAATCCCCCACTGCCCCTGCCCCTACCCTGGTAACCTGTACTCTCCTTTCTCCATGAGTTTGTATATTCTCTGCTTTTTTCTTTGTGGTAACCGTGGGGCTTAAATTTAACATCCTAAATCTCTAACAATCTCGCTTGCTTTGATACCAAGTTAACAACTTCAATAGCATTTATGAACTAAGTTCCTACCCCTCCATTCCCCCACCTTTATGTAACTCATGTCACAAATTACGTATTTTACATGATAAGTTCCAAACCACTGATTTATCATTACATTTTCTGCATTTGCCTTTAGGGAGGAAAAAGTGGAGTCACTAATAAAAAATACAATGGTACTGGTATTTATATTTACCATGTCATTATCTTTACTGGAAATCTTTATTTCTTCAGGTGGCTTCAGTTGATTGTCTGGTGTCCTTTCCCTTCAACTGGCAGAGCTCCCTTCAGCATCTCTGTAAAACCTGTCTAGTGGTGCCGAAGTCCCTCGGCCTTTGCTTACCTGGGAATGTCTTAATTCCTCCCTCATTTTTGAAAGCCAGTTTTTCTAGATACAAAATTTTTAGTTGACAATATTTTGCTTTCAGTGCTTTAAATACGTCTTCCCTCTGCCTTCTTACCTCCATGGCTTCTGATGAGAAATCGGCATTTAATCTTATTGCAGTTCCCTTGTATGTGACATGTTGTTTTTCTCCTGTGGCTTTCAGAATTCTCTCTTTCTTTTTGGCATTCAAAAGTTTGATTATAACATGATGCAGTGTGGGCCTATCTGAGTTTATCCTATTTGGAGTTCATTGAGCATCTTGGATGTGCATATTCATGTCTAGTTAAATCGGGGGAATTTTCAGCCATTATTTCTTTGATTTTTCCCTCTGCTTCCTTCTCTCTTCTTCCTCCTTCTGGGACTCCCACAGTGTGTAAATTGGTATGCTTGATGGTGTCCCACAGGCTCCTCAGGGTCTGTTCACTTTTCTTTTTTTTTTTTTTTTTTTAAAGATTTTATTTATTTATTCATTTATCCCCCCCTTGCTGCCTGCGCTCACTGGGTCAGCCAACCACGCCGTGCGGGCGGGCCTGCCCTCACCAGGAGGCCCCAGGAACCGAACCCGGGGCCTCCCATATGGTAAACGGGAGCCCTACTGATTGAGCCACAGCCGCTTCCCTGTTCACTTTTCTTTATTCTGCTCCTCATACTGGATGATTTCAATGGTCTTATCTTCCAGTTCACTGATTCTTTCATCTGCCAGCTCCAAGCTGCTGTTGAACCCTTCTAGGGAATTTTTAATTTCTGTTACTGCAGTTGTCTTAGTTTGCCAAAGGGCTGCTGATGTAATGTACCATAAACGGGTTGGTTTTTATAACAGGAAATTTAGTAGGGTAAAAGATTACAGGTCAGAGGCTGTGAAATGTCCACATCAAGGCACCATCAGAGATGCTTTCTCACCAATGTCAGTGACTGGTGATTCTGGCATCCTGCCATGTGGTGAGGCAGGATGCAGCTGAGCTCTGCCTTCCCCTCTGTGCTTATCTTCTCCCAGAGCTCAGCTGTGGGTGATCAGGCATATGGCTCATCTCTTCAGCCTTGGGCTGCTCCATAGGCCCAGCCTCTTGGGGCCTGCTAGGAATCCTTAAGTCTTTTCTCTCACATGGCCAGGCCAAAATTGCAGAGCTCCCTTTTCTGTCTGTCTTCTTTTTCTCTGAGTCTCTGTTTATATAAGGCTCCAATAAGAGGGCAGAGACCCAATCTGAGCCCCCTCCCTGCTGTAGTCCAAATAAAAGTGATCTAATCAAGGTCCCTTAACTTAATCTAATGTAACGGTCTCACATATACAGGAATGGATTAATTAAAAAACATAATCTTTTGGGGCGATTCACCAAATTCATACTGTCACAGCAGTCATCAGCTCTGTTTGGTTCCTTTTCATAGCGTTTTCCTGATTTTCTTTAGTTCTTTGTCCATGTTTTCTTTTAGCTCCTTGAGCATATTCAGGACCATTTGTTTAAGAGTCTTTGTCTGGTATGTCTCAGGTCTGATCCTCTTCATTGGTGTTTTCTGATGCTTTAATCTTCGCCTCTGTCTGGGCCATCACTTCCTGTTTCTTTGAATGTTTTGTAACCTTTTGTTGAAACCTGGGCACTTTGATATTGTAGTATGTTGTTGGAATTTAGACTCAGGTTTCTGTTCCTTAAGCTTACATCCAGCTAGTGTTATGATAGAGCTGTGTTTGAAAGCCAGGAGCAAAATTTAAAAAAGAAAACATATTTCCCAGTCTTTGCAGATTGAGTTTTGAGAGCTCTTGGTCAGGGCTTATCTATATAATCACTTTAGAGAATAACTCTAGGCCAAAGTGCAGGGGTCTCCCTTATCCCTTCTGCATATGTCTTATCTTGGGCATCCATGTAGTCCAAGGACTTCTCCCATTTACATGGATACAAATGTCCCCTCTTCCCTAGGACACTTCCTAATGGTCCCAGACACTCTTCCCTAGGACCATTTCCTAATGGTCCCAGACACTGCACGGTATATCCCAGCAGCCACTCGACTGCTCTCCCACAGTAAGGAGAGCTCTGTAACTGCCTTCTACATGCAGTACAAGCTCTGGGACAGGGAGTCCCGCAGGCCACCACCAGAGAGACTGGGCCAGAAATACAGGCTCCTGGCATGTGCATAAGGGCCACTCTGCTCCCTCTGGTTCTGGGACCAGGCAGCTGAGCTGGTAAGGGATGGGGAAGAGCCTGCTAAGGTGCCACGAGAGCTTGCTGCATTTACGTGGGCTCTTTCTTGAGTCTGTGCTTGCCCTTAGTGCAGCACTTTAACTGTTTTCTCGAGCTTTGAGAAAGATATTTCTGCTGGATCTTGCTGGTTATTCAAAGCTTTGTGTGGGGATCGGGCTCTGAAGTGTCACACTCTACCATCTTGATTGGGACAGGGATCTCAAGTCTCTTTTTAGGACTGGCATTCTGAGGGGATAGAAAAGAGAATACACATTTAATTATAGTTATAGCTTTTGTTAGGTCAAACTTCTTTGTGGTTATTTGTCAGGTTTTTATTCTTTCCTCCACCAATTACTAAATAGACAGATAGATATCTTTCACTTAACAATATGCATTTAAGATTCCTCCATGTGTTTTTGTGGCTTGATAGTTCATTTCATCACTGAATAATATTCTATTGTATGATGTACCACTATTTGTTTTATCCATTCACCAATTGAAGGACATCTTGGTTGCTTCCAGCTTTTGGCAATTATAAATAAGCTTCTTTAAACATTCATGGGCAGATTTTTGTATGGACATAAGTTGTCTACTCAACTGGGTAAATACTAGGAGTGAGATTGCTGGATTGTATAGTAAATTTATGTTCAGCTTTATAAGAAACTGCCAAAGTAGTTGTTCCCTTTTGCATTTCCACCATCAATGAATGAGGGTACCTATTGCTCCACATCCTTGTCAGCATTTAGTATTGTCAGTTTTGATTTTAGCTAATTATAGTAGGTTGTAAGAATATCTAATTGTTTTAATTTGCAAAAGTGACATATGATGTTGCACATCTTTTCATATGATTATTTGCCATCTGTAAATCTTCTTTGGTGAGGTCTCTGCTTAGAACTTTTTACCCATTTTTTAAATTGGATTGTTTGTTTTCGTATTGTTGAGTTTTAAGAGTTCTTTGTGTATTTTGGATAAAAGTCCTTTATCAGATATGACTTTTGCAATTAATTTTTATCATAGTCTGTGGCTCGTCTTTTCATTCTCTTAAATAGCGTCTTTCACAGAGCAGTTATTAATGTTAATATAAACCAACATAGCATTTTCCCCCATGGATCATGCTTTTGGTTTGTATCTAAAAGCTCATCACCAAACCCAAGGTCACTTAGATTTTCTATGTTACCTTCTAGAAGTATTATAGTTTTGCACTTTACACTTAGATTTATGACCCACTTTGAGTTAATTTTTGTGAAAAGTATAAGGTCTGGGCCTAGTTTTATTTATTTCACATGGGTATCTGATTGTTTCGCACATTTGTTGAAAAGATATTCCTTCCTCTACTGACTTGCCTCTGCTCCTTGGACAAAGATTAGGTGACCATATCTGTGTGGGTCTGTTTTTGGTGTTCTTTATTCTGTTCTATTGCTCTATTTGTCTATTTTTTTCCACCAATAACACATTGTTTTGATTACTGTAGCTTTATAGTATATCTTGAAATTGGGTTGTATGAGTCCTCCAATTTTGTGCTACTTCAGTACTGTGTTGGCTATTCTAGGTCTTTTGCCTTTTTATATAAAGTTTAGAATCAGTTTTTCAATATTTACAAAATAGCTTCCTGGGATTTTCACTTGGATTGCATTAAGTCTATAGATTAAGTTGGGAAGAATTGATAACAATATTGAGTCTTCCTATTCATGAACATGGACTATTTCTCCATTTTTAAAAGATCTTCTTTGATTTCTTTTATCAGAGATTTGTAGTTTTCCTCGAATAGATCTTATACACATTTTGTTGGATTTATTCCTAAGTATTTCATTTTTTTGGTGCTAAATTAAATGATACTGTGCTTTTAATTTCAATTTTCAGTTGATCTTTGCTGGTTTAGAGGAGAGCAATATATTTTTTGTATATTAACTTTGTATCCTGCAACCTTGCTATAATTCCTTAATAGCTCCAAGAGTTTGTGCGCATATGTTAATTCTTTGGGATTTTCTATATAGACAATATGTCATCTGTGAACAATGACAGTTTTATTTCTTCCTTTCTAATCAACACATCCTTGTAGTTCTTTGTATGGAGAAGGTCCTGGAAATATATATCACAACTATTGCTCTTCTCCTCCCCTTCCCAGAGATAAGTAGGGCTTTTTCTCTGATCCTCACTGTGAGAACCTCACTGTGAATACCTGGTGGAGTTGTTGGAGGTAAAACCTAGGAAAGTGTGGGGGCCCCCTAATTCTGGGCCCCTGGGGCTTTTTAACTCTCCAGCTAGTCTACGTTCAACCTCCAGCTATTTGTCAACGACCATTTCAGAGTTCCTACCAGCACTGGCTCCAGCAGTGCCTGCTCTCAGGAGGCTGGTCTTGGCCATGACCCTTTGTACTTACCTGCCTCACAGTTTCCAGGTTGCAGTTTTCTTGTGACCATAATTTTCTGACGGCTCTAAGGAAAGTCATTGATTTCCAGTTTGTTCAACATTTCCCTTCTTGTGAGGACAGGAATGTTGACTTCTAAGCTCTTTACCTTTCAGAGCAGAGACCTGAATGGAACCCCTCTTTTGGACACACGGCTGAGTGGATTCTCTTAGGAAGGAGGCAATCTACAGGCGCCACAGGTAGTTAGCAGTACCTGCATGGGGGGAAACAACAAACACAAATATAAATGTAGATATTGACTTAAGTGTAATTAAACACAACAGACTAGAAATGAACGCAGCAGGAGTTAAGGTTAACTTCCAGTCCTTCTCCCCAAGGAACTGCAGGGCATCCTAGACTATATGGGGGTGGTCAGGTCATTTCTGGATAGTTCTTCTGGGACCCCTCCGATTTTGGGGTCCTCCAGTCCTGTTCTAGGTTGTCTCCTCCTTCTGAGCCCTTATTGTTACGTGTAGAAAATACCCAGCCTCCGTTTCCTCTTGGCCTGCGTTCACGTTAATGAACTGCCCAGTGCCCTTGGTTTCACATAAGCGGGCAATGGACCTCTTCTTCCGTTTTTCTGGGTCCTGCAGCTCCCCCAGGAGGCTGTGTGCCCTTCATTCCGCTGCCCCTCTCTTCCATCTCTGCTTCTGCCACAGGATTGGCACTCTATATTCTTTTTATTTTAATAAAATTTTTTGTTTAAAAGAAAAGCAACTCCCTGACTGTCTCTCTCATTGCAGGGAACCGTGAACTCGCTGTCGGGTCCTCTGCCACGGTGGCCCCCGGCAGGGGGCTCATTGCATGTCCACTATGGCTTTTCCACTGGAGAGAGGGGTTGTTGAGCAGGGGCCCTGGGGTTACCTCCCAGACCCTAAATGAAGACTGACAGTGCGTACAGGCTGACGACAGTAATCGGGAGCCTCAGAAACGGGGTGGCTCTCCCAGAGGCAGAGGACGGGCTAACTTGAGGACCACGAACATTTTGGGGAACACGTAACTCACGTTTCATTGTAACTCACCTTTCAGTTTATTGACTCTATTATTCAGTTTATTTATGAAATAAAATCCTCTCCAGTTTTATCTTTTAAAAATTTTTGGTGGAGGGAGGTGACAACGTATTCAGTGAGATCTTGGGTGCCCAGAGCAGACAACGTTTTCTGCTATTGGATTTGATTTTTTGTGTACTTCTAGATTCATGCCCAGCAGGATCCTAGTGTAGTTAAATTAGCTCGTAATGGCTAAAGGCAGAAGATGGGCTCCTAAATAGTGTATTATAATGCCCCTCTGAGAAAAGAATTACAGCAAAAGTTGGGCCTAATTGTCAAAGCATTAAACGTACAAGAGCATGAGATTGCATCTTTGGGTGTACGTGAATTAATATCCTCTTTGTACGGGTGAGTTTCCCACGTATATCACTCAGGCTTGACAGCACACAGTTAAGCTTTTACACCCCTGAGCACCAAAGCGGCATCAACTGCTGAGAGGAAGGGAAAAAAAAAAAAAAAAAAAAAAGGAAAGAAATTCCCGAAGAAGTTTGGGCTGGTCCAGGGCGAAGGAAACTGGGGAAGATGCCTTTTCTCTGGCTTCAGCGCAGAGCTCTGGCCCTGCAGGAGCCGCACGGGCCTGCCCGCTCCTGCCCTGCCGAGAACCGCCTGTTCTTCCCTCCAGGACCCGAGCCGGCCCGACGGGCGGACCCCGTGCTGGCAGCGACGTGCTGCCGCTGAAGCACCCCGTCGGCAAAGGACCGCGGGCGCGGCCAAGGGCGAGCACCCCGCCGCCGGCCCCGCCAAAGGACCCCGAGGCCTCTGTGGCCTTCAGGGCGACGCCCAGGCGGCGGGACACGAGCCAGCTGCCGCGAGGAGCCCTTTACTCAGCCTCCTGATCTGAAGCAAGAGCTACACTCTTCCGGGCGGCAGGTTGACGAGGGCCCCCTTTACAGACTGAAAGGCCGCGCACCCACCTGCAAGGGCAAGGCCTCGGGGCAGAGGGGAGGGCAGGGTGCCGCTGCAGCTCTGTGGACCTCCGTGCGCCCCAGCCTTCTCCCCAGAGGGCTGCCGGGCAGAGTAAGCGAGAGCGAGAGGGTATCACAGCACCTGGAACAGAAGAGGCGCTCCCTGCACGTTGCTTCCTCTTTTCTCCCCCTTATAAGCTCGTGGTCCTGTCTTAGCACCTGCCCCTGCTGTCAGGCCGCAGGGTATCTCCCCATTTCCCCAAACCGCCTCTTCCTTGGAGACCTGGTTGAAGACTCAGCTTTTGCCAGCTTTGCCCGCTGTTCCGTGCGGTTTGCACCAACGCTGTGTGCTGGCGTCTCGGCTCCCGCCTGGGAGCTACTGGCCAGCTACTGTGAGCAAGGAGCCAGGCCTCGGTGTGTCTCTGTTCTTCCCTGCCCACACATCTCGGCTGGCTGCTTTGTGGGTGATCTGGAATGGAGCTGTCTGGATGAATGGATAAGTGCATGCAAGAACGAACAAAGAGGGAAGCGGCTGTGGCTCAATCAGTGGAGCTCCCGTTTGCCATATGGGAGGCCCCGGGTTCGGTTCCCGGGGCATCCTGGTGAGGGCAGGCCTGCCCGCACGGCGTAGTTGGCTGACCCAGCGAGCACAAGCAGCAAGGGGGGGATAAATGAATGAATAAATAAAATAAAATAATAATAAAAAAAAGAACGAACAAAGAAATGCACTTACAGACGAAACTGGGCGCTTCATTCCACAGGTGCTGCCCCTTTCAGTCTCTCCTGGCCTACCGTGCACAGGTGAAGAGCCTTCCTTGATGGCTGAATTCGGCACTTGACTTGGAGCCAGCGTAGTGTGGTTTGAGGGCTTTCTCTTTTGGCTCTTCACAGGGTCACTTGTCAGAGTAAAGATGCATCCCACAGGGAAAGTGGCCCCGGGGACGAACACCCTGCAGGTGGTTCAGTAATTCCAGTCCTCTCACCCCAGCATATGCATGAGGGAAGGTAATCAGCCTGGAGTTTACAAATAGTCTATCCTCTCCTCCAATTCCCTAACTGGCTAATTTCCCTTCTTTCTACTCCGTATACCGTGTAGATAGACCTTTTGTGATATGTCCCACATATATGGTCTTTGCTACTTTCTTGCTACCATAACTAGAATCAGCCCTTTCCCCAAAGAAACCTTGGCTGCTTTTAGAGAGAAACAGGGATTTCAGGACCACAATATGGACGCTAGGGAGGCCACTTGATTTCTAGGTCTTTGAAGTTGACAGAGCTAAGGAAAATAGCCCCCTCTTATTTCCATGGTGACTGGTCTCTAGCACTGGAATCTTTACCAACCAAGGGAGGAGAGCTTGAAAAAAAGACATAACAACTTACTTTCTGAGATTTCCTGGATCTGTTCCCCCCCCCCATTTTGATCTGGACCTTTTCTTTAAAAGTGGGGAGCAATTCATGAATTTGCATATCATTTTTGCACAGGCTCCAAGTATAGCTTAAGTGCTGCCAAAACAAGTGTGGCCATAACCCTTTTTTTCCCCAAAGGAGCATTTATTAGGAGGCTTACATGCTGTATTAGTCAGCCAAAGGGGTACTGATGCAAAGCACCAGAAATCTGGTGGCTTTTTTATTTTTTTAGGAGGTACTGGGGATTGAACCCAGGAGTCCCACATGGAAGCAGGGGCTCAACCACTGAGCCACATCTGCTCCCCTGTTGGCTTTTATAAAGGGTATTTATGGGGGTAAAAGCTTACAGTTATAGGCCCTAAAGAGTCCTAGTCAAGGCTGCTTTCTCACCAATGTCAGTTGCCACGTGTTGAAGCAGGATGGTCGCTGATCTCTGCCAGGATTTTAGCCTTCCCCTCTGGGCTTCTTCTTCCTCTTGAGGCTCGGTGGGCCCAGCTTCTTCCCCATCTCAGCTGTAGGCTAGGACAGGGCTTGTCTCTCAGAGCTTCTTATATCAGTCTTGACTCTTCCCAAGGTCAGCTGCAAGCTGTCAGGCAAACGGCTCATCTCTCCCTGGGGCCCCAGGATCAACAACGACAGAGCTCTCTCTTCCCCTGTGTCTTCTTGAGTGAGTGTCCAACAAGGGGGCGGGGACTCAACCTGAGTCACTCCTTACTGACATGGTGGAATCAAAGCCCTAATCTTAGCAGGTAATTTAATCAAGACATGTCAGCTCAATCTAATGCAATCGAAGAGTATCACACCTTAGAAGAATAGATTAGTTTACAAACATAATCTTTTCTCTTTTTGGGGTTCATAAATAATCTCACACTATCACATGTGGGGGCCTCATCCTAGGTGGTGGGAGGGCAGACAGCATTTTCCACTCTCCATCATCTGTGCTTGTGGCAAAATCAGAGGGGTTTTTTATACTGCATGTCCACGTGCAGACGAGAAGGCACGTGAGGGGCAGCAGGGCTTCTGAAGAATGCAGCCTTATGAGATTTGGGCTTGCCTTTTAGCTATTTAGGAGTGGACTGTTGCTGCAACTGGAAGGGGAAAGAACTGGAAAGGCTGGAGGCGAGAATGCACACGATATGTGCCACGTCCACTCATCCCACGTTTGCCAGCTTTCCACCACCTCTTCCCCGTGAGGCCCTGAGCGTGGCACAGGGGCTTGTAAGTTGTGGGGCTGTGATATAAGCCATAGTCACGATGTTAACTACGAGGCAGGCAATTGTGGGAGTCTGAGGGCCCTGGGAGTTCCCACCGAGAAGGGCAGCTCTTATTTGTGGTCTTGAGCAATGACTTCAGTTCGTCAGAGATAAGGGAAGGATCTTCCAGGGGAGACTGGAGCTGCCGGGTGCCGGCCCGCATCCGCACACCCACCGTCCCATCGAGTGTGGGGCCAGTCAAGGAAGACGTTACAAGAAGCCGAGTGACTCAGGGCGGCACAAGCACCAACGCTCAGTAGGAACCTGGAGGGGAAGGTCTTCTCCGCGGTGAAATAGCACTGGAACCTTCTCCCACAGGCCTAGGACGTTTGCTGAGAGCGGGCGGGACCCGGGCCTACAGCGTCACACCTGCCGCCCCCCCCAGGGCAGCCGTGATGCCAGGGGAGCTTCTTTAGGATCTGCCCACCTCGCTCTGGCAAGTATCACCCTGTTGGTGAAACGCTCCTGCTCGACGGCCTTTCAGCTTCTCAGCACGTAATCAGCGGGCGTTCCACGCAGCCCCCCGCCTCCAGCCCCCACCCTGGACGGGGTGAGGACTGGGTGTGCGCTGCCCTCTCTGAGGCTGCTGCTGCCTGAGCCGGTCACAGCCGCGGCCTCTGCCGGCCCTGCCCAGCGCCCCTGGCCTCCACCCGGAGCCCCTCTGCATCCTCGGCCTCCGTCCTGGCCCAGATGCGGTGCCCGGGCCCTGCCTGCCAAGAGGCTGGGGGCAGCTCCCTGGTGGGCCTCCATTCTGGACGTGCTGAAACTCCCCCCACGTGGTGTTCTCCCTCCAGGGAAGGCACAGAGGGCCTCTGTTAAAATAACTCTGCTTTGGGCAGCTCCCTCGAAATACTTGCCCATTGACTCCTCAGATGCCACTTCTCCCAACAACCCGCCACGGCTGGCGGATTTGTCCTCTGACTGCCACCTTTGCACCACAGAGTGCTCATGGGAAGGGAGCCACGAGCCTCCATCTTCATTCCCTGAGACAACAGTTCTCAAACGGCGTTTTCCTTATTTAATTTATCGGGTCTAAATGCCAAATTTCGTGCCTCTACAAGCACCATCCCACACTGATCTCTGATGCATGTCCTGGGGATAGAAAATACCAGCCATGTAAGAAAAATGTACTGGGAGAGACTGAACACTTGAAAAATCCTCTCCACGAACATATCCATCCCCAAACAAGGAAGGAGGCGTGATGGAATTCTGGGGTTACGTGTGCGTTGTGCTGCCGTGTTGGAAGGAGGCAGGACTTCAGGGCAACGGGGAGAGCCTTACCCTGAACGCCTGCTGGGAACGACGACCAGGCCCTCACAGTCAAGGCTGGGGGCAGGGCCGCGGGGCAGAGGCCTGCACAGAGCTGGCAAGCGCCAGGGGGTTTCTAGTAAACTTGCCGCAGCATTTTTGCCCCTGAGGAAAGCCGTGGAGAGTCGGGAAGAATAAAAATAGTTGACAATTCTAGCACTGTTTGAAGTGTTTTGTGTGTGTCACCCTTACAACCTCCCCACGAGGGAGACGTTCTAATGCCGCCTCCATTTCACAGATGGGAAAACCGAGGCAGAGTCTGTTCCTTGCCCAGGGTCGCTTGGCGGAGGCTGGCTCTGAGCCCAGGCCTTGCCCAGTCTTGTGGAGACCCTGACTCCCCCCAGCGTTGCCTTCCTGAGTCGGGGTCCAGGAGCCCGGGGTCAACGGCACTAAGCTCTCGGTTTGCAGGCCGTGGCCTCTAGCCCGGGCAAAGCTCGTTAAGTAAGGCAGGGGGTAAACTTGGGTTTTCTGAGCCCAGGGCGCTGTAGAGCCTTTGTCAGTAGTTATTTTGTGGCCTTCGTTACATCCAATTTTCTTTTTTCATTTGGGTGAAAAATGATTTTGGCCTTGAGACAGCATGACTTCATTATTGATTATTTTTAATCTGCCCCCACCATCCAATTCCCCTTTCAGTATCTTGTTCCTCCTGAGATATTTTAAAAAGTCTCTGCAGTCTCATTTTTTCTTCTGAATATATGGTGCGTTTCAACGAGGGAAAGTATATGTATGCAAAGGAGTTGTGTTATTTTTCTTTATCTCCTCCACTCCATAATAAAGGTTAAGAAAATGTCCTTTTGATAACAAAGAACTTTCTTACTATCTTTTCAATTGACTGAGTAGGCAAAGCAAACACCATGACTGTGTGAAATGGCCTGATTTAGAAACCAATTATAAGGAACATAATTATCTACTAATGAAATATGCACGTAAGCCCTTGGTTTGCTGCTCCTAGCGTCACTTAGGCAAACTCGGAGCCGGCAGTAACTTGCATAAAGAAATTGAAAGCCATCCGTTTCGAGCTTATGTCTGAACCTCGTGACAGGCAACATCTCAGAATCAAAACTTTATCTGTTTTCCTCCTGCAAACGTCTGTGTGTCTTTGTGTGCGTGCATAGATGTGTTGGAAAGGCAGTGGCCGCTCAAAAGGGCATTTTCGGGTCTGAAATGAAGGTCCGAAATTTTCCCTTTGTGTCTACTGATGATTATAGAAAATGCAATCTATCCGTTTCTCTGGGTCTCAAAGCTAGAACTCTGAGGCTCACTTGCTACCATGGAATGAAATGGAAAAAAGCCCCTTCGGTGCCCTCAGGAAACACCCACTCGCTGTGCCCAGTGAAGCAAGGCAGCCGAGCATGCCACGTTCTCCCTGTCCACGTAGAAAGGAGGCACAGGCCCCTCGGCTGGGAGGAGAGAGAGATGATGCCCCCCCCCCAGGGGGTCTTTGTGTCTGGCCTGCTGGGGCAGGGTGGAGAAGGCATACAGGGCTGCAGTGGGGCCTGCCCAGGAGCGGGGCACTCAGAGCCCACTGACGTTACTTCCCCAGTTCTAGGCCTTTCTCTGGGGTGGGGGCATGCCTCAGGGTCCAGGGCTGCCATGGCAAAGCACCAACTGGGTGGCTTAAAGCAAATGTGTCCTCTCCCAACCCTGGAGGCCAAGTCTGAGGACAAGGTGTGGGCACACTGCGCCCGCTGCAGACCCCCGTGTGCGCCTGCTGAAGCCCACAGAAGGACCCCTCCTGCCCTTCCTCTTTGGGGGTTGCCAGCCGTCGCTGGTGTTCCTTGGCATGTGGATGCACCCCTCCAGTCCTGCCTCTGTCGGCAGATGGCCGTCTTCCTCCGCTGGGTGCCCAGCCCTGCACCAATACCCACTGCTTAGGGGGACCCCTGCCCTGTTGACGGTGCCCCCTGTAGCAGTTTGATATAGTTTATGAATTCCAAAAATAGATATTGGACTATGCTTGTAAACTTGTCTGTACCTGGGCATAATTAAATTATGACTAGGGCTTTAATTGGGCCACGACAGTAGGGTGTTGAGTCCCCACCCACTGGGGACTCACAGAGAAAAAGCATGGCAAAGGACAGAGTTGGGAGTTTTGAGCTGGAGCCCGGGAAGTGAACACACAGGAGAAGAACACAGAGGAATAGTGACGGCTCCTTAGACACAGCAGAAGCCCCGGGGAGAGAGACAAAATCGGTCACCCTGATAGTCTACAGCCGGCCTTGTGGAGGAAACAGAGGTTCTGAGCCTGGAGAGAAACGAGCCTCAGGAAGAGAGGAACCCAGGAAGCCTGAACCCCGGCAGACGTCAGCAGACGTCTTGCTCTAACACGTGGCAATAAACTTGGATGAGGGAAGCAACTTACACTCTATGGCCTGGTAACTGTAAGCTTCCACCCCAAATAAATACCCTTTGTATAAACCAACCGATTTCTGGTATTTTGCATCAGCACCCCTTGGCTAATTACTACACCACCCCGAGCCAGCTTGGCCTCATCTTGGCTTATCAACGATCCTATTTCCAAATGAGCCCACCCTCATGGGACCAGGGTTTAGGACTCGAATATATCTTTTGGGGGGACACAGTTCAACCGTATCAGGGTACATTTTGGCATCTTTGAAATCGGGATGCGTCTCACAAGCATTGATTGGCAGCGGTGGGACATCGGATGACGGTGTGCTCTACGATCCGTCGTGTCTCGGCTTGATGACACATGGCCAGTCCTAGCGAGTCTGTGGACTTTGCACATTTGTCTCCTTTACAGCTTTGGCATCTGCTGCTAGTTCACACAAACCCTGACTCAGCGACGCACGGGGGTGCCTGGCGTCCCCAGGACAGGGCTGCGCTTTCTGGCTGGGCCACCGGCCTTTCAGCCTTTCCGGCCGCGTCTGTCTGTGGATCT
Source organism: Tolypeutes matacus (assembly GCA_026826555.1). Taxonomy (NCBI): domain Eukaryota; kingdom Metazoa; phylum Chordata; class Mammalia; order Cingulata; family Chlamyphoridae; genus Tolypeutes; species Tolypeutes matacus. The sequence continues at coordinate 15,216,756 of JAKSZT010054335.1, read as the reverse complement.
TCCTGCCTGTCAGGGCCTGGCTGAAGGGCCACCTTGCAGTCGCCTCTGATGGACCCATCCAGAAACCAGGCCTTCCTTTCTCAAACTCCGCATAGAAACTTGTCCATGCTTCTTCGTGGTACTTAGAACGTCTTTGAAGCCTGGTACCCCAAATTGTTTCCGTTTCTTATTAAGTTCTTGCAATTATTTTTCTTGATATTTGTAAGCAAAGATAACATTTAAAGCCTTATTAAAAGTTCCTTTTTCACGGGCAATTTGGTAAGGAATGTTGGGCAAAATCATACTCTAATTCAAATGTAAGATCTACTTTCAAGTTTATATGAAGTCTTTCTATATAAGGATAAATCGGGGAAAATGAAAATATAAGGTTGCGGTTTGGAACCGTACACACCCCAGAAAATCACGTCCTTCGAGCGAATCCATTTCTGTGGTGGGGACTTTTGTAATTAGGCTCTTGTGAAGAAGCTTCCTCAGCAAGGGTGGGGCCCACCTCCTCCAGGATGGGGCTTGATCTCTTCCTGGGGTCCTTTCTAAATGGAATGGAGAGAGAGGAGAGAGAGAGAGAGAGAGGAGAGAGAGGAGAGGATGGGAGAGGACAGGAGAGGAGGGGAGGGGAGGGAAGGGGAGAGAGGGGAGAGAGAGAGAGAGGGAGAGAGAAGAGAGGAGAGAGAGAGATAGAGAGGGAGAGAGAAGAGAGGAGAGAGAGGAGAGGACGGGAGAGGAGGGGAGGGGAGGGGAGAGAGGGGAGGGGGGGGGAGCGCGGCGGGGGGGGAGAGAGAGGGAGAGAAAGCCACAAAAGCAAGAAGCCTTCAGCAAGGAAACCCAGGAGAGAAGAGAGAGACCAGCAGGTGCTGCCGTGTGCCTGGCCATGAGGCCGAGGAGCCCAGGGTCACTGGCGGCCAGTCTTCAGGGAGGAAGCATCACCTTGATGTGGACATTTTCAAGGCCTCGAACTGTAAGCTCATAAACTCCCATTGTCAAGCTGACCCTTTTTACGGTATCTGCTTTAAGCAGCCTAGGAAACTAAAATAATAAGTAATTAAGAATAATTTACCATAAATATTTTCTTAATTCTAAAAATTCCATGTATATATATTTTTCAAATTTAAAAAAATGGGGAAGGGGCAGAGAAATCAAAAGATTTTAAAATATATTTTCCTCTGAATTTTTCATCCCCCTCCCTAACTCTAGACCAGGGGTCTTAACCTTTTTTATTCCACGGACCCCTTTGCCAGGCATGTGAAAACCAGGGACCCCGTCTCAGAATGTAGTGGCAGATAATTATATGACACTCAACACCGGCATGTCTTTAGATTTTAGGATTATTCAAAAATCACGTTTTACAGCTTTCCCATCATTTCAATACCTGATAACCTAATATGGTTCAACATCTGTTGAAATGAAAATGGTCATTTTCAGCAAACATTTAGAAATTCCAATTTCCCCACAGCATCATAAAACCACCTCCGCCATGCTTGGAAAGCTTTGTGCAGGCAGGTGTCCACCGCACTCAGGACACGCTACATCAAAATAAACAGCACACTAAGTCCACACTCTGCTGTGTGTTATTCAGTAAACATATCACACTGCACCAACACGTCCCCACAAGAGTAATGTTGGTGTTTGAGTTTTCTTTTTTTTTTTTATTAAAGATTTTATTTATTTATTCATTTATCCCCCCCCTTGCTGCTTGTGCTCGCTGGGTCAGCTAACCACGCCGTGCGGGCGGGCCTGCCTTCACCAGGAGGCCCCGGGAACCGAACCCGGAGCCTCCCATATGGTAAATGGGAGCCCTACTGATTGAGCCACAGCCGCTTCCCGGTGTTTGAGTTTTCGATTCAAGTTCGTGGACACCCTGACCTCTTTCCACGGACCCCTGGTTAGGACCCCCTGCTCCAGAACGCTCATGTTCCCAGCGATGGGGAGAAGTGAGGTAGGGAAGGAGCCCAGTTACACGTGGGAAGAGCCACACGCTGGCGGCGCCCCGCAGGCCTCGCGCCGTGGAGAGAAGGCCTGGCACTGCGCCCCCGTGACAGCCCCTCCGCCAGGGGCCATGTGAGGAGGGCCGCGGTGCCCCCAGGGCTTGCACGCGACGAGGCAGAAGCGCACCACAACGAAGGAGGCAAACAGACCCGTGCTACGGGCCGGGCCGCGGCCTCCCCAAAGGCACGCTCGAGCCCTGCCCTTGTGCGGAAATAGGGTCAGGGTGGGCCCCGACCCGACGCCCCCCACGTCCTCGTGGGGAGGGAGAGCCGGACACCCCGACACCCGGACGGGGCGCGGCCACGTGGCGCCGGAGCCGGGGGCTGCCACCCCCCGCAGCCAGGAGGGCGGCTGGGGCAGGGCCCGTCCAGGGGCCCCCGGGGGCCGCAGCCCCAGCCGGCGCCAGCGCCTCTCTCAGGCCGGCGGGGAGAGCCAGCCTGGGGCCCGTGTCGGCGGGCGTGAGCCTCTGCTTGTCACGTCACCTTTGGACCTGCACCTTGCCAGCCCTGTTTGGCCCCGTCACTGCCGCGGTGGCCGTTCACCAGGCCGCACAGAACGCAGCACACGGAGGAGACTTTGTCCTGACGCTGTGCTGAAGCCCGGGCACCTCTGTTATCTGGCCAAGAAGTGCCTGGCTCCTCCCCAGCCCGGCCTCGAGCTCCGTCTTTTCGGGAAACTTCCAGCCTGACAGGAGGACCGTTTTCTCATCTCAGGCATTGGCCTGCCTGTGGCTGCCCCGAATCGTTCAACGAGGATGGAATATGCGGCTCAAACCCGCGCCTGAAGGCCTGGCCTGCGTTTCCAGGGCACACGCGGTAGTTGTGACGTGCCCAGGCAGGGCCTATGGGCAATGTAATTCCTTAATTCAACTCCAGAGCAATCACTCCTTTATTGAGCATCTATTACGGACCAAGCTCCATGTTAGTCAGGGGGATGCAAAGATGAGCAAGAAACCATCCTCACTCTTAGCGTTCACCAACTGTGGGAAGACAGATTCGCGCGTTCATTTCTTCCGTGATCTCTGTGCCAGGCACTACTGGCACCACAATGAAACAACCAGGAAGAGTTTCCCTCTCCTGGAGCTCATGCCACAGGGGGGAGCAGGAATAAACATAATATATAACTTAACGGGTAACAGAGCCTGTTATATGATAACAGTGCCAGGGGTAAGTCTTGGGAAGAAAAAGAAAGCGGGGGAGCCCCAGAGTTTTTGCATGCGACTTCAGACATGGGGGTCAGGAGACGTCTCTCTGAAGAGGGGCATTTGGGTGGAATTCTGACCAAATCAGGAACGAGCGCTCGTTACCTGGTGAGGGGTGTCCAGAGGGAGCCAGGCCCTAAGGCCAAGTGCTTGGCTGCGCAACGAGCAGAGGCCGGTGTGGGCGCGGCTTGGTGCAGGAGGGGGCCCTGCAGGGCCTGAGGGCCAGAAAGCCCAGGCCAGGTTGTGCAGGGCTTGCAGGCCCCCTGAGATGGGGATTTTAGTTCGTTTTTTACATTTGGATAAGTTTCTTGGCATATGGGATTTTTTTTTTTTTTTTTTTTAGGTACTGGGGCTGGGGATTGAACCCGGGACCTCACACATGGGAAGCTGGAACTCAACCACTGAGCTACATCAGCTCCCCTGAGTTGGTGTTTTTCATTTGTTTGCTTGTGTTTGTCTTTGTTTTCAGGAGGCACCAGGGACTGAACCCAGGACTCCCACGTGGGAGGCAGGCACTCAACAGCTTGTGCCACATCTTCTCCCCCAGAATATGGGATTTTAAAGGTAAACTTTTTACTGAAGAATCATGAGCACATCTATTGTCCACCACTCAGACTGAGACAAGGACTTTTACCAGCCCCCCACCTTCGTGCCCACCACCCAGCCACGCTCCCCTCCCCAAAGAGAACCAAGATAAAATTCCGTCGTCTGAACAGTCCACAGCTTACTTATCCATCCATTTGGCTTGTTTCCAATTTGTGGCTATTACGAATATAGGGGCTAAAAACATTCGTGCGTAAGCTTTTTGATGACTATGTAGACATTTCTGTTGAGTAGAAACCTAAGAGTGGAAATCTTGGTTCACAGGGTATATGCATGTTCAACCTCAGTAAACATTGCCAGTTTTCCAAAGTGCTTTGCTACTGTTCACTCCCACCAGCAGTTTATGAGAGTCCCACTTGCTCCATGTTCTCACCAGCACTTGGAATAGTTTGTCTTTTTTGTTGTAGCCATGTGTGTATGTGGCGACATCACCTCATGATTTTAATTTGCATTTCTCTGATAGCTCAGGCAGTTAAGCACCTTCTCATCTGTTTGTGGGCCATTAGGATATCTTCTTTTGAGAGATAATTCTTCAAATCTTTTGCTGATTTTTCTGCTAATTGGCTGTCTAAAAAAATAAGTTTGTAAGAATTTTTTATGTATTCTAGACGAGTCCTCCATTGGAGGTTTATACTGGAAATATTTTCTCCCACTCTGGGGTTTGCCTTTTCGCCCTCTTAATGGTGTCTTTTGAGGGAAAGAAATTCTTCGTTTTAACATAGCTCTTTCATTGTTAGAGCATTTTGTGTCCTCCTTAAGAACCGTTCCCCCATTCCAAGCTAAGGAAAATATTTTTATGTTCTCTTATGTTTTCTTTTAGAAATTATTGTTTTTATCTTTCCTGCTTATATCTACAATCCATTTGGAATTTTTGTCTCAGTGCATGGTGTGAGGTAGGGATCAGCCTGCAATTTTATACCTATGGAACCCCATTTGACCCAGCACCATTTATTGAAAAGGTACCCCTTCATTTTAAGCGCAGTGAGAAGCTGAATGAGCTTTTCCAACAAGGGATGGTAGGGCCTGATATGTGCTTTGACAGGATCTCTCTACCTGCTCTGTGAGAAACAGCCTGTAGCAGGGAGGAGTGGAAGCAGGGAGGCCACTTAGGCAGCTGCTGTCACAGGCTGTGTGAAAGAGGATGGTCCTGGGATTAGCAGTGGAGGTGAAGAGAACTACTTTGAAGATCTTGCTCCACTGGCCTAGCTGATGAGCTGGATGCAGTGTCTGAATAAAGAAAGACGTCATGGTCGGAGGGGTAGAGACCCATGAGAGAGCAGATGGGCTCTCCAAAGGCTATCAGAGTAATTCTTGCCGTACAAAGCTATGTTCAAAGTTTTTTCAAAATCTTATTTGTGAAGGTGTGGAAGATAATATATGCTGGTTTGTTCAACACCAATTCAAGCTCCTTTCTGCTTCATCTTTCCTCTGCCATTCAAGCTGGGAAATGGAAATGCTTGTTTTTTCAGCCCATCAATAAGCCGATCAACAGGCACTTGATGCAGACTTCAGGGAAGTCTATAGGACCCAGTGGAATGTCCAATAGATACTTGTCAAACACAAGAATGAAAAGCACGAGTGCAGGCAGAAGGATGCAATTAGAGACAGAAGAAGTAGAGGAGATGATTTCTGGAATAAGATCAAGGAAAAAGAAAAAGGAGTATGATTGAAAGCATAGGGTGAGCAGCTGGCCTTGGCGAAATGGAAGGGCAGGCTGCTCTGGGACCAGGAGGGCCACCGAGTCCACTGAGCCTCTCCTTCCTGACCTCACTTCTGGGGCCTTCACATTGTGGATTGCCCTCCCTGAGGGCTTTCTCACTTTCATCCTCTCTTTCAGTTATCCTCTCTCTCCACTCTTTTGTTTTGTTTTGTTTGTTTTGTTTTGTTTTGAGGTACTGGGGCCAGGGATTGAACCCGGGACCTCGTATGTGGGAAGCCGGCACTCAACCACGGAACCACATTGGCTCCCCTGAGTTGTTTTGTTCGTTTGTTTGCTTGCTGCTGCTGTTGTTTTTAGGAGGCACCAGGAACCGAACCCAGGACCTCATGTGTGGAAAGCCAGCGCTCAACCACTGAGCCACATCCGCTCCCTCTTACCACCCTTCTTCAGTATCTTCCTCTGGTTTATTCTCCCACTCCTCAGGGTCCAGGCTTGGACTTTCCTCACTACCCCTGAACAAAGCCTTGGTGTCCCATGGCTTTAACTTCCACATAGTTGACAAGAACCAACATTTGTGTGTTCGTTGCAGTCTTGGTTTCTCTCTTGCTCCCCATCTCCATCTCCTTACCTCACACCTCCCCTCCTTATCCCTCCCCACAGGGAACCTAAAACCCAACATGTCAAACCAAATCCATCCTCTTTCCTAACTTTTCTTATTTCTGCAAATGGCACCCCCTTGGCCACTCCTTGGTCCTGACCACGTATCTATGTCCATTCATTTGCTGCTTCTCTTCCTTGTCACCCCGTATGCAGCAGTCCTCAGTGTTCCCTCCAACACCTCCCTTCTGCCCAAACTCTCGAGCACCCTTTAACACCACCCTTACAGCCTGACTCTCTCGCTGGGCTTTTAGAGCCACCTTTGCAACATTTTAATACAGTGGTTCCCAACTGGGGACACTTGGCAATATGTAGAGGTTTTGATTGTCATGACTCGGGGGAGATGGGGAGAGCCACTAGCATCTAGTGGACAGAGGCCAAGTGTGGACCCATTGTAAGTAGGACCTTAGTTAAGGGGTGACCCCCTCATTCAGAGTGGGGGTCCTTTATAAGAGAATGAACTTCAGACAGAGAGAAAGAAATCCATGGAAGCAAGAAGTGGAAGGGAAAAACCCAGAAGAGAAGGGAGAGAGCAGCAGATGCTGCCATGTGCCTTGCCATGTGGCAGAGGCGGCCAGGATCACCAGCAGCGAGCTTCAGGAAGAAGGTATCATCTTGATGACGCCTTGATTTGGACATTTTCACGGCCTCAGAACGGTAATCTTGTAAACGCTAACCCATTTCTGATTGCTTTTGGCAGCCCAGCTGACGTTAGCACCAGGATGCTCCCAGCCCTCCAATACACACAGGCCCCCTCCACGGCGAATGGTTACCTGCCCCAAATGGCCATAGTGCCGAGGCTGAGTCTTAGTGCAGAAAGGGGCAGATCTAGGTTTTGTAGCATCTGAAGCTAATGCAATTTGGGGGGCCCTCTTTAAGAAAAAGAACATAGCAATCACAAATCAAAACTTGGCTGGGAACAGTATTCATTTAGCATAAGAAGAGAAATCCCTTCAAATTGAGAGGATTTTGGAGATTCAGATTTCTTTCTTCTGAGATATTTTTAGGCACATTAGCAGAGATGCTGACACAGAAATGCTTCCTGCTTGCAGCCTGCCCTCCCCTCCCACCTGGTTACAGCAGCATCTCCACGGCAGGGCAGGCGAATGGCCCCGTGGCTTAAGCTTCGTTAGGAGCTTGTGATGTCTGCCTACTCGTCAGTGTTTGCGCTGTCCTTGTCTGCAGCAGGAAGGGAAAGATCGAAAGCCAAACCCAATTTGCTTCCTCCTTCTCGAGTGTGTGGGTCCCTGTGTGCATGTGTGTATGTGC
>JAKSZT010054335.1:15140314-15209373 GCA_026826555.1 Tolypeutes matacus | reverse complement strand
TGTGTGTGCTGTGTGTGTCTGAGCATGTGTGTGTGCTGTGTGTCGTGTGTATGTGCCATGTGTGTATGTGCTGTGTGTGTGTGCTGTGTGTGTGGCTGAGCGTGCATGCGTGTGTGGCTGAGCGTGCATGCATGCACGCACATGTGCCATGAGTCAGAGCATAGCCCGATGACTCCACGGCGTCCTTCTACGCAGAGAGGCCCGTGGGGAAGGGGCTGCCTGGGAGTCTGGTCCTGTAAAAGCCTGCAACGTGTGCTGCCCAAACCCGATGCCTCTACGGGGTGGCACCTTGTTATGGATTGAACTGTGTGCTCCAAAAGACATGTTCAAGTCCAACCCCTGTCCCGGGAATGTGAACTGACTTGTAAATAGGATTTTGAAATTGGATCAGGTGGACCCTAACCCAATATGACTGACAGCCCTACAAGGAGAGGAAATCTGGAAACAGAGAGAACAGAGGCAGAGGCCCTGCCCACAGCCGGTTTCGGGTTCCTGAGCTCCAGAGCTGTGAGACGATGCACTTCTGCTGTTTCGGCCAGCTCGTCTGGGGTATTTGTTACAGCAGCTCTGGCAAACAAGGCCACTCTTGGTTAGCAGTGAACCGAATGGGCTTTCAGATTTACAAGGGAAGATCTGGAGAAGGACATGGGCAGGGAAAGTACACATCACGATGAAGTGGGAGAGAATGGAGATTTCTACCAGAGAGAGAGAGGGAGGAGGAAGGAGGAAGAGAGAGAGAGAGAGAGAGGGAGGAGGAAGGCAGAGGAGGGGGGGAGAGAGAGAGAGAGGAGGAAGAGAGAAGGAGGACGGAGAGAGGGAGAGAAAGAGAGGGAGGAGGGAGAGAGGAAGAGAGGGAGGAGGGACAGAGGAAGAGAGGGAGGAGGGACAGAGGGACGGGGGTAGGAGAGACAAAAAAGGAGGGTCGGTGAGGGTGTGGGGCAGGGGGTCTCTGGGCAAAGAAAAGGGCAGGATGGTGTCCCATGTATTGGGATGCAGGAAAGGGCCAGCTCACGAGGGAGACAGTGCAGGGCGGGGAATGGAGGGAGAGAATCTGGAAAAACAGGAGCTTTGGAGGCAGGGAGGGGCCAAGCCAGCAAAGGTCCTTTTAATCAAATTTAACAGAGTCCATGCGGCTTCCCCACCCTGGGGACCTCACAGCCATCGGGGCAGCCTGATGTCGTCTCTGTGTCTCCCCAGGTGGGGTGTGAACTCCTTGGAAAGAGCCTTCTCTGGGGGGCTGTCACCCCCCGCCACAGTATGGGGCATCACTATTGAGCCAACAAGTGGTGAATGAATGAAGGGACAGGATGGGAGAGACAGAGTGCTGGAGCACACCGGGCAGATCTGGAATTAGGTGAGAAGTCAATGCCATCAACCCCTAGCTGGGGAGACATTTCAGCAGCCACCGTTTCCCTGAGCAGAAAGGCGGCCCCTCCAGGTGACTCCTCCAGGTGCGCGGCCCGTCCAGGTGCGCGGCCCGTCCAGGTGCGCGGCCCCTCCAGGTGCGCGGCCCCTCCAGGTGCGCGGCCCCTCCAGGTGCGCGGCCCCTCCAGGTGACCCCTCCAGGTGCGCGGCCCCTCCAGGTGCGCGGCCCCTCCAGGTGTGCAACCCCTCCAGGTGCGCGACCCCTGCAGGTGGCCCCTCTAGGCAGTCCCTCCAGGTGACCCCTCCAGGTAGCCCCTCCAGATGACCCCTCCAGGTGGCCGCTCCAGGTGCAGGTGCAGAGCCTGGAGCCCCCCAGGCCCAGGCCGTTTTGGGAGAGCAGCTGTGCCCCCTGCTGGCGCCTGCACAGCCAGGTGGTCTGCTCTCAAGGCGGCCACTGACCTAGGCCTGGCGGATGAGAAGTGGCGCTGGCGAGACTTTGCTGTGTTTGGAGAACTCTAAGCAAACCCCTGGTTTCTGGCAGGCCTTGGGAGCAGCTGTAGATCCCAGCCCTCGGCTGGCAGGATCGTATTGCTGTATTCTCTGGAGTTTATGGCCCTTCGTGTGGCTGTAGCTGGAAAAAGTTCCATGTGACTCAAGCCAAAGGTGCTTACCTGAGCCACTTTCCCTTAGGAAGAAAACGGGCTGAGGCAGCCCGGGAGGATGCTGGAGCCCAGCGCGCCTGGGGGGCTGCGGCGGGCCGGGAGGTGCAGGGCAGGCAGCCAGGGGCTTCTCTGCACAGGCGCGGGGGGTCACCTCACGCACAGTCCCCCGCAATTCGGCGGCCGAGACCCTTCTGAGTTGCTTGTTTGTTTGCGCAAAGGGAAACATCCCAGGCGAGCCGGGATTTTATCTGCACCGACTGTTTACCTGGAGAGAATCACGGTCATTGACCAAACCTGGGTGGCTGGAAAAGAGGCGCCTACACGAGCCTGTTGTACAAAGACGGCGCTGTGATCCCAGTGCACCCCCGTGCCCCAGTCACAGCAGGCACGCAGCAGACTCTGCTTCTGCCAGTGCGGTTCGCTCCCGGTTTCTGTCTCTCTGAAGGTGAAAGCGGGCCCCGCAGGCTCTGCCAGCCTCCCGCGATTCCCGCAGGCTCAGCTCTCCTGTGTGAAACGGGTGGTTCAGGGCAGAGCTCCTCGGCTGGGGAGAATCCTGCTAGGACGCAGGACGGGGTTCTGCAGGGCGCCTCAGCTGCTCAGGTGCCCTGAGCGCGGGCGGCTGCGGGAGCAGCTCACCTGGAGGCAGGTGCACCTGGGCAGGCCCTGCGGGGGGGGGGGGGCAGCAGGGAGCAGAGCCCCCAGGCTCTCCATCTATTCGAGTCAGGTACCCTGGACACCAGGAGGATGGTTGATGAGCTGGCACCTGGCTGCTGGCAACTTGCCCACTCCTGTGAGCCTCGCTCCAGGGCCAGGGGGCGGTCAGCTTGGGGCCCGGCTGGGGAGGGACACGCCGCCCACCCGGCCCTGCCTGCAGCTTAGAGCAAAGCTGCTTGTTGGCGTCTTTGTCACCCGCGGGGTCCTCGAGGGGGGCTGGCCCCAGCCCGGCCCCAGAAGAAACTCCCCGGATGGCTATTTCCTTTTTTGTTCTGTTTTACTCCCCCTTCGATTTACTTCCAGAAGCCGTTCTCTTCAGAGCAGCGTGCGGGGAAGCCGGAGAAACGCAGGGGAGCAGGTGGGTGCACGTGCTCCAGGAGGCTTACAGCTGGAGCGTGCACTCGTTGTGATGGGTGGACCTGCAGGGCCTTGCCGAACGGCTTCCTTTGGAGGACTTTGCCCCTGAAATGCAGTCTACAAAAGCGCTTGTTCTGGTGGGGGAGAGAACCCCCTGCTTCCCTAACACCCTCGTCTGTGAAGAACTAGATGGCTTGAAAACACCGAAAGCATGTCTCAGACGCTGCGGCACTTCTCAGGCAGCTGCTCCGCCCTGTTTCTGCTATCTGGCCACCTGCGACGCCTTGTTCCCTCACCAGGCAGTGCCAGGGAACTGACCACTACAACCCACCATCCTACGTACCACGGGACGCGGACACGGCCCAGAAGCCCGGGCTCCGCTTTCACTCGTGACCTGGCTGGGGAGACAAGATGTCCCCGCCCCAAACGCCAAAGCGGCTCCTAGCAAGATGAGTGAAAACAGCCTAAACACGCCCAGGGGGATTCCGAGAGCCCACCTGTACCACTCCCATTGCTCTCCTTCCTTCTTTCTTTTTTTAAAAACAATTTATTGGGGTATATCATTCATACATGGACTACATAAACTATAAGTGCTCAGCAAACGTCGTGAACTTACAAACCAAACATGCATGACATCACGCAGGGCTCCCACACATCCCCCCCCACAAACACCCCGCATTGCTGTGAGACATCTGTCAACAAATCATGAAAGAGCATCGGCAAAGTATTACTACTGACGATAGTCAGAATCTTCCTCCCCTATACTTTTTTTTAAGGATTTATTTATGGACTTTTATCCATTTTTACCGCCCTCCTCCCCCTTTTTTTGCTGTTTCTCTGTCCATTCACTGGGCAACTCTCTGTGTCTGTTTCCTGCCCTCTCTTCTCATCCTTCTCCTCCTGTCTTCACTGGGATTCGATCCTCAGACCCTCCGATGTGGGAGAGAGGCATCCTACCATCTATGCCACCTTAGTTCCTGGTTTTTCGGTGCATCTCATCCTGGCTCTCCCTTGTGCCACTCTCCTTTTACGTCATCATCTTGCTGCGTGGCTTGGCAGGGCCTGGTGGTGCACCTGTGCATGGGGCCTGGTGGCCCATGTGCCTTCGATATTTTTCTTTTTTTAATTTTTACCAGGAGGTCCCAGGGATCGAGACCAGGTCCCTCCATATGGGAGACAGACACCCAACCGTTTGAGCCATATCCGCCCCCCTGCTATATCTCTTAAGGCTGACCAAAGATACCCAAAGTTACAGTCTTTTCCCATACAGGACGGTCATATAATAAATCAGGCTTGGTTTATCACCAGCATTCTAAAAACCAGACCTAGGGAGAAAAACTAGGTCTGGGGACACATGCATTGTTTCTAATATAGCGAATGGTTAGCCTACCCTGAATATCACAAAATCAGGTCAGCGAGAATATTTGCAGGGCTCTTTTTCTTTTCATCTAAAAAATGTTATTTATGAATTTGTCTTATCTCCCTTAAATTGTAAGCTTCAACTTGGGAGCCTTTGCCCATAGCAGACCCTCAGTGTCTTTGGGGTGAATGACTAGGGGAGGATCATGTAGGGCCGAGCCAATCTAAGAGGGCTCCCTGTAGGAGATGACTTTCCTCCTAGGTTTTGAAGAAAGTGATGGACTTGGATTTGTTGAAATTACCCTCTTGATCCTCTTTCTCTCCCTTTTCTAGGTTTCTCTACCTCCCTGTCCTTAAAATGTGACTGCTCTTCTATGCCCTGCCCTATAGATATATACTATATAATAATCTCTGTACACATATGCCTGCACATATGTCTACACACATGCACAAACACACACACTCATAAATTATACTCGTTCCTTTGACAATCTTAACCCTCATCTCCATTTAGATGACGCTTTCCTTGTTCTCCAACTTCACTACCACATTTCCAAATACCCTGTGGCAGGCGGCCTTTTGGATGGTATCCAGGGACCCCCAGCTCCTGGTATTCACAGCCTCATGCAGTCCCTCCCCTTGCCTCTCACCAGTAGAATATGGCAAGGGCGATGGGCTGTGATTTGCACAAGGCTGTGGCTTCCATCGTGCCGGCGGACCCCATCCCTCGGCTTCCTGGCTTGCACGCCTTGTTGGAGAGAGACCCCTGTTGGAGAGATCCGCGTAGCGAGGAGCTGGGGCCATCTCTCTAGCAGCCTGCGAGGCCCTGAACCTTGTTGAGCCCACGAGTGAGCCTGGAAGCAGGTCCTCCTGTGGCCGAGCCCGCGGCTGAGCGGCAGTGTCGGCTTTGTAGATATAAACTCGTGCATTACGAGAGAAAAAATGTGTGTGGTTTTAAGCCACTAAGTTTTTGGGCAGTTTGTTACACGGCAACAGATAACCAATACTAGCCAGTGACTTTTGTCAAGAGAACTCATCTCTTTCTCTCTTTCCCCCTCGTTTTCCCCAGTCCAGCTCCTCCTGCAAGATTTCCTCCCGGGCGCTGTCCTCTCAGCCCCTGTTTACTCAGCATCTAGGCTTGGGAGCCCTCCCTCCTCCCTCCGGCTCATTACCTGCTGTTCCTGAGTCTTCAGGCCTGCCCAAGCACAGTGTCCAGCCTGGACAACTGTAATGGGTGTGAGGCCACCTCCCCTTTCTCAGGCCAGACCCATGTCACCAAGCTTGGACAGTTGTCATGGCCTCCTCTCTGCCTCTCCTACTTCCAGGTGCTTCCCTCTCCAAAACGCCAGATTGCTCTTTCAAGAGTACTTTTTCCGGGAAATGCCCTTCCTCAAAAACCTTCAGTGGCTCCCTACTTCTTCCTCCACCAACAGTCACCTTTTGGCCTGTCTCTAAGACCCAGCCCTGGCTCTCCTCCAGGCCTCTGCTCAGGCCGACATCTCCCATCTGCCACCCGCACCCGGCACGCTCCTCACACCCAGCTTAGCCCCTCGCCTTCACCCAGCCACACATCTCTGCTGAGCGCTCTCTCCACACCAGCCCTGTGCTCGGGGCCCAAGGCTCAGGGTGGACAGAGCAGACACGGCCCCTGCCTCCTTGGAGTCCACAGTCTAGCAGGAGGATGGATGCATTTCACCAATAACACCCACTAAGTCGTGCGACAAAGCATGGCAAAGTCTAGAAAAACAACCCAGGGAGGATCAGAGAAGATCCTGGAGGAAGTAACACTTCAGGTGAGCCCTGAGGACGAACAGTTGATGAGGGAGGAGATAGTAACGCAGTCCAGGCAGAGGGAAGGGCAGGCCTGGCTTTCTCAGTTCTCACTGATCCCATTTCCTCCCATTCCCTGCAGCTGGTCTGTTCTATGCCACAAAACTTGGCAGTGACTTGAGCGTTGCCTCTCACCGTCCTCCCCAGTGCACAGGTTAGCTTTGTCACTTAAACGGGAGGCGGGGACCGTAGCTCATAATTATTTCCACCCCTGCGGCGCTGAAGCACAACGCCAGAGGCACAGTGGGTTGAAAATGAAATGGCATCGGCCGCTTGCGAGGACACATTTCCCATGGAGCTGCCCGGGGCAGGTCTTCATTCGGCAACATGTGCTGAGTCCTGCCCGTCGCAGGTGGAGATGCGCGTACCCAGATCCCGCGGTTCCCACCTCCGTGAAAGGCGCTGGCCCCCTGGGCTGAGGTGGGGACCTCTGTGTGGCCCACACGGTCCCCCGGAAACTTCCGTGACTTCCTGACAGTCTGCCTCTTTTTGCCATTCCTTCACTGAACTGTGATTCACAGGTTCCTTTCAGCATTTTGCTGAGTGTAAAGCAAATCACCTTGACATTTACTCAACGACAAGAAACAGCCCAGCCCGGGGGTGGGGTGTGCTGTGACATCAGGACGGCAGGAGGCATTTCAGATCGCGAACTCCTAGTCACATTTCCTGCCAATCAAGGCACGGCCTTTGGAATAGCCTGGCTTCTTTTCTCTTCCGAGAGTCTTTGGATCTGGCCATGAGCTGACCGGGCATCTGCTCCTGGTGCGTTCCGTGAGGGCAGAGGACTACAGAGAAGGGCAGAGGGCCAGGGCTGCGGCCTCTCTGTTATGGAACATTTGTTTCTGGGTTTGGACAGGTCGGTCTGCAGGGAGCAGGAGGCCCAAGTTCACTTCTGAGCCCAGGGCAGGTGCCACCTCAGGCCTGCTTTCTTCTAGGCTTCTGCAGCCAGGGGCAGACAGGTGCTCACAGGGGAGCCCCAGGGGGAGAGTAGGGGCAGGGGCAGGAGCAGGGCAGTTGCCTCCTGGAAAAGCCTAACATGGTGGAAATGCAGGGCAGGGAGAGAGGAGGACGGTAACAGATTTTGCAGCACTGTACTTAGGGTCGTGCAGATGACAGTGTGATGGGCAGGGAATGGATAATGAAGGCTCACCCAGCACATGGGGCTGCCCAGCGGCCCTGGAGAGAAGGCTGGGCCTCCACGCAAGGGGCCACGACCCCAACTCAGTGGCCTGATGGGGCTTTGCTGAAAGGCAGTACTCCAAGGAGGACGGCAGCTTCTTCCTTCCGCCTCCGCTCTCCTCAGCAGAAAGCCTTTCTCATCCCAGTGCTGTTTGGTGCTTGGACAATGGCTCAGCGTCTGTCCTTGACGAGCATGGCCTGAGCGTCGCCCCAGTTAATGAGCTCACTAGAAACCTTTTGCAAGTTCCCTGCTTTAGAGCCCTGTGCACGCATGTGGGTGTGCCTGAGGGGAGGGGGAGGAGGACACATGCAGAGGTTTCTTTGACTATTTATGCTTAAACGATCACCACAATTAAACGGTCAATCCAAGCACCACAAGACTGGCCTTGTTCTTTGCCAACCCAAACTCAAGCAGGGGTGTCTCCTGTTTCCTCTCTCGGCACCCCCTGATGATGGTGAAGGAGATTTATAAGGGAGATGCACCTGGGCATGACTGGCGCTCCAGGGCTTCAAGTGCTGAGGAAACCTGGTGATATGATTAGAGGCGCCGAGTGAGATGTCTGCAGCAGCCTCTCCTTCCGTCCTTGAGAAGCTTTGCTAGCTGCCAGTTTCTAATTCATTGTGCTCTTTAAAACCCGCCAAAATGACTGCAGAATTTTGCTTCTAGGGAAATTCTGGAGTCCCCAGCTGCTAGTTTCTAAAGAATGTGTAGCAGCTGGAATGGAAAGCAGAGAGAAGACTCGTTTTTAGATGCAAAATGAGGCTGGGGGATTTAGAAACTTGTCTCTCGCAGGGGCTGCATGTTCAGGAAGAAATGCCAGGACTGGTAGAAAGGTGAGTCTGTGGGGTCAGATCTCAGGTCAGCCCCATAGTAACTCTATGTGCATGGAAGAAAAAAAAAATGGCAGCAAGTTCTTCCTGGACATTCTTCTGCTCCATAAAGGAGGTAAATCTAAATTGTGTAGAAATGCGCTTCCCCCCAAAGGAAAAAGCACAGCCTTTAAATACCTTTACTTTTCCTGAATTGGCCCTTATGCAAAAAAAACGGTTGCTCCCTCTCTGTGAGCGCTCACCCCAGAGTTTGCTTTCTAAGAACTTTCCCGAGCCCCTAGATTTGAATTTAAAGAGCTCTCCGCGGGGCCCAGCTCTGCATCTGTGAGCCTAGAAGCATTCAGAACAGGACGGGTGAGCAGGAGGTGATTCTGGTTCTCAGCATCCGTGCAAGGAAGTTAAAATCTCTGGCAGGACAGGGTCGTGGCCAAGGCTGGGGAAGGATGAGTCCCTGGACCCAGGCTCTGGCCACCTGCTTGCTTCCAGCGTCTGGGGAGGAGGTGTGGGGTGGGGATGCCCGGCCCCCCCCGGGAGAAGACCGTGAGCTGTGGGGGCAGGGGGAAGGGAGGGAGAGGTGAGAGCCGGCGCCCCGTGCTGTGCGGGCGAGCTCTGAGCAGGCGGGAGGCTGGTCGTGGTAGAAGCTTCGTAAAGTGCTCTGGGAAGCCAGAGGAAGGAGAGGGTCATTGCATCAGGGCTAGAAGGGAGGCTTCCTGGAGGAGGAGGACAGCAGTTCTCTAAAAAGGCTCACCAAAGGCACAGCTGGGGAAGACCACGAAGAGGAACAGAACCTCCTGGAAGGCTCCAGGGGCTTGAAATAGAATAGGGTACGACTGGCGTGGGAAGCAGCCATGGACCATGCATGAGCAGAGTGCTCAGTCTCAGCACTCGGTGTTCAGTGCTCGGTTCTCCGTGCTCAGTGATCAGCACTGAGGGCTTATCGCTCAGTGCCCATTTTTTGGTTCTCAGCTGTCAGATTTTAGTGCTCAGTGCTCGGTTCTCAGCACTCAGTGTGATCAGTGCTCTGTGCTTGGTTCTCAGTTCCTAGTACTCAGTGTTCAGTGCTCAGTGCTCAGTGTTCAGTGCTCGGTACTCACAGTGCTCAGTGCTCACCATGCTCAGTGCTCAGCACTCAGTGCTCAGTGCTCGGTTCTCAGTTCCTAGTACTCAGCGCTCAGTGCTCGGTGCTCAGTGCTTGGTTCTCAGTTCCTAGTACTCAGTGCTCAGTGTTCAGTGCTCAGTGCTCGGTTCTCAGTTCCTAGTACTCAGTGCTCAGCACTCAGTGCTCAGTGCTTGGTTCTCAGTTCTTAGTACTCAGCGCTCAGTGCTCAGTGCTTGGTTCTCAGTTCCTAGTACTCAGTGCTCAGCACTCAGTGCTCTGTGCTTGGTTCTCAGTTCCTAGTACTCAGTGCTCAGTGCTCAGTGCTCGGTTCTCAGTTCCTAGTACTCAGTGCTCAGCACTCAGCGCTCAGTGCTTGGTTCTCAGTTCCTAGTACTCGGTGCTCCGCAATCACTCTCCCACACAGTGAGCGGAGGCCACACTGAGAAAAGAGAAATTTCATGGTGTCAATAAATTAAAAATATTTGACCAGGCTTCATTATGACTTATAACCTTTGTGTAGGAAAATCCAAAGAAAATGATTCTGTGTTCTCCAGAAAAAGAAATCCTGGAATGGAAGAAGCAGAAGAGGGCTCTGACCTCCCCTTCTGTCTTGCTTGTTGCCTCATCTGTACCAGGAGGCGGTGGGGCCAGAGATTCCGGGCTGTTCTGTAGTCTGAGGCTTCATCACCTACTCAGCCTGGCAGGCAGAGTTCTCTCCCTGCCTCTGCCAGGCGGAATTCCCTGGGCAGCATCTGCTCTCATTTCCCACGGGACGTTGCCTCTGTGGACCACAAAAGTAGTTACATACGTCCTCTGAAGGAATCAGTTCAACCAAATCCTTTTCAAGAGGTTAGGAAATTTCAATGGGAAAAGAGTCTATCAAGAACAGAGCTACCCTGGGGTACCATGGATCAGGGAGCCTCCCAACGCCCTTGGCTTTGGGGGGCCGTGGGGGAGAAGCGGAGAAGACTCGGCCGTGTGGAGCCCTGGAGGAGTAGAACATCAGCCTCCATCCCTGCCCTGTCCTCTCTCCTGTGTCTTGGGGCTGTGGGAGTGGAGTGGGAGGGTGTCGTCAACAGACCTAGAGCCAACTCTAAAGTCCTTGGTAGGGTAGCAAATGCAGCAAAGGCTTTTCTTACAGCCAGGGGGAATGTAATTTAACGTGTTCTCTTTCCTTCGATGGATACTTAAAAAGCACAAACAAAGCCAGGAGAAACAAACAAAAATAAGCACTGTGCTTGCCACACAGTCGTCTCATGTTCAGCCCCTGCACATAACATGACTAGGAAATTTGGGGGAAGGGGTGGTAGTATGGTAATGTGAGATACATTGTAAGTTTGGGGAAATGTGTGATGAAGGCTTGAAGAACAGGAGAAAACACTAGAAAGGGAGCCTGGGTGTCAGGTCTTGGACCGCTTCATTTTCTGGAAAGCCAGCAGAGGGACTTGAACATTCAGTTAAATCGGATTTCCCATCTGCCTTATCTCAGGCTGCCCCACTCTGAGGGAAAGGGAGCATGATGTTTCTTCCCTCCCTGGGGTGTGGTGTTTTGAGCTCTGCACAGTTCTCCCTTCTGCAAATGATGGTCTTGCATAAATGTTAGACGCCTGGAAGTTTGCCAGGGTTTGGGGAGGACTGCTAAGCTTTTTAATGGCAAAAACTATGGAACTGGGCTGCGCTCGTTTATTCAGCTAAGTAATGTATTAAGACACCTGTTAGGTGTCAGATACTGTGGTAGGTTCTGGGAATACAATGGATCATTCATGGTCCCAGACCTCCAGGGTCTTACAAAGGGGAGAGACCTGGGCAACAAGGAGCATTCACCATCACGCGGTGAGACAGAGGCAGGCATCGGAACCGCGGGGTTATCGAGGGCACTGAGCTCAACGGAAAGGCATCTCAGAGAAGATGAAGCCTGTCCCGGCCTAAAGGACAGCGAAGAGTTAAGTCAACAGGTCAAGAAGGGTGCAGGAGCAATTCCCGCGGAAGGGTCGGTGGTAAGTGGGTTTAATGTTATCAGAAAGCCTCACAGAGAGGGAGCAAAAGTCAGGTTCCTAGAGCTGGGGACTGAAAGGATCCGAGGAAGCGGAGGCAGGGAGTGAACCCATCTGTTTCCAGAAGCATCTGTTTCCTAGAAGTATAGTGAACTGGATAATCACAAGCCCTTCTGCAAATACCCAGAAATTCTGGACAAAATATAGCAAACATTCCTTTAAAAAACCAGCCAACTTTGAAAGAAAGAGAGGAAAATGCCCTGGTCCTAGAAACAGAGTGCACTCCTGGCAGATGTTCACGTCTTCTTTACTCCCTGGGCTTGGGGAGGGCACGAGCCAAGTTATCAGTGTCTATAGCTCAGGAACTTGGGGTTTTAGTGCCCGCTTGGGAACAGAATGCAATAAGTTATTTATGATCAGTTTCCATATTATCACACAATAAGAACAATTGCAAATTTACTGCTTAGCCTTAAAGTAATTAAAAATTTTTACTGTGCCACCAAGGCTACAGTTCCGTTCAGCTAAAAATTTCCATAGCAAGGTTTTCTTGATAAAGGAAGCAGGGCATCAGTACTCTGATTGATGTAGGCTCCTGTGGTAGTTTGAGACTCTACGTACCCCAGAAAATCATGGTCTTGAAATGGGTCCATTCCTGTGGATGTGAACATATTGCAGGTGGGACTCTTTGATTACAGTAAAGCATGACCCAGGGTGGGTCTTGATCTTCTGACTGGAGTCCTGTATAAGTGGGATGAATATACAGGGGGGAAATGCCTCAGAAACATGGAGAAAACCCCAGAAGTGAGAGAGAAGGTGATGGGAGCCAGAAGCTGAAATCAATGGAACACAGAAGCTGAGAGGAAACCACTGAAGCTGGAAGTTGAAACCAACGAGGCCCTGAGGAGAAGGGAGAGATGAGTGGACACCGCTATGTGCCTCGCCTTGTGCTTTGCCATGAGAGAGGAGTCCAGGACCACCAGCAGCCGGTCCCTGGGGAGAAAAGCATCTCCTGATGGAGTCCTGATTTGGACATTTTCCTCGGCCTCAGAACTGTAAGCTTATAAGTTAATAACCCCCCACCGTAAAAGCCAACCCATTTCTGGAATATTGCCTTGGCAACCTTTAGCAAACTAAAGCTGTCTGTTATTGGCACAAGGATAGACAAAAATACCAAACGAACAGACCAGAAAACAGACCCACACATCTATAGGAATTTGTTTTACAATAGAAATGTCGTTACGAATCAGTGAGAAATAGAAAACAACCTTCAGTAAATGATTCTGGGAAAAATGCATGACCATATGAAAAAAGAAAGAGAAAAAAGTAAATTTCCTCATGCCATGCATTACAAAGGGGACTTCTACATGGAGTCAAGACATATTAAAAACAGCACCATGCAGGGAGCAGGTGTAGCTCGGTGGTCTGGATGCCTGCTTCCATATACAAGCTCCAGGGTTCAATCCCTGTTACCTCCTTAAAAACAAAACTAAACGAACTACAAAAACCCAAAATAAAATATAAGAGAATATTTTTTATAACAACACGATAGAGAAAGAGTTCTTACATAAGAAATAAAAAAGCAACAATCATAAAGGAAAAGCAAATTTGATGACAGTGTAATTAAAAAGAGTTTATTATGGGAGGGAACCAGGGGAACAAAAATATCCCAGTCAGTTGATAAGAATCTTCTGCAAGCACCAGTCCCTAAAGGCTGCCAGAACTCCCCCAAGCTTCCGGGGAAATGGGAACTAACTACTCACAGGAGCTTGGAGGGTGGAGTGGGTGGGCCTGGCTGCAGCCTAGGACACAGAGACGCACCTGGTGCCTTCGCTTCATCTGATCATTTCCAAATGATCTCTGGATGGCATAACAAACAAATAACATAAAAAGCATGGTTTTGGCAAAAATATACTTAGTAAAGATACAGTGTAGGTGTTGACATACCAAGATATAATAATTGTAAATTTTACATTTTAAAACATTTCGAAGGGGAAATGGCCACAGTGTCCACATAGAGATTTCATTTATGTAAATAGCAAAAAAATAGGCATCACTAGGATAGGCTGCTAGAAAAAAAAAAAAAGAAAGAAAGAAAAGACAAGTAAAAGAGCTCATATCCGACTACAGATACTATGAACACGATGAAAAGACAAGCTACCAGTTGAATAAATTATTTGCATTGCAAATAATTAAGAAAGGATTAGTATGCTGAGTAGATAAAGAACTATTTATTAATAAGAAAAAACCTGTTAGGAAAAAAATTGAGTAAATGATACATTTAGTTCATAGAGAAGAAACACATGCTTCCACTAGATATCAGGAAAATCCAAACTTAAAACATAATACACTAATCAGGTTGGCAAAAATAAAGCAATCTGATAACACCAAGTACTGGCAAGTGTGTGAGGAAACAGGAACTCTTTTGCATTGCTGGAGGGAGTATAAATTGGCAGAGCCACTTTGGAGAAGAGTTGACAATGCTAGTCAAATTGAAGCAGCCTGTGCTCTAAAATGCAGAGATTCCCTAGAGAATCTCTTGCACATGTGCATCAGCCCATACATCTATAGAGAGGTTTATTGCAACCCTATTGGTAACAGCAAAAAGGTGGAAACAAATTATCTCCCTGTTAGTAAGGGAATGGTTAAGTTGTTATTTATTCATGCAACGGAACACTCTACAACCATCAAAATGATTCAACCAGGTTACATGTCTATATGGATGACACTGATACAGATAACATATTAGTTTTTAAAACTACAAAAAAATTTATAGTAATATTACAAACACATATGTAAGAATGATACACACCAGCTTTAAAGAGGGAAGAGAGGGGGTAGAAAAGTGCAGAGGACGGGGAGCTTTAGCTGTGTCTGCAACACTTTCGTGCTTGTTTGCTTCCTGTCATGCTCTCTTCTTTATTTACGTCTCTCTTGAAAGGAGAGAAGTACTTGCTTCCCTCTTAAGCAAGTACTGCCATGTTTAGCTGTTTAAACATATAGATTATGTTACTCTTTTGTAAATTTTCAGATGTTTTATATTAAAAATTAGAAAAAAATAAATAAATAAAGGAGAGCAGCTAAGAATGGAAGAAAATGGTGCCAAGGGTGTAGATGGCTGGTGGAATAGGGTGAAGGTCACAAGAGATGAGAAGGTCAAGTTAATGATTCTCTAAGTGTATGACGTCACTCTTCAAAATGAGTGATGCTCCCTGGAACAAGCATCATTTGCAAGCGCTCACGTGAATTCTGATGGGAGACCCTTTGAGAAACGGTGGCCTAGGGCAGTGCCTGGTTTATGCACGTGGGTTAGACAGTCATCTGGGAAGATGGAAGGAACAGTGAAGGCAACAAGTTTGTTTTCAGATGGGAAAGTCTCCTGGGAATGTGGCAAGATGACAAAGAGGGAGTGGGCAGGGAGCCACAGAAGAGTCCTGGACCTCCTCTGAGGACCAAGGGAAAATCTTTTTATTTCCTCTTCTGCAGGACATTCCTTCAAATATCTGTGGAAAATGCTGTCCTCACCACATCTTCTCTTTTCTAGGTGAAGTATTTCAAATTTCTTCAACTGTCAGCCCAAGGATGTGGTCCTTAACCATTTACCATTCTCATCCGGGCTGTTCTCCCAGCTTTCATGATCCTTCTTCCCAAATTACGCTCCCATCTGGAGTTTGAGTGGTGCAGAGAACAAGTGATGGGATGCCATTCCATTTAAAACAAACACACTTTCTGAGTTTCCAATTGTTGAATTGAGCTAAACTCACCCCTTGCCCCCAACAAGGTGATGTTTGCTCCTGTCCATATAGGGAGGTATGACGGTCAGTTTCACCTGTCAACTTGGCCAGGTTATGCTGTCCAGGGTTTGGTCAAGCAAGCGCTGGCCTGCTTGTTACTGTGAGGGTATTTTGTAGATGCATTTGCATCTATAATCGGTTCATTGCATCTATGGCTGATTCCATCTACAGTCAATCCAGGAAATCGCCCTCTGCAAAGTAGGGGGTCCCCTCATCCAATCAGTTGAAGGTCCTTTAAGACTGGAACTGAGGATTTTAGAAGCTTCAGCCAGAGCACTTCTCCTGGGAAATTCACCTTCACCTTTATTGGAGTTTCCAGCTTGCTGCCTGCTCTATGGGAATTCAGACTTGCCAATCCCCATGGTCGTGTGAGCCAATTCCTAAAATAAATCCCTTAGTATGTATACTGCCAATTGTGTTTCTCTGGAGCACATGACTAATACAGAAGGGCTCTTGTGCGGAGTTTTTCTCTACTCAGTTTCCTTCACTGTCAGCCGAGAGCCTAAAGCTACCATTCGCCTTTCTATCTAGCCCTGCAAGGGGCTTGAGAACCTGGGGGTCCTGAAGAGAAGGGAAGAAGAGAGACTGTCCCAGTAGAGTTGGACCATTGGGACAGTCAAGGACAAGCAAAGAAGCTACTTCTGTGTCTCTCCTGGGGACAGGGAGGCACTGCTGAACAGGACACAGGAGCCCCTGCTCCCCACCCCCTCACCTTCCCCAGCTGCACAGGCTGGGGTAGGGGCTCGGCGTGGGAGCTAGAGAGCTGCCACCCACATGCCCTGGACTCCTTGTGGGAGAGCTCAGTGAACGGGAACACGATTTTTTCCCTTCAGTAACATATTGTTCTGCCCTGTCTTCTCAATGTTAAAAGCATAGTAACAGAGTGATGTTTACTGCTTTATAGTTACACAAAGCTATCACTCAGCTTTTTTCATTTTCACAGACTGATTCCATAATTTGACAAACATTTGCTAAGCACTTCCATGTGTCTTGACTCCAGCTGCGGTTCTTCATTGCCCCTGAAGAGCCAAACTTTCCCAAAGAATGAGTGGCACTGCGCTCTCCATTTTCTTACCTCCCACTCACTCCTCAGCCCACTTCAATCAACTTGAATAGCTCTCACTGAAATTGGCATGTCAATAAATCCAGCAGAAATTGTTTGTCCTTGTAGTGGCTCCTAGTACGATTCAGCCCAGTTGACTGCTCTCTCCTTCTTAGCAGCCTCCTCCCTGGGTCTCCATGAAATCGTCCTCCCTCCTCCCTCACATCTAACCGTCACCGGCTCTGTGGCCTTGCCTTCTAAGTACCTCTGGGTTGTCTTTGCTGCCCTCCCAGCTACACTGCCTCCTGCTGGGTTCGTGAGGCCACCTGAACGAGAAGCACACAAGCCCACCAACGAAATCTCCTTGCCAAAAGCGCTTAACCAGAATCTAATCATGACGAACAATCTGATAAATTCAGAATGTGAGAGGTTTTGTTTTTTTTTTAAAACAAGATAACCAACTCCTCAAAAAGAGTCAATGTCATGAAAAACAAAGAAACAGCAGCTACAAAATGGCAGACTACTGTCGATGCAAAGAGACAAAAGTGATTCGACCAAATGTAAGTGTGAAACTTCCTTGGATTATGAAAGGAAGGAAGGAAAGAAGGAAGGGAGGGAGGCAGGGAGGGAGGGAAAGAAAGAAATCCAAAGAGATATAAACAATTTAGGTCTATGGAGAAATTTGAGTATGGATTGTATATTAAATGATATTATAGAATTACTGATTTCCTCATGGATGTAAATGGTGTAGGGCTTATGTACAGAGCATCCTCTGAAATTTTTCAAAATAAAAAGGGAAAACAGGGAAGGCTAGAATCATCCATGTGGTACTAGATTAGAGCTGGAGATGTCACTATGAATTCATGCTTAGCTTAATCTAGATGCAAATGAGTATGTGTAGAAACATTTACAAATATGTGTATGACATGGGCTCTCTCCTTGCTCAGTACTGGGGCAGGGGGTGCCTGGCAGCATGACACCCCAGCAGCAACGGGCACGCCGAGCACCCAGCCAGGCCTTGCTTTGTAACGTTCTCCAGGAAATAGAAGCAAAGCCCCTGGGAGAAATGGCTGATTCTAGGACTGGGGCAGGGACATATAGACAAGATGATCCTGGAGTCTCTTGCTGTGCCAGAGAGCAAGGAAGTGCCACGAAAGACGCCACAATGGTGGAGGCTGCCAAAGGACACAGGAGCTGACCAAAAGAGCTCCCCATGGCCAAAGCCAGGGCAATCTGAGCAACAGAATGGTCGAACTTACGTAGTTATCCAAGTCAATAATTGAATGAATATGCAAGTGGGGGAGAATAGACATTTCTCCCATGCAGAAGGGTTCCAGATCATTTATGCCATACTTTGCTCTTCAGAGGCATAACTCCCCACTCCTTAAGCTTAGGCTGCACTCACTTCCTTCTAGAGGGCACAGTGTGGAAAATGGAGGGAAAAGTAACTTTATAGGGAAGACACCTGACAAGTTATCAGGTGGCAAGGTCAACACTAACAGTCATAAATCATGTTGACCGTCTGTACCCTTGAAATGATGTCTTCAAGTATGGCCTTCAGCTGGTGATAATGTAACAATATCATTTCATCACTCATAACACATGTGCAGTGGTAATGTAGACTGTTACCAGCAGGACTCTGGGTGTGGGGTATATGGGGATTCTCTGTACTATCTTTGCAACTTTTTCATAAATTGAAAATGACTCTAAAATTAAAAGTTAATTAAAAAGGTAAAAAAATTAGGAAAAATGCTTCCTTCCTCAGGGAAGTCTTTCCTGACTCCTGGTGAGGTTAGATTCTCCTAATAGGCTCCCTCCCTAGGACTGGCCACTCTCTATGGCAGGGGAAGGGCCTCAGTTGCCTCCGTCCAGCATGGACGCTTTCTGGGATGTCCTCAGTGTGTGGCATGGGGCTTGGCATGGAGTGGGCCCTAGATAGTGTCTGTTGGGTAAATGCATGAAAGCGAGTGGGATTTGATGCGTGGTCCTCTCCTGTGCTGGACTGAAAGCTTCATGTGGGCAGAGGTGTGTTCTGGATCACCAGGCACAGCGCCTGGGCAAGAGCCAGTCTCGGGAAGTGTTGGTTGAATGAATAAATGAGCGAATGCCACGTGTGTGCTGGGTGTAGGGACACAACAAGCAAGGCTCAGCCTTGCCCACCCTCAGCTGTGGGGCCGGGCTTGGCGGAGCTGGAAAGCTGAGAAAGTCGCTCAAGGCCTTTTGCGTCTGGGGGAGGCGCCTGCCTCCGGCTGCCCTGCTCACTGGGCTTTTCTCCCAGCGAGGGGCAAGGGGGCCAGCTCTGTCTTCCCGGTGGGTCGGGGTGTGGCTGCAGCAGCCCGTGCTGGGTCTCAGAGCAGGAGAGGTGACTGTGAGTCGAGGCTGGTCAGACCCCAGGGTCAGCGTGCCCAGAGGGGAAGGGGGGGCACGAGGCTGCCTGCTGCCCTGCCGGGCCCAGGCCCTACCCACGCTCTCCTCGCACTGAGTGGATGAATGCCAAGCCTACTGACCTGCGACCCGGGGTTCAGAGTCACGGTGCCTCGACGTCACCTTCATACGCCTTTCTCGTGGCTGCTGCAACCCAGCCTCCTTTGTGAGCGAGGGGTGAAGAGCGGTTTCTAAGGAAACAGCCTTCTCTTCACGTGGCTCATTTCCCAAAGCCCTGGGAAAACAGTTTGTGGTGGAAATTAGGTACCAGCCATTGTTGAGAATTAACAGAAGGTGGGATTTTTACTATTATTAACCAGTTTATAAGTATTTATAAGTAGCCTAAAAAGAGAGACAAGTCCAGATGACTCGGCTGGCCTGGGAGTGATGAGACGCGGCCCCTTGGTCTCGAGTGAGCAGTAGCGAGGGGCCTGCTGGAGAGCCGGGCCGGGTAGGCTGGGGTTTCTGGGGAGCGTTTGGGCCCACTGAGCTTTTCTTTGCTTCTGTCAAGAAAAAGGACCCAAATCTCAATATTTGTGCCTCCGCTTTTTGTTCTGAGCTAGGGTGTCATTTCTCAAGTGCGGCAAGCGGGGTCTGCTGCAAGGACTTGTGTGTCTCGCTCCAGCCTGACGCCAAGGTCGGGATCCCAGCTCGGGAGGGTGGCGTTTGCTGGCGGAGGCAGCGGCGGAGCAGGGCCTGGCTCCTGAGGCCCTGGGTGCCCGGCCTGGGCGGTGCGGGAAGGCTTCTGGCACCTGGTGCCTGACGGTGGCTTCCTCCATGGGTTGATCCTGCAGAAAGGTTTGAGGTCTTGTTCCTAGAACAGCTTTGGCTCTATTTCTCCAATTCACTCTCCAGTGAGTCCCATTGTTGGCAACGGACCGACACTGCCTCACCACCAGCGTCTGCCCCTCGGTGTACAATTGTGCCTCGGTCTCAGCTGTCTTAAAAAATCCTCCCTCAACCTTCTATCTTCCTATGCCAGTGACCCTTACAGCCAACCCTCTTACCAGCTTCCGCCATTGTATCTTCTCCCTCACCCTCTCCTTGACCTCTCCAGTCAGCCCACAACAGCTGAGCTCCAGCCCTCGCCAATCTGCAGAAATTACTCTCAGGAAGGTCGCCGATCTGGGCTTCTGGAATTCTCCCGTCCTTATCACAGTTGGCTCTGCGTGAGTTGGCTCATGTACTACTGTAGGAGCCTCCATCTTTGGAACGTCCTTTGTGGTGTGTCAGTTATTGTTCAGTGCAGAACACAGAAGCCATTTAGCTAGTTTAAGAAGAAATATGGGGAATTACTTGGAAGGAACAATCATTGGAAGGGCTGGAGGAGCAGAAGGTGGGTGGTCATCACTGGGCTATAATCTTCAAGGCCACCACTGCAGGGATAGTCCCAGGCAGGGAAATTAGTGCTGCCATAGCTACCACTGCTGCTGCCTTCACAGATACCCACACCCACACAGCCAGAGACTAGACAGTGGCATTTGTCCTCTGTCAATATTGACATCTACTAGGGTTTGCTTCTGCCTTCCAATTTTTTTTTATAGGTACATCTTATTGGTAGAACCTAAAATACATATCAGATCTAGCTGCAAGGGAGTCAGAAATTGTAGCTATTGGTCTTTTAGCCTGTGAAAAACAGGGAAGAAATTAGAGGGAATGAGATGCCAAGGGCCAGTAGATAATATCTAGCATCACTTCAGCCTGTGTGACTATTCTCTTTCTTACCAATCTGATTATTCCTTCTCTGCCTTCTTTGTGTACTTTTCCTCAGCTTATTCCTTAAATTTAGTGTTTCCCAGAAATCAACCCGTATACCTCTTTCCCCAAACTACTCCACATTCTTCTTTTGCTTGAATTATTGTCTATACATTGATGATTCCCAAATGTACATCTCCATTTTTATCATGACTTGTGAGCTCCAGCCCTGTACATCTGACCGGCTACTGGACATATCCACATGGTAATCCCACAGACAACTCAAACTCGGTGTGTTCAAAACCAAACTCACCAGCTTCTCCAAACCTGTCCTCTTTCCTATAGTACCACCTTTGACTAATCACGTCCACTTGGCTCTCTGGGTTACAAACTGTTGTCAAACCTGACAGTTCTCTTTTAGCCCCTATTCCCAAATCATCAGTTGATTCTGCTTCTTAAAGACCTCTCATATCTGTGCCTTCCTCTTCACGGACACTGCTCTAGTACAGGCATTCTTTTTTCTCCTTTGAACTATTGAAACCAATTCCTTAAAATAACTTTTGACAGGGACTTTCTACTTCAAGTGCATCTCCCTATAACTTCCTGTCCACCTTCCACATTATCACCATTGTGATTTTATAATCTACAAATACAAATATGAATGTAATTCTCCTGTTTAAAACCTCTCAGGCTTTTCTGTGCTTGTAGGATGAAGTTTAAACTTCTTGACCTGGCTTCATGATCTTTGTTTTCTTATCCACTTCATCTCTTGCCTTTTTTCCAAGTACCCACCAGACACATAAAGCTTCTTCCTGCTTTCAGGATCTGGGATACTCTCCCTTGGCTCTGAGTCTTTGCTCAGACGAGATTTTCTACCTAGCATGCCCATGACTGCCAAACTCCTACTCCCATCCTTCAGGAAATCATGGCCAGGTCCTCTGCAGTCTCCTCTGTCTTTCCTGCAGGGTTAGTTGTTTTCTTTTCATGAGGTCATCGCCCTTATAATGTGCTCACATCACATGTCTAATATTGGTTTGATAAATATTTGTTGCAGGTTTGTTTTTCCTTCTAGACTGTGAGCTCCTTGAGGCCAGGATGACCAGGTCTTTTCATCTGTTAAATTCAGGGTAGAGCTTGGAAGGTAGGTGCTTAATAACAGCTGAGTAAAACTCCTTTGATCTCAGGTCACTGAATAATATTCTGAGAGTTTGGCTTCTAGATTGGTGAAATTTTGAAGTAAATTCAGTAGTAGGGGGTCGTATTAGTCAGCCAAAAGGGGTGCTGATGCAAAATACCAGAAACCTGTTGGCTTTTATAAAGGGTATTTATTTGGGGTAGAAGCTTACAGTTACCAGGCCATAAAATGTAAGTTTCTTCCCTCACCAAAGTCTGTTGCCACATGTTGGAGCAAAATGGCTGCCGATGTCTGCAAGGGTTCAGGCTTCCTGGGTTCCTTTCTTCCTGGGGCTCATTTCTCTCCAGGCTCAGTTGCTCTGCTCTCTCCACAAGGCCAGCTGTAGACTATCAGGCTAAGGGCTCTTCTCTCTTCCTGGGGCCTCTACAGTGTCTAATGGAGCCTTCTGTCCTTCCTCATGTATCTGCTTCTCTGTGTGTTTACTTCCCGGGGCTCCTATATCAAAACTCCAACTAACTCCTCTGCCTTGCCATTTTCTCTGTGAGTACCCATCTACCAAGAGAGCGGGGATCAGTGTCCTACTGATGTGGCCCATTCAAAAACTTAATCATAATTTAATCAAGCAAAAGTGAAACCTCTGAATCCAATACAATCTAATACAGAGGAACAGATCAGTTCACAAACATATATTGATTTCAGCTTCTTGCTTCCTGTGCCTTTCTCTCTCATGTCTAAATTCCTTTTCCTTATAAAGGACTCCATTAATAGGATTAGACCTGTACCGAGTGGGCTGGGCCACACACATGTTAACTGAAGTAGCCTCATCAATAGGGTCTACTTAAAATGGGTTCACACTCACAGGAACGGATTAAATTTAAGAACATGTTTTTCTGGGGTACATACAGCTTCAAACCACCACCCCAGCAACTGCTTTCAGGCATGGGAAAGAGAGGTACAGCAGGATTGTGATCCTTGAGAGAAGGGAAACACGTGAGGCAAGCCCCACATTCACCCCAGCTCTCTGACTGGGAGTACTTCCCTTACTCTGGTGCAGGTAGTTGTAGCCCAAGCATAGTGGCAGTGTTGCTGAGCTGAGGTGGAAGAGATTGTGTTTAGGTGTTGCTGAAGCAGCTGGAATTGGTGGGCAGGATACCAGAAAAAAGGGAACTGTGGAGAGTGGGGTCCCTATAATTCCATGCGGGAATTTACCATAGGTCTTTGGCTGAAGGCTGGCCTATAATGCACACAGAAAGATCCCACAAAACCTAGCGGAGAGCTGCTATATGTCTGAGAGCTCAAGAGATTTACTGGAGGTGGCACAATGCTTAAAAACATTGATGTTCTAGCTCTGCCAGAATGGAGAAACCACAGTGAGTGCCTCAGGCATTCAGCTGAGACCCAAGAGAGGGCATATTTAGGAATAAGAACCATATCGTAGAGTAAAATCATGCCTTAGGATTAAGGACAAAACTAAACAGACCTGTCCTGAGATGATAAAATCAAGCCTGACAAGATAAAAGAAACTTTCAGTTATTTAATTGCATATTAGAACAAAACTCCCTTTAAAGTAAAAGGACATAACGATGTTCCTTACAATATTTCAAAACAATGTCCAGATTACAATAAAAATTACTAGACAAATGAATAAACAGGAAGATGTAACCCACAATCAAAGAAAAAAGTCTATAGAAGCTGACCCTGAGATAATATAGATGTTGAAATTATCAGGCAAGGGCTTTAAAGCAGCTATTATAGCTATATTCAAGAATTAAAGGAAAAGATGGCCATAATAATTGAATAGATGGGAATCTTAGTACAGAAATAGGAACCATAAAAAGAAACCAAATGGAAATTATAATATTAAAAGGAAAATACCTGAAATAAAAAATGAATGGGAAGGAATTTATAGCTGGTTGGAGAATGTAAATTAAGTGTTAGTATACTCAAAGTCAGATCAATAGAAATTATTCCATCTTAAAAACAAAAAACAAAAAAGGAACAGAATCTCAGTGACCCATGGATGACATTCAATGGTCTAACATGAAGGCATTTGAGGATTCAGAAGTAGAAAAGAAATTATTTCTTAAAAATATTTTAAGAAATAGACTGAAAGTTTCCTAAGGTTTAGTGAAAAAGTTCAACTTAGAGATCCAAAAATCTCAGAGAACTTCAAGCAGGATAAATACACAAAGAAAACCAGTACTTAAATACATCAGAGTAAAACCGCTGAAACCAAAGACGAAGAGAAAATATTAAAGTCAGCCAAAGAAAAACATTTTACAGACAGGGAATAAACAAGAATTGTGGTTGACCTCTTTCTGAAACAATGGAGGCCAGAAGACAATGGAATGATATCTTTAAAGTACTGAAAGAAAAAAAAACAAACAAACCTGTCAATCCAGAATTGTATATACAGTAAAAAAATCCTTCAAATATGATATGTAATAAAAACATTTTCAGAAAAGCAAAAGCTGAGGGAATTCATCACCAGAAGACCTACATAAGAAATGTTAAAAGAAAAATTTCAAAATGAATTAAAGAGGCACAAAATAAGAATTGGGATCTACAGGAAGGAATGAGAGAATTAGAATGGAAATTATGTATGTAAGTATAAAAGACAATTTTTTTTCTCTTTTTTAAAAAATGATAACCAAGAGTTTAAAACAAAGTAACATTTTGTTCGGGTGTGTGTGTGGGGGGGTTGTAACATATGTAGAAGTAAAAGATGGGACAACCATAGCACAAAGGACAGGAGCATAAGTGGATACACTTCCCCATTTGTAAGGTCGTAAAGTTTGTACATTTACATGAAGTGGTAAAATACGAACTCAAGTAAAGTAGGCTAAGTTAAGGTTGCCTATGGTAATCCCTAGAGTAACTATTAAAGGTGTATCTAAAAAGCCAATCAAGGAATTGAAATGCAATACTACATATAAGCAATTAACCAAAAACAAGGTAGGAAAGGAAGAACAGAGGGACAAGATCAGACGGGAAAAGTAGGAAACAAATAGCAGGATGATAGATTTAAAGCCAACTGTAGGGAAGCTGGTGTGGCTCAGTGGTTGAGTGCTGGCTTCCCACATGTGAAGTCCTGGGTTCAAATCCCTGGCTCCAGTACCTCAAAAAAGAAAAAAGAAAAGAAAATCTAACTGTACCAATAATGCATTAAATATAACTAGCTAATCACTTCAATTTAGGGCAGATACTGTGAGTGTATATGAGAAATAAGATTCAACTATGTGTTGTCTGCAAAAGATGTATTTTAAATGTAAAGACACAGGTAGTTTGAAGGTAAACCAATAGAAAAAGATACACCATGAAAATGATAACCATAAATAGGTGATGTGGTCATGTCAAAATCAGATAGATTTCAAGATAAAGATTATTGCCAAAGAAGAATGAGATATTTTATAATAATCAAAAGGTCAGTTTTTCAAGAATACATGGCAGTCCTACATGTTTGTGCAACAGTTAAGAGAGCTTCAAAATATATGAAAGAAAAACTGCAGAAACTAAAGTATAAAAAAGGCAAAACTACAATGGTAGTTGAAGATTTTAATACCCCTTTCTCAATAATTGAAAGAACAACTGGGTAAAAAATTTAATAGGGATACAGACATTTACATACTACTATTAGCATTCATAGAGCATTACACCCAGCAAATACAGATGACATACTGTCATGTGTGTGTATGGAATCTTCACCAAGATAGATCACATGCTGGGCTGTGTCATCAAAAGGTGACAAGCCAACTGAGTATGTTCTCTGACCACAATGGAATTAAATAGCAGATCAAAGACAATAAGATTTTAGAAAATCCCCAAACATTTAGAAACGAAACAATACAGTTCTCAATACAGTCCGTTTTCACCATTTCTATTCAACATGGAAACTGTACACCCAGATTTGGATGGGTTGCGTTTGCCTCGGCTTTGACAAAAAGGGCGCAGACGATTCCCACTTGAATTGAAATGCATATGTGTTGTTAAGTCTAGGTTTTGGAAAATTATAGACCAGATATTTTTGACACAAATATGCCAAACAGTTCATGACTAAATAAATCATCATGAAGTCAGACTAACTGTAATCTATAATAAAAACAAAACAAAACAAGAGTAGCAACCGCTGGAAACCCTAACCAACTGAAGGCAGCATCCTTCCAGAAAATTGTGGAAATTCCAAATCTCTACCCATGTACTTTTGTTGCCAAACCTTGTGTGGCTGCCAGACTTCCTAGGAGTACACTGCCTCAGTGGTCGCAGCAGATTCCAGGCACATGTTAATTTTGGTTTATGAATTCCAGTTTTGGTGTCTATCCAGAAATCACTTTGTGACTATGAAGCAGCCCTAATTTGGGGTTACGTGAGAGTCAGAAGAATAACCAAGTGCAGAAAAAAGACTTTCATGTTTGGATCAGGTTCAGACTCATCTGGCAGGCCCCAGCCTCGCTGGAGAAAACTTTGCTCTGGGGAAAGGGAAGGGATGGGGTGGAAAGGGTTTGTGTCAGAATATCCAGAGGGCATGTGTGTTTTGTCCCGTTGCTTTGATTTGTTTTTAGTCATGCTATTCAATGTCTTTTGAATTTAAAATAATATATTAGAGGAGGGCAAGGGATTGTTTATCCAATTGGAAAAGGTATTAAAATGCTTTCAAATCGCCGAGCACGTGAGAGCGGTGTAAATGGAGTGGGAAAATCCTCCTCACATAGATTTACCAACAGAATCTGCTTGAATGGAATGGAAATTCCTGTGTCTCTAAGGTCCTTTCCCAGAGACTACCAGGCTGCTTCCTTCCACACCCTTCCGTGACCTTTCCCACCTCCTCGCCTGCTCTTTCCTTTGGCTCCCGTGGAATTTGTGCTTCTGTTCTCTGTAACTTTAGGCTCAGCTGGACCAGATGTTCTGGCTCCAGAGGAGGGACACTTCCCCAAGGGATACTAAAGTGTCCTACCCCATCTACGGTCGTGACTGCTACTTGGTCACTTGGGGCAAATCATAGCCCTAGACCTTGCGAGTGAGGAAAGGAACCACCCAAGCTGGCCTCCCCGTGTGCTCAGGAACAGCCTCTGGGGCCTCCTCTCCCTCTCTGGCTCCGCTCGTCACCGCCCACGGCCCTGGGGTCTGCCAAGACTCAGGGCCAGCCACCACGGCGGTGTCCCTGGTGACGCCGATGCCTCGCCGAGGGGGCCGAGCCCCGGGGTTCTCAGCGCCGACGTTGGGGGCCGCAGGGGCAGGTTGGAATCCCACCAGGAGGGCAAGCCCGGGGCTCCCTCCAGGCCGCCGCCACGCTGCTGGAGTCTGCGCTTCTGTTTTTCTCTCTCGAGAACATCTCCTTCACCTTCTGGCCCTGTCCCCACACCGGCCACACCGCTACGTGCCCACCTCCCCAAGGACAAACAGCAGTTTCCCTGAATAGAGATGTCTCAGACCAGTCTTGAAAAAATAAACTTTCTCTGTGCAGTGGAAAATATACTTCCCATAGAGAAATATTTTTTCATGGTCACGTGGAGCATTTCAGTTCTAGGAACCAGAGCAGAGCCCCAGAAGCTCCTCCCTCCGGCTTTGCTCGCTGTTTTATGTTCCATTCCCAGCTGGCCCATTCGGGTGGTTTTCCTGGCACAGGGCTTCTGAACGGGCACCCAAGTCTCCACTCGCTTTGACGGCCCACGTCACTGTCAAGTGGCAGAGCTTCTCCACCAGGAAACCTCTTCATCCCTCACCGGCTTCTTTCATCACTATTGTGTTTTCTGAGCTCTTTGGGCCAATTTCAAGGACCCAGTGACCTTGGGATGTCTTGCCTGCGACATCCTGTAGATTTCCCAGACAGACCAGACAACCTGAGCCTCAGGCAACAACCTTCTTCATCGCGTCCATGCAGGCTCCTAGTTAGCATTTTTTTAAAAAGATTTGTATTTATTTATTCCTCCCTCCCACCTGCACCCCCCATTGTTTGTGCTGTCTGCTCTTTGTTCGACTTCTTTTTTTAGGAGGCCCTGGGAACCGAACCCGGGACCTCCCATGTGGGAGGGCCAATCACCTGGGCCACCTCCGCTCCCTGATTCTTGTGTCTCTCATTGTGTTTCCTTGTCTCTTCGGTGCGTCATCTCGCTGTGCCAGCCTGTCACGCCAGCTTGCTATCTTACTCATCTTCTCCAGGAGGCACTGGGACCTCCCATGTGGTAGGCAGGTGCCCAGCTGGTTGAGCCATCTCTGCTTTCCCTAGATAGCTTTTAAGCCCGGCCTCACGTCAGACCCCAGGCCTGGGCTAATGGCAAATTGTATTTCCGGCTCCAAGCTCCCTGGCACCTCTTAGAAATGAAATTGGGATTGGAGGCTGGCTGGACCATGTTGGCTAACTCTCGCCAATCCCCACTCCTGGGCCTTGCAGACGTGGGGATCGTTGCTAAGTCTCCCAGCAGGCTTGAGGATCTGCTGCTCAGTATCAGGGGTAAAAGGACTCCCCCTCAGTGTGGACGTTAAGGCCATCGAGCCCCTCCCAGCTCGCTCTCAGCTAGCAGAAGGGAGTCTCGGCAAAGCTTCCTGGCCCTGCTGATGCCCGCTTTGCTCTACCTCCTACCCAGTCCTCGCCTGCTGCACAGACTGCCGGGGAGAGCCACACGGAGACTCAGGGCAGTTTGGAAAAGTGCCCACAGCAGGCTTTGGCAGCCCTGTGGCAGGCCTGGGGCCCACAGCACTGGTCACTGTGGACACCCAGGGGACCCCTTAGGGAGCCGGAGCCTCAGGGGAGCCCAAAGACGAGTGGGTGCAGCCCGGCTCCCACGTCACTGTCCCGTTTCCGTGTGGAGATCTGGGTGTGATGCCTTTCTCTGCAAGTCCTCGTTCTTACACTGGCAGCCTGGTGGAATTCACCTTGGGGGTGTGTCACGCTCAGCCTTCTCGTCCTGCCCGCGCCCAGAGCGGCCCTGGCGCCTGATGCCCCTCCCCGTGCCCCCACACCTCCCCTGCACCCGCCTCCCGCTCGCCTTGCCCCCTCCTCTTGTTCTGGTGGTTGCCCCCTCCAGCCCGACCTGGTGGCGGCAAATAGCTGTGGAGACAGCCGGGGCGGGCGGTGGGATGGGGCAGGGGGCTGCTACCAGGCTGGCACCCAGAGGAAGCCCTGGCCCCGTTGCTGTAGTTTGCTCTGCGGGGAACACAGATCGGCTTCTCAGAATCTAGTGGAAAAGGACATGAGGCCGTCTCCGCGTCTAAGTGGCCAAATGGTGGGGTCAGATTTCGTGGGCAGCTTCCTCTGGCCATTTCCCAGGAAGCTGTGTTCCCCAAAGACGTGCCCTCTGGGTGGCTGATGAGCTGTTTACTTAGGTGTTTGCTGTAGGCCACGGAGCACTCTGCAGGCCCTGCAGGGCGAGCCCTTTCCATCCTCATGGAGGCAGCCTGAGGTTCTCAGATGAGGAAACCAGAGGTGAGGACCTCGCCCAGGACCACACAGCCAGTCATGGAGCTGGCCCGAGACGCACGCATTCTCGCCTCAGTCTGCTCTGAACCACAGTGCCTCTCACTGTTTTTAAAACCGCTGATGCATCACAAATTCAAGTCCCCCCTGGAAAAAAAAAGGCTTAAACATAAGGACTGTGTCTTTAAGAAATCCACTGAAACTTCTGTTCCACCTTTCTCCCCAGCCCCCTTCGTAGGTGTCAGACTTGCAAAAGGGCCTACCCAGAGAACCAAGCCTCTGGCTGGGATTTTGAAGGCAGTGAAAAATGCTGGAACCAGAGACAGCAGCTTGGAGCCCACTGAGTTTATCTTGGAGAAATCAAGAGAGGCCGTGATCTGGGTTACACATGAGAAAGTCTAGAAATTATTTTGTTTTGCTGCATTCATGTTGGGTAATGTTCAGAGTGAGCCTGCCCATGTTTTCGTCCTTATGTTCCAAATATTGAGTCGTATTTTTTTATTCTATTCCCCCAAGTGAAGATTTTTTTTTTTTCCACTAGGGTTTATTAGGGTGTCTTCCTCTCCCACTAGAGGCAGCCTGGGTGATGTGAAAAACTTTTGGTCTACCTGTGCCCTCACGGCCTTCAGAAGGGGAGACCTGGATGTAGGTTTGGCGGTGCAGGACAAGCACTCAGCTCCGTGGGGTCCCCTTTCCTCTGTAAAGTAAAGGGGGTGGCAAGAGGACTTGTAAGGTCTGCTTCAGTTCTAGTATTCCCTGATTCTGAGCACTTATCGTCACATGTCTGCACATTTTTCCTACGTGGGTATCAAAACTTTTCATCCTTGGCGGCGGAATTTTGGCATACTGACATCTGCAGACAGTCCTTCCTATCTTGGAAAATAACATACAGGAAAGCAGGTGGTTTAATTTTTCACGTTAGACAAGTTAAAAAATGCTCTCTCCTGGTCTTTAATTTCTCTTGGCTCCTTTCCTTAACCAATGGGTGGGGAGGATGTCCCAGTTTTCAAAGAAGCTTTACAGGTAGAGGGCGGCTCGCAGGACTCACCTGTAGGCCAGCAGGTCTTCTGACAGGGATCCAGTGTCGTGGCCTGTTGGCACGTGTCCTGGAAGGCGGCTAGTGTTGCTTCCATTGGCTGCATTTGGCTCTTTTGCCCTTTATTTCCTCAACACCGCTTTGCTATTTAAAACAAAACAAAACAGAATAAAACACAAACCCCACCTCAATGTCAGCGAAAGACTAAAGCAACCAGGTGTCAAAGCAGGGACAGCGAGGTGACTTGAATAATAACAATACACACTAATGTCTGTTGGAGACTTACTGTTTGTCAGGCTCTGTTTTAAGTGCTTATATACATTGACTCATTGAAGTTTCTGTGAGTTTATCCTGCCTCAGCTGGGGCACAGAGAACTTAAGAAACTTGACCAAGGTCACACAGCTAGTAGTAGTTTTCTGAACTTCGGCTTTTAACACTGGGGGAAAGGATCCTGCCAAAGGATAAAATACATCTCAATAGATTGGGAAGACTGTATTTGGTGGGAGTTTTGCCAGCCAGATCCTGATAGCTTTAAATCAGCTTTCACTGGGGAGAGAGAGATGGTAGAAAATACTTCTAATTCTGGATGCTTCATAGAAGAGGACATACATGACACATTCATTCATTTATTTCAAAAATATTCATGCAGCATCCACCCTACCAGGCAGGCTGCTGGGGGCTCTAGAAGAAAGAACCCTGAAGACAGAGGAGAGGCCGTGATTGCAGATGGAGAAAAAAAGGAGCCAAATGATTAGGACATGTACGGCCCCAGGTGGTTTTATGCCAATGGCTATAGCACGGAAAATAGTTTAACCCTTGCATATTTAGGAATAACTAGACAAATATCCTCTTATCTATATGAGCCAGACCCAAAGAAACATCTGGTGATGTTTCACCAGATGATCACCAGAGTATCAAAAGTAGTGGCCCTGCTGGTGGGGCCAGAGCTGCACATGCTGGCTGTGGTCCTTAGCTGTTAGGAGACCACCTTGCACCCCCCCACCCATGAAAGAGTCACATTAGGCACGAGGGCATCCTTGGGTGGTGTAAAAGAAATAAGGCCAAATAGAGTTAAAATGGAGTCAGAGGTGACTCTTATGCAAATCTCAGCCAGATGTCACAAACTGCCAGAGTACACAAAGCCTCAAGCAAGGATGTTTCTTAAAACCCTAAGGCCGGGGAGATGCCATAAACAAACCACGAGATAAGAACTGTCTAACCTGAAGGAGGCCCAGAATACCCACCAACCACAAACAACTGATGTCATCTTCTTTTTCTTGCCTGGAGGTACCAAGACTTGAATCTGTGCTCCCAGAAGTGCAGTTCTGCTGCCCAGATAAGGCCTTTGTTGCCTTGCAGCTCAGGTTGTTGTTTCTCTGTTGCCAGCAGAGACATCAAGTGGAAGAGCTGAAGAGGGGTGGAAGCCAAATCAACTGTAGCCAATCGGACAGAGCCGCCTTTGCAGAAATGATGGCAGGCGGGGAAGGAAACCCTGAGGCTGCATGGGGAGCGCAGTTTAAATCTATTGATCCCAGCTGGGTTTTAATAAAGGCTGAGGTGGGCGATATAAACTGATTTGAATGCCAAACAGCTCAGAATGACCTGGGTTTTAAAGAGAGCAAGAAATACAATTTAACTGTAATTGCGGCAAGAAGAAAAAGAAGGAAATATGGTCTCCACAGCTTTCAGTCGGTGAGGAAATGGTAACAAATCACGATGCATTAGGTAGAGTCACAGCTCTCTGATCATGCTCAAGCAGCATTAATTAATGGATTGATTGGAAAATAGAGGGAGAATTTCAAAGAATGGAAAACTTGGCTGGTCCTTGTCCCCTAGTGTCTGGCGGGCAGCTTCAACATCTTTGGAATTTCATGGTGGGCCCAGGATCACACCGAGGATCCTATGCTAACGGCAATTAGGTGGGGCCAGCCACACCTGTCGCCACACCTGTCATATCAGCCCGCCTCCCCCACCTTTGAGAGGGGAGGGGGCTGGAGGTTGGGACCTGGGCTTTCACCAAGCATGCCTCCGTAAAGGAGCCCCAAGTAAACTCAGGACGAAGCTTGGGGACTGACGAGCATCCTTGATGGGTAACGACACTGCTGTAGCAGGAGAGGACGCTGATTCCACGTGACCTCGTCCTGGGCATCTCGTCTTTTGGCTTCTCTGCATCCTTTTCCTATATTAGAACTATATTCGTAATTATAGCACTCTCAGTGAGTTCTGGGAGTCGTTTCAGCCAATTGTCAGACCCTTGGGGGCTGTAGGCACCCCTGAGTGAGTAGCCTGGTGGTCAGAGGAGCAGGTGGTCTGGAAAGCCCCGACCTTACAGCTGGTGCCTGCAGGGCCCTCTTGTAGGGGAAGCCTCCCCTCCCCCAGCCTGTGGGGCCTGGCCTCAGCCAAGCCTCACTCTGGCGAGCCGGAGCCAGAATTCCCAGTTACGCTTCTGTAGCGCCCTTCTTGTTACCCAGCCCTGCCCTGTTCAACATTTCAAATATAAATTTTAAATGAAACGTAAACTCAGCACCTGGATTCCAGGTTGGTCATGATTGCCACACTGACTTCAGCTAGCCATCTTTTTTACTCTGCTGGGGTACTTCAGAGAAAATTCCAGAAAGCATGCTATTTCGTCACCAAACAATTCAGCAGGCATCTCTGGAAAGTGAACCAAAGATGACAGCTTTTTTACTGTTGGTTATTCAAACCAGGATCTAAGCAAGGTCCTCACATCTTTTTTTAAAGTTTTTAAAAACATTTTGTTTAGAAATACATTTAAACTTACAGGACAGTTACAATAATAATACAAACTCTAAAGAGCTCCAACATACCCCTAACCACCCCACCCCCCAGATACCAAATCCACCAGTTTTAACATTTTGCCACATTTGCTATATCATTCTACCTATCCATCTATCTGCTTGTCTGTCCGTCATCTCTCAATCAACCCATTATCTGAACACTTGAGAGTAGGTTTATACTTCCATGTACATTTCCATGTACATAAGAACATTCACTTATGTGACCACCCTAAGTGCAGTTATCAAGTTCAAGCAATTTAACATTGATAGAAAGCTTACAGTCTATATTCCAATTTTTCCATATGTCCCAATAATGTGCCTTTAAGCCTGCTCACCTCCCTGCCAGATCTCATCCAGGATCACGCATCGCATCCAGTGATTATCGTCTCCCAGCTGCTCCTTTTCTTTTCTTCGTTTGTGAGAACACACATACAACACAAATTCTCCCATCTCAACCCTCCCAAGCACCCACCCAATGGGACTAATCACATTCACAGCATTGCAGCTCCCCCTCCGTTACTAGCACTTTCCTATCTCCCTTAATAGAAACCTGCACCCATTAGGTATTAAATCCCCATCCCCCTGACCCCAGCCCAGCAACCTGTACTCTAATTTCTATCTCTTCGAGCTCGCACATCCTCCAATATTATCTCTGTAGCTACCATGAGGCTTAAATTTAACATACCAAATCTATAAAGATCTTGTTTGCTTTGATACCAGTTTAACTTCAGTAGATGCACAAACCTTGCTCCCATACCCCTTCATTAACTCTTTGAGCATATTTAGGACCATTTGTAAAGACTTTGTTGTTTCCCAGATCTGATCCTCCTTCTTAATGGTTTCTAGTGCTTTAATCTTCTCCTTTGCTGGGGCCATCACTTCTTGTTTCTTTGTATATTTTGTAATCTTTTGTTGAAATCTGGACATTTTGATATTTTAGTGTGTTATCACTGGAATTTAGACTGTGAGGCATCTGTTCCTTAAGCTTGTATCTAGTTAATGTTATGACAGAGTTTTCCTTGATTGCCAGGAGCGAACAAAAACAAAAAACAAAAACAAAAACAAAAAAGAAAGAAAAAATGAAAACCTTTCCCAGTCTTTGCAGATTGGCCTGTGTGAGCTCTCCTTTGGAGCTCATAACATACATTGACTTTAGAGAATAGCTCCAGGCCAAAGTGTACGGGTGTCCCTGATCCTTTCTGTGCTTGGTTTTGTCTTGGGCATGCACCTGTGGTCCTAGACAGTTCCCTGTTTTTACTCTCCGGAATGTCCCCTCTTCCCTAGGAAACAGTTTTCCCACATCCCAGCATTGCACTGTACGTCCTGCAGCCAGCAATCCCTTGCCCCAGGCAAGGAGAAGAGCTCTGAGTGGCCTCCCACACCCACACAGGGCAAGTTCTGGACAGCGAGTGCCTTAGGCCACAACCAGGCAGATTGGGCCAGAGACACAACTCCCAGCATGTGCATGAGGGTTACTTTGCTCCCTCTGGAACCAGGACCAGGGATGTACACCTAGCCAGTGAGGTGCCAGCCAAGGAAGGCACCAGGAGATCCTGCCTCTTTAAGTGGCCTTTATCTTCATTCGGTGCTCAGCATGTCCCTGCAGTCCTTTCACTATTTTCTGGAGCTTTAAGAAAGATGCTTCTGCCAGGTCTTGCTGGGTGTCCAGAGCTTTTGTGGGGTATGGAACCTGAAGCGGCTCACTCTGCCATCTTGATCGAGACAGGGCTTTCTTACCTTTATTATGTCTCCTAAGTATCTTTGACTCAAGAGCAGTGCCCTACATTTTCTTTTTTCTCAGATCTGTTACCTGTTGAAGAAAGCAAGTTAGTTGTCCTGTACAATGTCCATATTTTGTGTTTGTCTGTTTGCTTTCTTATGCTATCATTTAACTTGTCCACCACATTTCCTGGAGTTGGCCACTTAGTTTGATTAGGTTTAGGTGCAATTTTTTCATTTTCAGCAAGAATACTTTGCAGGTGGAGTCCGTGCAGTTCACACTGTATCTCACAGCAGACATGTAGTCTTAGTGTTGCTAATGTTGAGCAAAGGGTCCAAATGGTCCTTGATTTTATGGTTGCACATAGAGAGGGTGATATAGCAGTTTTCCTGGATTGCCCTGGTTTATGGCAATTCTGCTGGTGTCCTGACCAGTCTATTATTTGTTCTTGATTTTTTCATTTTTAACAAACTATTATTATTAATAGTTTCATTAAAATAAGCCTGAAGGTGTTTGGTAGACTTCTGCTTTGTAATTCCAGTTTCTACCATGCCTCCTCTAAAAGACTGTGTTGCACACATGTAATGAAGAGTTCTCACTCTAACATGTGGTAAACTCTAAAGGGCAGCCAGCAAAATCCTATTTCCTGATGCAATTTAACCAGCAGCTCTCTTTCAAGAACAGAATGCAGGGTATTTGTTGATAAAACAAAGCTCAAGTACAACTGACCAGTAACAGTTAACTCCATCCAATTTCTGGTGGTGGCAGGGAATTTATTCAGTGCTGTTGCCCCCACTGGGCACTTGATGTAGCAGCCACCAGGCTGTCAGTCAGTGTGGTCATTGGCAAAGATGAGAAATGACAGGACAGGTGTACATGAAATGGGTGGGGGAAGCAGAGGGCAAGCTTTCTGCTGTGGAGAATCTAGAAAATAGTCTGAATGCTCTTGCATTATCATTTATTATATGGCTAAATCTACAACTGTTTGTTTGTGATAAACTCTTTTAGCAGTGCTAGTCTATAAAAATGGCAGTATATATTTAATGAAAAATTAAAGAATATATTCCTACATCTTAGGAAAGTTGATGACGAATGTATGACTTGCGCCAAAATGTGTGTTACTATTTTTCAGCTATCCTTGGGGCCATAGAAAACCAGAATACACAAAGATCATGAAGAAGCATCAGCATCTGCTTAAGAAACTTGTTATTATTTTCAAAAGACTGTGCCTAAAAATGATTATTTAACAAGTGCAGTTACAGAAGGTACTTTTGTACATGGCTTTTCACTTAGAGCAAATAACTCTTCTTCTAAAGTAATTTTTTTCCTTTTTAATTCCAAATTTTCTTGTCCACTTATAAAAGTGAAATAATAGTTATTACTACTTTCATGCCATTAGCAGAAGAATGTTGTAAGCAGTTGAATGAAGACTGTTTCAGTTTAGTGTCATCAGAGCCTCAAATAGAAAGTCCATTGAATTAATTCCAGTAAGGGTTAGAGGTTCTTCATCTACTTCATGGGATTACTGTAAAGCTTTTGGAAGTTCATTCTGTCCAAAGGAACATTATTGGGAATGCTATTATAAAATTAAAAAAAAGTTTAACATTGGAGATAAAATGATTTGTTTAAATGTTGATAATGACAAATACATATTCTGGTGGAGCCAATTGTGGTAAAAACAATGTTCTTTCTAAACTAAGAAACTTATAGAGTCTATTTATACTTGTCATTGATTTTGGTACACACATAACTTATAATTTCATCTAAAGAAGCTGCAATAATCAAAATGATGTACTAATCAAAACAGAGGCTGTAGTTGTCAGAATTTACAAATATTTATACAATATTACAGTTGTAGCAATTGAACT
This sequence comes from Tolypeutes matacus, assembly GCA_026826555.1. NCBI lineage: Eukaryota > Metazoa > Chordata > Mammalia > Cingulata > Chlamyphoridae > Tolypeutes > Tolypeutes matacus. The sequence continues at coordinate 15,173,062 of JAKSZT010054335.1, read as the reverse complement.
TTTTGTGAAGTATTTTTACCCATCATTTTTTGAATACCAAAAGAAAACTTACAATGGCAGAATATGATTTTTCTGCTGTAAACGATGAGCTAGACATAGGACATGACTCCCAGGGATGAGCCTCCCTGGCACCAAGGGATTATTACCAAGTGCCAACTAGTGATGCATCTGGAAAAAGACCTTAACCAATAGGGGGAAATATTATATACAAATGAGTTTTTATGGCTAAGAGATTTCAAAGTGAGTCAGGAGGTCATTCCATAGATTACGCTTATGCATGTCTCAGCAGGATCTCATTGACTGCCACCATAAATAGTGCCTCAAACAGCAGTGGTCCTGAGGGCTCTAGAGACATCTAGACACTATAAGCAGGGCAGACAATATCAGGAATTCGGCACCCTGTCAGTGGGCCTTACTTTGGAATTTATACTCTCGAGCATAACAGAGTTAGAGTCATTCATATAATTTCTCTACACATGGTTCTTCTGCCACTTTTGTTTGAACGTAAATTAGCACCATACTTGTTAAATATATGTACCAGACACTTAAATCTTTGGTCTGTTCACATGCTGCTTAAGCCCTGAATCTCAGCAGTGTTGCAACACCTACTCTCCAGTTCATTGGACTCACCCCAGGACACCTAACAAAAGGATGATGATGGACAACGCCCATTGCAAAAAACAGAGAGTATCTACAACTGGAAGCAAGATAGTTCCATCCATCTGCCCCATGGGCTCTAAGGCTCCTCTCAATCAGAAACAGAGTGGGCATCACCATCCCCAAATCCTCAAGATTGGAGAATGAACAATGTACTAAAGTAGACTTATTATTATTCTATTATACACTTATTATTATTCTAGCAATGGAAGAACTTGTATCATTGATATAAAGGCAGTGGCCACCAGAATTTCTGAGGCAAGGGAGAGGGAAGAATAGGTGTAACATGGGAGCATTTTTAGGACATTGGAATTGTCCTGCATGACATTGCAATGACAGGTACAGGCCATTATACATTTTGTCAAAATCTATAAAATTGCCTGGGTCAAAGTGTAAACTATAATGTAAACTATAGCCCATGGTTAGTAGCAATGCTTCAATATGTGTTCATCAATTATAACAAATGTACCACACTAATGAAAGTTGTTGTTAATGTGGGAAAGTGTGGGACCGGGAGGGGGTGGGATATATGGGAACCCCCTATATATTTTTTGTTTTGTTTTTGTATTTTCCCCTATTGTTTTGATGTAACATTTATATAATCTAAAGCTTCTTAAAAAAACAACAACTATGAGCCAGAATATAGAAATGTTAAGCCTTTGAAGAATGACTTTGTAAATCAACCTATGTTTTCTGTGGTAGCATTGAACTTTCTGTAATTGCTTCTGATAAGTTTTGGTTGTATTTCATCAGAAATCAACTGAAAATCTTTAATTAGTATATTCAAAGTATGAAACCCCAAAGCTTCAGATTTTGAAGTTTTTAGTAAGTAGTAATTATTGAGAAAAAAGCTTTCAAATAAGAAGGCATTAAAATTATCTCTATATGAGCAAAGGGAGAACTGAACATATCAAACAATGAGAGCTCCAATTATATTTAAAATTTGATTTTGAATGACTATAATTGCACTTTGGAAAATATTAAATTGTGGGAAGAATTTTTTTGGTGAATATTCTACTTTAATTAAAAATTTATATTCAGAACTGGAATGGAATGAATTGAATAGGCCTATGAATTTACACCATCTACATTTGGCAAAACTTTGAAATAATCATAAATTGAGACAATATATTCGATGATTTTGTCTCGTAGAAGTAATTATTAAAAAAAATAGGAAAAGACAATTATTTTGAAGGTATTTGGGCTAAAATATTTATACATTTCAAGAAAAAGAATATTAGAGAATGGACAAGGTATCCTGTATGTCTAGGATTGGGATGCCAGCAGAAATGCTGTGAGAGGGTGGTTAAATCCATTCCCACAATATGTGTCTCTTCATCGGGTGACAAAGTGTTACCCCTTCCATGGAGCTGGCTGGTTACCCCACAGGGTGGCACCATATTGGTGGCTCAGCACTGGCCTCTATTTGGCAGGTCAGGCACTCTAAGGTACGATAACCACATTAGACTTGGGGAAGGAAGACCATGTTGGCGATCATGCAAACACTGGTGTGGCTGACTGACCTATGCAGAATGGGCCATCTCTTCCACCTGATTACGGTGGATGTCTCTGGTAGACGTGTATGTGAGCCATAAATATCTTCACACTCTGAACTCCTTCTGAAAGATCCACACACATATCTCTATCCCAGACTTCCTTGTCACCGATTTTAAAATTCTAAGTCTAAGCAGCCAGACCATTACTCACTTGTTTATGAGTCATTAGAGATTTGTATTCCAGGTCATTGCTTCTTCTGCATGATGTGGGTGACCAGATGTACCAGTCAAAGTTCTTCCCACCAGGATAATTTGTTTGGTCTACAGTTTGTAGGCTCATCAGTCTCCTTTCACCTTCGACCATTGCCACTGCACATCTGCCGACCCACTGATGATCGTGCTGCTCTTGGTGATTTGCCTACATCTGCTTATACTCTGGGGCTTGGGGAGATTCTTTGTCACTTGGTTTTGTCAAAAAAGTCATCATGTGCTTTTCTATTTTACTTCATCTGTTTGGTTTTCAGGAAAATTTGGGGGAAATTGAAAAAACTATTTGTAACCATGATCCCACTGCTGAAAGTATTCAACAGTTTAAAAATGACTGGGATGAAGATATAATAAATGCAGCTATCAAATAAGTAAAGGCTGCAAAACTAGGAAGTTAACTGGTATAAGGTATGGCCAAACTCATGACTCAAAATTATTTCATAAGTCTGCAACAACAGAGTTGAATCAGCAAATTGAACTCAACAGTGGTACCGGGAATGTCATTTATTAACAATTCTCTTATTAGCTTCCCTTTCAATGTAGTGTACTACAAGTAAAATAACACAAAAACCCTACAAAATTAATTCTCTCTCACCATTCCCTTTTTAATATCACCCTTTCCTAGGTGATCAATATCAGCAGCTTTGTGTCCCACATCTTTCTTCCCATGTGTGGAAATGGATATACGCAGACGTAGATTTGACTGTTACCTGCTTGTACGTAAGATACAAACACTACTCTGCAATGTATTTTTCTTAATAATAATATCATGGATAGTTCTCCAGATCAGTACTTACATATTTAACCAATATTTAACAAGCCTTTAACTCATTCCTTTCAATAGCTGCATAATATTCAATTCTGTAGATGTACTGAAATTTAGGCAACTGTTGATGAATATTCAGACTTGTTCCGTACTTTTGTCACTTCAAGCAATTCTGGAATAGACATCTTTATACATATGCCATTATACAGGGAGCCGCATTTTAAATTTTGATAGGATGGATTCTTCAAAGTGGGATTTCTGGCTCAAAAGGGCTGTGTATTTTTTAACTTTTAAAAGTAATATCAAATTATACTCCAAAAATGAGCTTGGAAATAAATGCTGTGTGATTAGAGTGCCTTTCCCCTAAATTTTTACTAGTTACTGTCAGTCTTAAATTTTTGTGAATTTTGGTGCTTTAATTTTCTTTTCCAGACTATAAGTGAGGCTGCATATTTTCATTTGTTTATTGATTGTTTGGATTTTTCATCTGCAAATTGCCCATTATTATCCTTTGTCTATATGTCTCTCATTTTTTAATAAATTTATAATAATAGCAATTTTATTGATGTCTTATTATGTGCTAGGTACTATTCTAAGCATTTTCTTATTTATTGATTTTTGTTCTAAGCATTTTTATTTATAGAATTCATTTGATCCTCATAACAAAACAATGAGGTAGAATGATCCTCGTTTTACAGTTGAGGAAATGGGGGTACATGTGTAAATGTACAAATACGTATAGGATCTCACTATATATATACAATTATGTCCTTCTTTAAACATAATCATCTATCTTAGAAAATTTTTATATTGGGTCATGTGATTCTCCTGTATTCTTTGTGATAGTTCCACATCCCATTTCTGGATATACCTAAACTTTAAAAATTAGTTATCTCCCTTTCCAGAACAACTAGATTTTACTGCTCTTCCATTATCACTAACCTTCGTGAACACAGACCTTTTCCACCTTTGTGGAATAAATTCTTATAAGTGAGGTTGAGGGGTTTAAGAGCATGAGCTTTTAAAATTTTGTTACACATAGTCAAATTGTCTCCACAATTTCCGCCAATAGCGCAGTGGATCAGACTGCATGAGTCAACACATCCTCATCACTGCTGATTTTTACGAATATTTTATCTTTTTCCAATTTGTGGGTGAAAAATGAGCATTTTCCCATATGTTTATTGTCCATTTTAATTACCATTTTCTTGAAACCACCTGCTCATATTTTGAGGGGGCCACATTTTAAGAGAGATATTAGTTACTTTAAATTATTTTTGAAAAAAAGATGAGGTATAAAATGCAAGTTTAAAAAAGAGATTGTTGGTTTATTGCTATATTAAAATGTCTCCAGACTGGGCTGGTGGGCTGTCTGGAAATGAGAGTGTATTTGAAATTGGGGAGCGGGAGTTAGGTTGAGAAGATATAATAGAGGCATAATACAGGGACTTGAGATTTTTGAAATGTCTAGAGAAGCATCATATTGTTCCAGAGGGCAGGATTTTGATTAGGTTAAAGGGAGAGCTTTTGGTTTGATTTAAGGAGAATCTCGGTATACTTGGAGCTGTCCAAAAAGCTGTCTGGAAGTGTCTCAGACTGGGAAGGTGTTCAGAGACTGGCTGGCACCTGCAGGAAGGCCATGGAAAGGCCTCCTGTAGCCTAGGGAGTTGGTCTCCCTGAAACCTGATGTCTCTTCCAACTCCACCTCTTTCTGATTTGGTGGCTCTGAGTTAATAAAAAAGAAAGAGACAGCATGAAGGATGCTTGGCAACAAAGTGTAGGCTTTGGAGTTAAATCCTTTCTCACACCTACTAGCTATATAATTTTGACAAGTTATGCAAGCTTCAGGAAACTCAGATTCCTTATCTGAAAAATAAATGAGGGGAAGCGGATGTGGCTCAAGTGGTTAGGCTCCCGTTTGCCATATGGGAGGCCCCAGGTTCGCTTCCCGGGGCCTCCTGATGAAGGCGAGCCAGCCTGCGGGGCGCGGTGAGCTGGCCCAGCAAGATGACACAACAAAGGGAAACAAAGAGACACAGAAAAATGCACAGCAAATAGACACAGTGAGCACAAGCAGCAAGGGGGGGATAAAGAAAGAAATACATCTTTAAAAAATAAATAAATAAATAGAGCAGAAAAATTACTCAACAAAATTCAACACTCATTCATGAAAAAAATACAAACAAAAACCAAATGAACAAATGTAGCAAAAACAAACAAACAAACAAAAACCTCTCAGTACACGAGGAATAGAGTGATAGAATGGATCTTCCTCAACCTCATAAAAAGCACCTACAACAAATCTGCAGCTATAGCATAATTAATGGTGAAAGATCAAATGATTTTCCTCTAAGATTGGGAACAAGGCAAAGATGTCCACTCTCATCACTCCTATTTACCACCATCCTGGAAGTTTCAGCCACTCCAATAAGGCAAGAAAAAGAAATAAAAGGCATGTGGATTGGCAAGGTAGAAACAAAACTGTCTTTGTTTGCAGGCAACATGACTGTCTACATAGAAAACCCCAAGAAATCTATTTCTAGAACTAATAAGTGAGTTCAGTAGGGTTGCAGGATAGAAAATCAGCACACAATGATCCATTATGTTTCTGTATACTGACAACAAACACATGGGGAAAAAAACAACAAATGCAATACCATTTACAATTTTTCCAAAAAAAGAGAGAAAGAAATACTTATGTATAAAGTTTATGTATAAACCTAGCAAAACATGTGCAGAATCTAATAAAAGTTGTAAAATGCTGATGAAAGAAGTCAAGGAAGGCCTACATATTTGGAAACTACTGTGTTCATGGATTGGAAGACTCCACGTAGAAATGATGTCAATTTCCCCCAAATTGATCTGGAGGCTTAATGTAATTCCGGTCAAATCTTAGCAAGTTTCTTTATAGATATAGACAAGCTTATTCTAACATTTATATGGGAAGGGAAAGACTATAGAAGAGCCAAAACAATTTTAAAAAAGAAGAGAAAGTAGGAGGAATTACTCTCCTTGATGGGAAGGTGTAATCTACAGCTATGGGAATTAAGACAGTGTGGCATTGATAAGTGGAACAGAGCAGAGAACCCAGAAATAGAGTCACACAAATATATCCAATTAACTTCTGACAAAGAAGCAAAAGCAAACCAGTGGAGGAACCTTTTCAGGAGATGAGCTGGAACAACTGGGCATCCATTGGCAAATAAAAGTGAACCTCAACCTAACCCTTCACACCTTGTACAAAAATTAACTCAAAATGGATCACAGACTTAAATGTAAACCATAAACCTAAAAAACTCTAGAAAAGTGCATAAGAGAAAATCTTAAGGGATCTAGGGCCAAGTGAAGAATTCTTTGACTTGATACCAAAATCACAAGGCATAAGAGGCAAAATGGATAAATTGGATTTTTTTCAAAATTGAAAACTACTGCTCTGTGAAAAACCCTGTCAAAAAGGTGAAATGACAAATTACAGACTAAGTATTTGCAAATCACATGTCCAACAAAGGCCTTATATGTAGAATAATAAAGGACATTTATAACTCAACCCTAAAAAAAATCCAGTCAGAAAACGGGCAAAAGATACACACAGACATTTCATTGAAGAAAATACACAGATGGCAAATATATGAAAAGATGTCCAGCATCATTAGCCATTAGAGAAATACAAATTAAAACCACAATGAGGGGGAGTGGATATGGCTCAGGCAGTTGGGCAGCTGCCTCCCACATGCGAGGTCTTGGGTTTGGTTCCCAGTGCCTCCTAAAGAAGACAGATAACAAACAGACATTTAACAAAAACAATGAGCAGACAATGAGCAAAAACAATGAGCAGATGAGAAAAAATAAGCAGACAACGACCAAAAACAATGAGCAAAGAACAAAAACAATGAGCAAGACAATGAGCAAACAACGAGCAGACAATGAGCAAAAACAAATGAGCAGAAAGCGGATATGGCTTAAGCAGTTGGGCACCCGCCTCATACATGGGAGGTCCTGGGTTCGGTTCCCAGTGCCTTCTAAAGAAGAAACAAACAGAAGCGAGCAGACGAGCAAAACCAATAAGCAGGCAACAAGCAAAAACAATGAGAAAATAGGGAAGAATTTTTAAAAAACCACAACTACAATGAGGGAGCAGATGTAGCTCAAGTGGTTGAGCACCTGCTTCCCATATATGAGGTCCTGGGTTCAATCCCCGGTACCGTCTAAAAAAACCAAAACAGAAAAACAAAACAAAACAAAAACTCACAATGAGATATCACTGTACATCTATGTACACCTATCAGAATGGCTAAAATGAAAAATAGTGACAACAGCAAATGCTGGAGATCATGCAAACTGGATCCCTCATATATGGCTGGAGGAAATGTAAACTGTTATAGTGACTCTGCAAATTGTTTGAAAGTTCCTTCAGAACTGAAAATGGGCTTCCATATGACTCAGCAATTTCACTCTTAGGCATTTATCCAGGAAAATGAGGACATTTTCATGTAGCAACTTGTACGTGAATATTAATAGCAGCTTAATTTGTCGTAGCCCAAAACTGGAAACTACTCAAATGTCCTTCAGTGGGTGAATGGTTAAACAAACTGTGGTCCACCCAGACCATGGAATCCTACCCATCAATAAAAAGGAATGAACTATTGAAACACAGAACAACTTGGATGAACCTCAAGGAAATTATGCTGAGTCGAAAAAATTCGTCTCAAAAGGATGCACACTGCATGATCCCATTTCTAAAACATTTGCAAAATAACATGATTGTAGAGCTGGGGAAGAGATGAGTGGTGGTGAGTGGTGAGGGACAGGGGAGAGGGTGACTGTGGCTAGTGAGGGGGCAGGGAGCCTTGTGAAGGTGCACCTTGGCCACGGTGGTGGTGACACAAGGCTACACACGTGACGACACACACACACAGTGCACACATAGCTGGTAAAATCTGAATAAGCTCTGTGGCTGTACCAATGTCAATCTCGACTTTCATATTGTTCTAAGGTTGTGTAAGATGTTAAATTGGGGGTGGGGGTTTCTGGGAACAAGGTGTGTGTGGGGGCTCCCCTGTACAACTCTTTGCAACCTCCTGTAAATCTATAATGATTTCAAAATAAAACGTGTTCAGCGGTAGCTGTAAAAATCCTTGCTTTGCTAGGCTGAGAGGATTTACCTCTGTCCTGGCCGTGCCCCCACCCCCAAGCCCAGACCCTCTCAACTGTCCTGCTGGGGGCGGGGTGCTGAGCCGGTGCTGACACAGAGACGGTAAGACACGGCCCCGACGCCCCTGAAGGCATCGGCGTCTACAGGGAGCCGCATCAAGCAGAGGCAAATGACAAGCCTCAGCGATGCTGCGGCGCCCACGTGGGCAGGGTGGGGGCAAAGCTCAGTGTGGCGTGGTGGGCAGGGCAGGCAGGACGGGCACTTTCCGGGCTGCGTGATAATGAGAAGCCATGGGTGGCCAGGCCCGAGGCTGCTCTCAGGAGAGAGGGTGCTGCCTGGGGGGTGGGGGCCGGGGGGTGCAGCCCCTGCACCCAGAAGCCTGGAGCGGGGAGCAGCTCTGTGCAGAGAGCCGGCAGCCATTCTTAGAGGGGAGCTCAGCTCACCCAGTGACCTGTGAGGCAGGTAACGCCGTTGTCCTCATTTCACAGATGAGGCCATCGAGACCCAGAGAGGCTGAGTAACCTGCCAGACATCACACACAGGTAGGATTCGAACCCGGAGAGTTGGATTCCAAAGCCTGTGCTCTTAACTACCAACTGCATCTAAGTAAGTATTACTCAATCCAGTTCAACAAAGATGAAATTTCCAGCAGTCGACCTACTAAATGGCACTTTCATATGGCTCAGCTAGCATATGCCAGACACACCCGCTAGCAGGTGCAGGTGCCTGGGATCATGTGATTCATTTTCTTCCTTTTCTCAGGCTCCACACATTAGGTGTGAGATGGTGAGAATTAGTTTTGGAGTAAGACAGAATTTGATGTGAATCTGGGCTCTGCCACTTACTCATCTTATACTTTGGAGGAAATTATTTCTCTTCTTCAAACTCATTTGAACTTCAGTTTTCTTATTTGTAAAATGGGGATATTAATTCTTATATGCCTGGTGGTTGAAGGAGAAAATGAAACGATGTACTCAAAAGTGCCTGGAAAGCCAGTAAATATTATTGATAGGAAAGAAGGACACACTGTTCCCCGCATCCAGTAATTCACCATCAAGAGGAGGGAATAGCCTCCTTCAAAAATGATTCTTATAAAAAATAATACCAATGCAGACTGATAAACTCTAAAATAGCCGTGGACAGTGGGCCGACCAGAGGGTGGTCTGCCAGAAATAAAAGGTGGGTTCCTTTCCTACTTGAGAGAAGTTGCCAGCAGCTTTGGGTGTAAGCATGGATGGGCAAATGCGTTGAGACCGACCTCCTGGGAAGAGTTGCCTGTGTTTTGGTGTTGGGTGAGCAGACGCCTTCATCCCAAGAGACATGAAGAGGGACAAAGCCTTTGTTTTCCAGGTGGCCGAACAAAAATCATCTCCCTCTGGGTGGCTCCGACCAGTAGCCTGAGGAGCTGAGAGCTTCCTGGGAGGGAAAGAAATGATACCCCAGTTGGAGAAGTGTTGGTGAAATGAGGGAATCACCTGGAATGCATATAGTGAGCGATGTGGGGTGGATGGGTCGCCGAGGCCAGAGGAGAGGTGCCGGGTTGGTGGTTCTTTCAGGCCCAAACCTTTTGTTTACATTATTGCATAATTACTATATAATTAGAAAGGACTGTTAGATGGATTTGCTCTTGGAATTATCTTCAGAAAAGAGTTGCAGAACTTCCCACATTATGGGATATATTGTCAATTACTTTGGATAACAAATAATTTTGGGAGGGAAACACATTAGCCTGAAGTGACCTGTATTAATATTAATTTTAGGGAGAGAAAGTAAGAGAGAGGAGAGAAGAAGAGAAAGATTTAACTAATATGTACTGATTAATCCACAATAGCACGTCTTCAATATTGTTTTTTTTCTTTTTTTTAAAGTTATTTATTTATCCCCCGCCCCACTTTGTTTAACATTCGCTGTCTGCTCTCTGTTCTTTTGTGTTTGTTGTCTTCTCTTTAGGCGGCACCAGGATCTGATCCTGGGACCTTCTGGAGTGGGAGAGAGGTGCTTAATCTCTCCTCAGCTCCCTGGTCTCCTGTGTCTCTTATCGTCTCTCCGCTGTGTCTCTTTTTGTTGCGTCATCTTGCTGCGCCAGCTCTCCACGTGGGCCAGCTCTCCGCTTGGGCCAGCTCGCTGCGTGGGCCAGCTCTCCGCTTGGGCCAGCTCGCTGCGTGGGCCAGCTCTCCGCTTGGGCCAGCTCTCCACGTGGGCCAGCTCTCCGCTTGGGCCAGCTCGCTGCAAGGGCCAGCTCGCCTTCCACCAGGAGGCCCGGGGAATCAAACCCTGGACCTCCTATATGGTAGATGGGAGCCCAGTTGCTTGAGCCACATCTGTTTCCCCAATATTGTTTAAAGTTAGCCCTTTAACAATCCCTCAATAGAATGACATGAGATGTGGTCACACTGTGACAATCAAGAATATCAAGGTGTTAAACTTATGGGATAAATTAAAACACCAGCAAAACTCTCCTAACGTGTAAATGGGTAATTGTGTCCCGGGACAAGTTTCCTGGGACAGCGTGGTACACCCTCACCGAGGAGGAACTGCTCGCAGAATTCTGAGATGATAGATGTTCATCCTGGTGATGGAAAATGGGGGAGTTTGAATACAGTTTGTTCCTTAAATAAGATATTGAAAATAGCAGTATTTTAAGAATATGTGTGTAAGCAATGCATTGATATTTTAAAGCCATTTGACTGTTTTGACTAAATCCATAAGGATTATGTATTCACACTGGCCAGATGTTTAATTTTAGATATTTTTATTGGAAAGTGGGGTCCTTCCATACTGAGGTCACCTCATATTTGGAAATACATGACAAATATTTCTTCGTTATAATTAATATATGTTCAAAATAAAAACTCAAATGATCAACAGAGCAGATGGTAAAAAATACCATCTGTCGTGACCTCCTCTCCTCCCCAGTCCGCCACTTCAGGGGTAACTAATGTTACAGTTTTTAGGTCCTTCCAGAAAGTTCTCTGCCTATCGGCCTACATGATCTGGCCCTTGTTGACGTCCTTTAACACCCTCTCCTGGCTCTCTACACTACAGCCACAATACATGTTTTCTGTTCTTTCAGAGCATTTGGATCATTCCTGAAGCCCCAGGACCTTTGTACTTTCTGTTTCTCTTCCTGGAATTCTCTGCCCCCAGATCTTTGCATGACCAGCTCTTTGTGGTCTTTCAGGGCTCAGAGCAAAATCACTTCTGAGTAGTGCGTTTCCTACCCCAGGTTCTCTTCACCACACAATCCTGCTCTAGTTCTCATGGAATTAGTGTCCTATTTATTTGCTTGTTCATGGCATATGTCCCACAATTAGAATGTAAACCCATCAAAGAGAACTTGTCAGTCTTTCTCTGAGCCTCTGTGACCTGTGCCAGGCTATGGCCTCAAAAGAAAACTTGACTGAGTTTACTGACATATTTGCCAAAAGAACCACCTCATAAGCTCTTGCCTTGTGTCCGCTTTCTCAGATGTGCACGTCAGTAGAAGCACTCAAGCATCAGCACTGTTCTTTGGTGCTATTTGTGAACATGAGGCACCACTGACCTGGGCAATCGTGTGAAAAATGAGTGTTGAGGACCTTTCCCTGGTTGAAAGTCAGTACAACGAGGAGGAAACGAAGGCTCAGGTAGGCTAAGTGACATGCACATGGCTCACAGCCGTCAGGGAAGGAACTGGGTTTGAGGCTGTAGCAGTTTGGCATTATTGATGAATTCCAAAAATAAACATTGGATTATGTTTGTAAACTGGTCTGTTCCTCTGGGCATGCTTAAATTATGATTAGGGTTTTGACTGGGCCCGTCAGTAGGACACTGAGTCCCCACCCCTCTGCCCTGCCACAGGGCAGAGAAGAGAGGTGTGTTTTGAGCTGGAGCCCAGGAAGCAAACACATAGGAGAGAGCAGCTGAGCCCAGAAAGAAATGAGCCCCGGGAAGAGAGGAACCCAGGAAGCCTGAACCCCCACAGATTCGGCAGCCGTCTTGCTCCAACACGTGGCAACACACTTTGGTGAGGGAAGTAACTTATGCTTTATGGCCTGGTAACTGTAAGCTTCTACCCCAAATAAACACCTTTTATAAAAACCAACAGGGTTCTGGTACTTTGCATCAGCACCCCTTGCCTGACTAATACCGAGGCCAAGTCTTCTGACCCTGACTGGGTGCTTCTTCCCTGCAGCCCTCCGATCTCTCATTTTTGTTGAGTAGCTGTCAGCATCTGTGCCCTTGCTCAGATGGGCTGGGCAGTTTGGCGTCAGAGGTGGTCCCTTGCCACCAAATGGAAGTGTAACAGAAAAAAGCTCTAAAATCTCCCTCACTTGTCCCGAGTTGCTGGGTGGAAGCAGCCCCCAGGGCTGGAGGATCTCGTGCCCCTTAGTAGCTGCAAACATAAGCCATGGCGAGAAAAACTGTAAAAACAAGGAGGGAAGTGCTGACCTGGGCCAGGACCACCCACCTAGCTGATTTGTAGGGCTCCCTGGGAATTCCGGAGAGTTCGTCTGAGATGCCAAGGAAGCAGGAGGCTCCCAGAAGGTCTGCCTCGATGCATTTTCACTGTTTCTGCTGAAAACAGATATATACACAACTCATGTATTCAGGGAATAAACGTCTTAAAATTTTGCAAAAAGCAAAAGGAGACCAGGCTGTACGCAGTGTCAGTTTGTCAAGCAGGAGAAGCCTTCCTCAGAGCCCCCTTCTCAACCTGAAACGCAGGGTGAGTGTGAATTTAACCAAGCCTTGGCTCCTGCCGCTGGCTTTGGGGCGGCAGCACAGAGAAAGCGCCTTAAGGAGAACGAGGACGGTGGTCCTGGGCCACTGGGTCCCCCGCCTCCGCCTCCCCTTGCCCATGACTGGGCAGCGGTGACGCTCCTGGCTGCCGGGCCACTGGCGTGGCTCTAAACACCCCGCTCCCTGCCTGACTGCCCGTCGGGAGCCCTCACGGCCACCTCAATGTGAGACAGACAGGAGAGAAAAGCAGGGAAAGAGGCGGGGGTGGCGGCTGTGGCCGCTCCCAGTCGTCCTCCCCTGTCCCTGCGCTCTCTGCAGCTCCTCCCACGAGGACAGTCATCACCCCTGGCTTCGGGTTGGCAGATGACGAGCTTTGGACAATAGAACGAGGCAGAAGTGACCGAGTCCCCGTCGCTGCGTGATTCCGCCGCAGCTGTGGCCACGAGAAGAGCATCCCTCGTCGCTTGCTGGTCCAGGATGAGACATGCGGGGCAGAGCCTGGGTGACCCCCGACATCCCAGAGCCCCAGAGCTGCTTGAACAAATTCAGCCGAGATCGGCAGAGCCACCACCCAGCCAACTGGGTCGGATGTGTGAGAAATAACGAATGCTTGTTACGCTCCTGCGCTCGGGGGGAGGTTTGTGTCTAGTAATAATGCACTGATATGTAGGTTCTAACAGCCACAACCCCTTTCTTCCTTGTTGATTTGGTCACTGATGGCAACGCGCAATTGGCTTAAGCCAGTTATATCACTCCTGTGAATGTTTGCCGGCCATGTGACCTCGTTCTGGCCAAGGAGACATTAGGGACAACCTTATTTCTGGGAAAGAGTTTCCCTCTGATAAACACAAAGTCTTTTTCTGCCCATCTCTTTCTCTCCTGAGTGGGCACTGTGTGATGACGTGATGCCTGGAACTGTGGAAGCCATTCTACCACCATGAGGTCACAAGTTCAAGGATGTGTGGTCCACACACACTGTAGGTGCCAAAACAGGAGGCTGGATTGGTTATTTATTTATTTATTTATTTGGTTTTATTTTTAAAGAAGCTTTAGATTACATAAATGATACATTACTGGGTTCTAGATCACATTGTTAAGTTTCAGAACTAACCCTACCTCCAGCCTTCTCAACAACTAAATGCTGAATGTCCTCACGGTTCAGACCACTGTGAGTCAGATTTTCTGTGATTGCAGCCAATTGCATTCATGAGTGGCAAAGCTAGAGGAGAGGAGTGTGGGTGATAAATGAGGGAGGTGTGCGGCACGGCGCTGGCAAGAACAGTCTACCGAGAATTAGAAGACCTTTTCCTAATTAGCTGTGTAACCTTGAGTAAACCACTCCCCTTTTGGACCTAACTTTCCCTTTTGGAGAGAAGAAGGAGTTGAACTAGATGATCTCTAAGGTTTTTGTAATGTTAACATTAATCCTGAAAGCACAGTAAAGGCTCGGGGGGCTACAGCTGGACAAATATTCACAGAGGATCTGGGGGAGTTATTAATTTTTTCCAAGGAAAAGATTGAGAACAGTTGTCCTATACCAAATGCTTAGCTCTGGGCTTGCAAATAATGAGTTTCTTTTTCATTTCTGAGTTTGTGTCTCATATGTGCCTTACCTGCTCTAGGGGAGGTTTGCTAGGAATGCTTATTAGATGCCTCATTTATTTAAAAATGATTTGCATGCAAGGAGCAAATGCTTCTTTTACGGGAGCAGGTGCTGTGCAATGAGGAGGGACATGCTGCCTAATGCCTTGTCATCCAAATCCACAGAAATTTCTGGTATCCTGGGGAGAGAGCCAAAGGGACACATCTTCCGAATAAATTAGTCTATTAATTTAGTTTTGGTTCTGCAGAATAGAGCTTTGGCAGGATCCCAAAGCATCATCAGCAGGGAAGGAAAAATCACCTTATTTTCTCTTTGAGCCCAGAGCACCTTCCTGCCCAGGCTCGGCAAAGCCGACCTGCTTGGCACTGCAGCCTCCTGCAGCCACCTCTGTTTCTCCCAGGCCTTCTGGTCCCACCCCTGCCCCTTGGTCCCCCAGCGCAGTCAGATTTCTTCAGGTCCACTGCTCAGGCATTATTTCTTCCATTTCTCCTTGCTCTTCACCATTAAGCGCTCTCCTTTTCTTCTTTTCCCTCCCACCTTCCATTCTCTCCCCTATACTCTCCCCCGCCCCTTGGCTACTGTTCTGAAAGGCCTCTTCAACCTTCCAGCATGATGTCCCTAAACCTCCCCAGAACCCTGGAGACCCCGGCTCTAACCGTGACAACTGACGTCACCACACGCACGTGTTTTACAAGCTACGATGTGCTGCTCCAAGGGAATTTCGAAGCCCACGACCCTGCTCCATTTTCCTTATCATATCCTGGGGTATAATGGTTTAGCTCTGCAGGCGTGCTGGAAAAAGGTGGAATTTGGGAAGAAGGGCAGAGGTGCGTGCACACCTGGGCCCCGTAGTGGAGCCCTCCTGAGCACGTGAGCTTCATTTGCACGCTCATTTCGCACACCTTTGTTGAAGATAGCTGTGACATTTTAAAGCACTGAGCTAGAGATTATACGGGGAGACAGATTTACCTTATGCAAATACCTGTCATCACGAAGGGACACACTGGAATTGTAAAAGGAATAATTTCCATTTACAGCAACAGTTGCCTAATGGATCTAGAAGTTAAATGTGTTTCATCACAATCGATCTAACCAGCTGGAGCGCACCCAGCCTTCAAGCCCATCTGGGACCTGGCTAAAGACTCTCTCCTGACCTGTGAACAATGAGGCTTGTTTGACCCATCCTGCCCCATCCAAGGGCACATTTTCAAGCTTCAATCACCACTAACCTCCTCTTTTTAATTCCCACCTTCCAGCTACCCCTTCAGGGAGCTGTTCTTCACCGCCAGGTGCCCGCTTGCCTGAAACGCTAGTAACCGCGGCTCTGCAGGTTTTACTTACTCTCTTATTTTATAGCTCTGGTGGTCTTTGTTGTATTCTTTACAGACTATAGACTGTAAAGCCAAGTTACATGTAATCTGGCAGGAGCACGTGAAAAACCCTGAATATTAGGAACAGCTCTAAAAACAAACAAAAAACCCAAAGCAATAGCATCGGCAGCGACAGAGTGAGAGCAGATCTCACCCTTCCCGTGGGGCCTCGGTGGAAAAGGGACCCACGACCACTCCCAGCTCAGTTTCTAGCCGGCAGTCGGTTCCAACTGGACTAAGCCGCTTTCAGCAGCGGAGGGCTCTAGAGCCGAATGCTGTGTGGCCTCTTTGGTTTAAGGCTCAGGGTTTAGCAGACAGGTGAGGAACGAGGCCGTGATTTTGGCATACATTACCTGCTTGTTACTTTGTGATGATTTACCAGGTGCTTGTGTCAAAGCTGGTCAGTTCAGGTAGGAGCTGTGCCCGTTTGACTTCACTAGGAAGCCTGCCTTTTCGGAGAAGACGCGACCCAGAGCTCTGCCTCATTTTGTTCTGTGGGCCCAGGAGAATTCCAGTTTTGAGTACTGCCTCTGCAGCACGACTTTCAAGCGCAGGCAATTACCCGAGCCCCGTCCATCACTCCTTGCTGAAGGAAACAGCCGGCACGCTCCCCTGGTGTTCTTTCCTCCTACACCAAGATGCAGTTATGATTTGTTTTTCCCCTCGTGGCAAATTTCTAATGTACTTCATATCTGTGAAGGGAATTTATTGGAAATGCGGCAGAATCTATCTGATGTACTCCTTACTGTAGCCTTAACGTGTAACAGCCCAATCTCGGTTCAGCCTCTGGCTGCCCCTTTCTTTCGGGGATGTCAGTCCTAACCCAAAGCACGTAACGCTTTGGTTGTCCTAAACCAGGCTGGGATCTGATGTCTTCAGTGGTGGCCTTCCTCCTCCTCCCTTTATGGCCTTTTCAGCTTATTTTATTCAGGGCTTTATCTTGGCCGTATTGTCTGAAGACACATCCTCTACCCTCGTGGATCTTTCCATTTAAGCCATCTCCACCCCCCTCCCTCAAACATTTACTAACTGGTAGAAGAATGAACACGAATGGAATTCTTTGATAATTCAAGAGACAAGTCAAAGCAAGGGCCCTGCCCATGAATGAGTGTTTTGTGGTATATTTCCAGAAGGTAGAGGGCAGAGTGTGAGCCGGGCATGGGAGTACGTCACAGGAAGGAGGGAGAGTAAGAGTCATTTCTCTTTCATTGGTAGAAATCTTCCCAGAAGACATGGTTGCTTGGAGGATGTATCAGTTATCAGTTGCTGAGTAATAAATCACTCCAAAACTTAGTGTCTTAAAACAGCAGTGCATTTTTATCTGTCATGGTTCCAAAGGCTGGAGATCTGGGCAGTTCTGTTGCTGGCGTTTCCTGGGCCCACGCACATGGCATTCATCACCTCACAGTTCAGCTGGGGCTGGAAGGTCTCAGGTGCCTTCATCCGCTGTTCAGCAGTTGGTGCTGATGGCTGGCCGGGGTGGCCCTGTGCTCTGCCACACGGCCTCTGAGCCTCCAATAGTGTAGACTGGGCAATTTCTCAGCACGGTGGTCTCAGGTTCCAAGAGGGTGAGAGTAGAAGCTGCAAGAAGCCGTAAGAGCCAGGCTTCCGACTGGGACAATGCTACTCCCACCACATTCCCTTGGCAGAAGCAGGTCACAAGGACATTGTAGATTCCAGGGGTGGAGAAATTGGCCCCATCTTTAATGGGGAGAGAAAAAGGGCATAGAGACAGGGCCACGTAGCTCCTGTTATAACAGAAGCGGGGTCAGAAGAAAGGGGGGGTGTGGAGGGCTGGAGCTGGGAGGAGAACGGCCTGAGAAGTGAAGGGGAAGCCTTCCCTTAGAGAGTCCGTCCTCAGTGACGGCATTCTGATGTGTCAGCAAAGGGTAGGTTGTCCCCAGTTATTTATCTCTGGGGATATAGGCTCCAGGAAGTGTATTAGTGAAGAAGAAGAAAAAAAAGATAAATGCTGGCAGTTTAATGAAAATTTGGCATTTAGAGGATACATAAAAAGGGACAAATAGAACAGATTAGAGCACTGAAGAGATGAGTAGCTAATATGTGCGAGATACAGGCACGCCAAGCAAAGAGTTTATCGGGGAGTTATGCACATGTTCTAGACAACGTGGGTCTATTTGAGCACACATAGCAAACGCTTTCTGCCGTAAGATAACTTTCACTTTATGGTTGAAGATTTTAAAGATGGTTTTCTGTTTTGCAGCCCCGCAGTGCAGGTAGACTGGCACCAAGTGGTAGACCCACACTCTTTTTTTTGGGTCAAATCTCTTAGAATTATACACATGCATTTCCGATGTATAGTCAGGAAACACATAATATTTATTAAAGGACTTGAACCTAAAAAAATTAGCAACTCACTTTTAAAAGGTGAACGTGAGAGCCCTCACACTACAATTTTGTGCCTTTCTCATCAATCTTTAATTTCCCCTTTATTCATTCCTCACTTTCCGTTGTAACCACAGGGATGCTGGAGAGATTATTGGCCCTCACTCAAGAGAATGAAAAGGGCCGCTAGGATCCTCCCAATCTTTATCAACTTTCTTGCACAGGTTATTGTGTGGATATAAGTTTTCAACTCCTTTGGGTAAATACCTAGGAGCATGTGGCAGTTTGAAATTATTTTATGAACCCCCAAAAGAGATCGATTATGTTTGTGAACTGATCCATTTCTGTGGTGTGCTACTCTTTCAACTGGACTAAGTCAGTGAGATGTGACTCAGGTTAGTCTCTACCCTCTTGCTGGGTCTGATAAAAATAGAGACACAGAGGAAAAGGGAGCCGCCATATTTGATGCTGCCATGTGGGAGAAAGGGCTCCAGTTTCACCCACAGCTGAGCTGCAAGGAGAGAAGCCCAAGAGGCTCTAAGAGCTGAGGTCAGGGAGAGATGAGCCATATGCCTGATAGCTTGCAGTGAACTCGGGAAGAAAGCGGAGCAGCCAAGACTATAGAGAAGGCCCAGAAAAAGAGAAGCCCGTGACTGGTTGCCCGCAGCTGAGCTCCAGGAGACGGTAGATTCTGGAGGGGAAGACAGGGACCTCGGCAGAGATCGGCACCATCTTGCTTCATCACGTGGCCAGACCCCAGGATTACCAGGAGCTGACCTCGGGGAGAAAGCATCTCTGATGGTGCCTTGATTTGGACATTTCATGGCCTTGGAACTGTAAGCTGTTACCCCAAATAAATCCCCTTTATAAAAACCAACACATTTCTGGTACTTTGCACCGGCAGCCCTTTGGCAAACTAAAAGAGAGTGTGATCGCTGGATGGTTTGGCAAGCTTAGGATTTGCTTTGTAAGGGGCTGCCAAACTTTCAAAGTGTCTTGTCTTCGTTGTGCAGGGTTGCCATAACAGCACACCACAAACTGGATGGTTTAAACAAGAGACAGGGATTGTCTGAGTTCTGGAAGCTGGAAGTCCAAAACCGAGGTGTCACAGAGCACGCTGAAGTCTGCATGGAAGAATCTGTTCTGGACCCTGTCTTTGGCTTCTGGCCGTGGCTTGCTCACAATCCATGGCGCTCCCTGCCTCAGTTGTCGCCTGGTCTTTTGTGTGTCTCTGTCTCTTGAATTAAAAGCCCAGCCCGCTCTGGTCTGACCTCATTTGAACTTGCCTAATTTCCCCTGTAACAACCCTCCATCCAAATAAGGTCACTGAGGATTAGGACTTCAACCAGTCATTTCGGGGCCCACAGCTCAACCCACACCACGGCCGTGCCATCCTGCATTCCCACCAGCAGTGAGCGAGAACTCCTGCTGTGCACAGCGCTCTGGCATCCGTGTGGTCAGCGTGGGGGGTTTCAGCCGTTCCAGCAGGTGCGGGGTGGGATCTCGCTGTTTTCACCTGCAAGGCCCTAACGGCGGAGGATGCTGAGGCTCCCTTGCTATGTTTATTTGCTGTCTGGATATTTCCTTCACTGAGGTGTCTGCTCAGATTGTTTGCCCACTTTTTAATTGGGTTGTTTGCTTTCTCTACTTTTAAGAGCTGTCCGTTTTGAATACAAGTCCTTTATCAGATGTGTTTTGCAAATACTTTCTCCTAATCTGTGGCTTGTCTTTTCATTCTTTTAATTGTGTCTTTCACAGACGTTTTTAATTTTAATGAAGTCTAACATCAGTTTTTTCTTTCACGGATGCTGCTTTTGGTGTTGTACCTGAAAACACATGGCCAAACGAAGCCTGGGTCTTTATTTTATTTTCACAGAACTCCCTGTCTTTCCCTTTTCTTAACTGACTTCTTACTATAGGCAGATTATGCTCCCTTCCTCTGTTGTAGCCAGTAACCCCTTCCTTATGAGCTGCTGGGAGCTCAGGCTTCTTGGAGACTTCCCTGAGGGACCTACAGTAATTTTTAACATCTTGAAAACAAATCTTCAAAGGCTTGGAATTCTGACTTAAACAACTTTATTATACAAGAGCCCATAGACTCTAATTTCCAAATAAACTGCCAGTTTTCAAATTTTTATTTTTAATAGAAAGGTCTTTGAACTTGTTCTGGTAAAATTAACATGTGGCCGTTATTTTAAAATTCAGAAAAAAACAGAAAAGTATAAATTAGATAAAAACCACGCACTTAAAGATGACCACTCTTAGTTATGTCTTAACTGTGCCCCAAGTAGAGTCGTCTTTTTGAGAAGTGTGCTAGTGTCAGGTCTAAACAAACTTGCCTGATTCTCTTCCCTCAAGAGCCTCGGTCCAAATGCTGCAAACACCTGCCCTCCCCTGCTGCCAGGTGGAGCAAGCAGTGCCATCCGCCTCAAGCTGCTGCCTGTCCGTCCTCCAGCAGGGATTTGGTGCCCATTGCTCTGTGCGTGGAAGCGAAGCGATAAGATGCTTCTTATTTCCCATAGAGTCTCAATACACTCAGCCTTGAGTTCCTGAAGTTGGGAGGAAGCGAAACCATTCTGGGGTGGGACATGTGGTGTTTGGGTCTCAAGGCGGCCAGCAGGTGTTACAGTCTCTAAAGCTTAACGGGGTTAGCATTTCATGGAGCAGTTTAAGTTCTTCACAGCTTGGACTCGATCTCTGCAGCCCACTGGAGGTGGAGATGGGAAAGCACAGATCTGGGGGCTGGTACAACGCCCTGTGGCCGATGGGTGCTTTGCAGACCCACCGAGACTTTGCCTGCACGTTCAGGCAGGTCTCCTGGCCCCGCTCCCTCTCCATCATCCGGAGCTTCAGTTGGCAACTTGCAGGGCATCCCGGGGCCAGCCACACGGCGTCGTCTGCTGTCTGTGGCCAGCAAGCGTTTCGGGCACTGTCGCCTGGAGCCCGTGAGGATGGGGCGGCAGGCAGGGCCCCCACTGCTGTGGGGCTGAGAGCAAGGGCAGTGTCTCCGGGGCACTGGGGCTGTGCGGTATCTGTGTGCTTATGTAGCATCATTTAAATTGGCTGTTTGGGGCTTTGTTGTGTGGATAAACCATAATTGATGGAAATGCCAATGGTTCAGGTGTTTCCAGTTTTTCACCATTATAACCAATGCCTGATGAACATCCCTATACACATTTCTCTGTGAACTTGGTCATTTTGGCCCTGGGATAAATTCCCATGAATGCAACTGCTCGGTAAAAACTTCAAAATGTTGATACATAATACCAGGCAGCTATCTAAAATTGCAAATCAATTACCTGTGTTTTCTTTTAGTATTTTTTTTTTTTTTTTTAATATGGAACGCTTCACGAATTTGCGTGTCATCCTTGCGCAGGGGCCATGCTAATCTTCTCTGTATCGTTCCAATTTTAGTATATGTGCTGCTGAAGCGAGCACTCTTTTAGTATTTTAATTAAAAATTATTTTTTACATTTAGTTATTGGTTCCATCTGAAAGTTATTTTGGTGAAGGGGTTGAGGTAGAGATTTGTCATTTCTATTTTTCCAAATGACTGGTCTGTTTTCCCATCTCAGTTTGTTGAAGGGTCTGCCTTTATCATGTGCTAAGATCCCATGCATACATGTGTCGGCTCTGGATTCCATATCCTGTACTATTGAGCTGTCTGTTAATTCCCACGAAATGTTTTTATTACTGTATTTGTGCGATGCATTTTAATATCATTATTTTTCTTTAGCAGAAATTGCTGGGCTATTTTACATACAATTATTCTTTCAGAAGAATTTTGAAATCAATTTTTTCCATGTATTTAAGAAAAACGTCAAAAAGGAATTTTTATTGGGATTTGCATTAAATTTACTCTTTTATTTCAGGAGTGTTATTTTTGCAATATGGAGGACACATTCAAAAATAAGATGCATTTTTTTTTTCACTTACTCAAATATCCAGTGTCCCTCAGTGGAAGTTTACTGCGTTCTTCATGTAGGCCCCGCACACGTCTCGTTAAATCGTGCTCCCAGGGATCTTACAGTTTGGCGGTTGTTATTAGAGGCGCTCCCACCAGCCGCGGTGAAGCCGAGCCGTCTACGCCGCGGAACCGGCCAGGTGCGCTCAGCCCCCGCCGCGCCATCCCGCGCAGGGCGCAGCTCCGCGGGCACCTGCAGGCGCAGCGCGGGGAAGAGGCGGCGCCCCGGGGCCCCTGGCCGCGGGCAAGGGGCGGCCCCGCGGGGAGACCCTGTTCTGCCGCCTCCTGGCCGAGGCGAGTCCACCGACCTCACGGAACTCCCCAGCCAGGGGTGGGAACGAGAGCACGAGCTTCCCTCCGGGTGCGCGGGCCGGGGCTGCCGTGCCCTCGAGGCGGGGGCCTGGCCGCGTCCCGCGGTGCCCCCCGCGTCCGCCCCGCGCAGGGCCTCCCCGAGGGGCGAGGGCAGCCGCACGTCTTGGGGCTCCCGCCCGCGGAAAGGACCCTCTCTAGAGAGCCGGGGAGCCCGCTCCTGCTTCGTTCTGATTTTATCTTGGCCATTAAAAAAATCAGGCAGTGAAAACAAGACTTTCCATTACGTTTTAATCATCGTCGCTGGGTTTCACGGGATGAATAGTGGAAAGTTTTGTTTAAACCGCAAGCATGCATGGTTTTGTTCTGCTCTGGAGAGCTGCGGGCGGACGGGGCTGCCCGGGCCCGCAGGTGACCAAGGTGACCCTGGGAATCCGCCCCCGCACTGGTCGGGGTCCTTCCCTGGCCTGCGGGACTTCACCAAAGGCTTCGGCCTTGTTTCCCAAAGGGCCGATGGATGCCTAAGGAATCTGCTGTCAACTGCTTCTTTGCCCCCCAAGCCCCTTACAGGCTCAGAAAGCCAAAGCCGTCTTCCTAGCCCCAGCGCTGTGCGGCCCGCGCCGTGTGCACTGCTTTATTGAGGGCCTAAAATAGCATGCCCAGGCCTGCAAATGCTGACGGCCTCTCAGGGCAGGCCGCTTTAGGGAGAAAAGCAAGATTTGGAAGCAATTCTTATCTGATTTCACATAACGCGTTTTTCCACTGCCCTATCTCACATGATTAAATACTAATTAATAACTGATCCAGCCCTCTTTTTTTAAAAAAATGTTTTTAAAGAAGCTTTAGATTACATAAAGGATACATCAAAAATAAACGGGGATTCCCATATACCCCCTTCCCCCTCCCACACTTTCTCCCATTAACAACAACTTTCACTGGTGTGGTACGTTTGTTACAATTGATGAACACGTATTGAAGCATTGCTAATAACCACGGTCAATAGTTTACACCGTAGTTCACACTCTGCACTGCACATTTGTATCGGTTTTGACAAAAAAGTATAATGGCCTGTATCTGTCATTGCAATGTCATTCAAACAATCCCAATGTCCCAAATATGCCCCATGTCACACCTGTTCTTCATTCTCGCACCCCTCAGAACGTCTGGCGGCCACTGCCTTTATATCAGTGATACAAGCTCTTCCATTGCTAGAGTAATAATAAGTCTACTTTAGTCCCTAGTTGCATTCCACCCTTATGTTTGTTCCTTCCTCAATGCTGAGGATTTTGGGGTGGTGGTGCCTATTCTGTGTCTGATTGAGCTGGCTTAGATCCCATGGGGCAGATGGATGGAGCTGTCCTGCTTGCAGCTGTATGCATACTCTCTGTTTTGGGGGATGGGTGTTGTCCATCATCATCCTTCTGTTAGTTGTCCCACCTGAGTCCGATGAGCTGGAGAGTAGGTGTTGGCTGCAACTCTGCTGAGATTCAGGACTCAAGCGGCATATGAGCAGCTGGAAGATTTAAGTCTCTGGTACATACATTTATGGGCATAGTGCTAATTATAGGTTCAAATAAAAGGGGCAGAAGAGCCATGTGTAGGGAAATTACAAATGAGTCTGTTAGGTTGGGGAGCGTATATTCCAAGGCAAGGCCCACTGACAGGGTGCCCAGTTCCTGAGCTTGTCTGCCCTGCCTGCAGTGTCCAGATGTCTCTAGAGCCCTCAGGAGCCCCCTGACGGGCCCTCCTGAGACATGATTTCATCGGGGCTGGAGTCGGGGCGGAACTAGACTAGAATAGCGGCTTCCGTCTGCGCAGGACCTGAGTGTCTTGTCAGCGCGAGGGGGTCCAGTCCTCAGGCTCCGCGAGCCGCCCCGAGAGTAAGTGACTCGGCCAACGTCAGAGGACTAGGCACGGCAGAGCCTGGCTCCAGGGCCGCGCCCATCTCACCATTCACCTCTCCTGCCTGAGCGTGGGGAGGCTGGAGGGAGGACTGGAGCAGCGCGGGGCTGGGGGCTATCAGCATGTTACATTTGGGGGAAGGTTGGGGGTCCAAGCAATGCCACCGAGAAGGCATTTGGGTATAAAGTTGGCACCGCTGGCCCACAGGTGCCGTGTGAAGCCAGAGACAAGGCGGGCGCCCCGTGGAGAGGTGCAGGTGGCGAAGGCAGCGGCCCAGGCTCTTCCACGGCCGCGTGGGTGGGGAGGCTGAGGGCAGAGGGGCACAGGGTGCTCTTCCCCTCCCACCCCTCGTTCCAGCCCTTGGCAAGCCCTGGCCATCTCCAGCCTGACTCGCCGCTCCTCGGCCCCCGAGTCCGCCGTCGGGGTGGCTCCCTGGCCAGTTTGCATTTTGCAGTGCCCCCCCTTCCCCCACACAGACGATGACCCCCACCCTGGCCGGCCCGGCCTCCTCCCTGGGCCCATCTCGGGGCCTCTGCCCTGGCCGCCCCCACGCCTGCCCTGGGTGTTGGGGCGGCTGCACCTCATGCCACCTCCCGGGCGGGCCCCCGACCGCGCCATCCTAAAGGGCACCCCCGCTTTGTTTTCTCCACGGCCGTGCTGCCCCCCCCTCGTTCGATGCCTCTGCTGCCCGCCTTCTCCCTGGATGCTGACCGCGCTGCGTGGTCAGGAGAGGCTGGAGCCAGGGGGCCTATGGCAGGCAGTGGTGGCCGAAGGAACCGGGAAGCAGGGCCCCCAGGGGGAGCGTGCTGTCGGGAGCCAGGAGGGGAAGGTGCTTGGGGAAGGCCAGCGGCTCTTCCCTGTGTAACGAGAGCCGGGGAGGGGCGTGGGGGAGGCCCTGGCCTTGGACTTGGTTGCTGATGCTGTCCCCATCACACTTCATCACGGGCAAGAGTCAGCTCAGTATTGCCGCTAAAAGCAAAGCATTAAAAACAAACGAGGATGAGGGGCCATCAGAAGCCTATGGTTAAGTTATTAGCTCCACGCGACGGAAGCTCTTGCAATCATTCAAAAGGACCGGGGAAACCGCCCAGCATTTCTGGGAAGATGTCTGGATGTATAAATGATGAGACTAAGTTGGACTCCAATTTATAGTATGATTCCATTTATGTCTGTTAGAAAAGAGACATATCTACTTAGGGGAAAATTCAGATGGATAACTTATTTCAGACGTTCTCTCTGTGGAGATGGGATGGTATGTGGATGTCTGGGGGAGATTTTTTACTTCTTACTTTGAATAGTTGTTTTAAAGGGTAGGATCATGGAATTATTTATTTATTTATTTTACTCTTTGGGGTTTGTCAAAACTTTTTCAAATAAATTTAAAAGGAAAAGAAAAACAGGATGGAGTAACTCTAGATATATTTAAATAAATAGATGAAATGAAACTGGAGGGGATTGTAGAGGCTCTGGACCAAGCTTGCACCACCTGGGGGAAGACAGAGGACGAGAAGGAAAGTCATGGGCAGGAGCAGAATGCTGTCAGCTCATTGGTCCCTGGTCTGAATTTCCGAGAGGGCCCAGACAATTGGGCCTAACCTTCTGGAGTGTTCTACTGGCTGAGGTAGGCCAAGTAGGCTGTGGAGAGTTCCTCTAGCTACTCCGAAACTCAGCCCCTAGCGCCTTCACTTCTTGTGCTTAAAAAACAATTTTTTCCCAAGACATGGAGAGTTTGCAAGGTGAACTCTGAGGTGAATATGGCATGCAAGACGTGCAAATCCGTTCTTCTCTTTTCTAGATGCATGGTTTTCTCTGCCTGCTTTGACAGCTATGAGAAATGCTATGTACTCGCCTTGCCCCCTAGAGATTTCATAACCGACTAGAGTTCACTTTGACTGAATAAGTAAGAGTCAGGGTATATTAGTATTCTCCAGAGAAACAGAGCTGACAGGATCTGTCTGTATGTAAACGCTGTATAAGATTCATTCTAGGAATTAGCTCCTGCCACCATGGGGATTGGCAAGTCTGAAGTCCGTAGGCAGACCACAAGTTGGGAACTTGATGGTGATGTTGAATTCCTCAGAGGAGCCGCAAGTTGGGAACTCTAATGAAGGTGTTGAATCCCTCTGGGGAAGCTGGCTGGCTGAAATAGAGGTGAAAATCCTTCCTTCTGGCTGCTGAAATCCTCCGTTCTTCCTTTAAGGCCTTCAGCTGATTGGATGAGACCCCTCTTGTTGCTGAGGGCCATCTCCTTTGTTGATTGTAGATGCAATCAGCTGTAGATGCAGCCGACTGACTGATGATTTACAACCACCCACCAAATAGCCTCACAGTAACACTCAGGCCAGGGTTTGACCAAGCAACCGGACACTATCACCTCGCCATGTTGACGCATGAACTTAACCAAAACTCAAGGTCATCCTGTAAAACAGATTTTCTTGGAAAATGGAAACTAGTAATTTACCTCGTGAATTGCATTTTTAAAAATTGAATTATACTTCAATACTAAGAGGTGATAAAAGATACCGATGTTCTTCCCTTTTCACTTTGTTAAGGAATCAGGGTCGAAGGCAGCTGTGTGGGTAGAAGTCAGCAAAGTCTCCGTATCCCTGTCACAGGCCAGTGTGTCGAGACACCAGTGCAGACCTGCTGTCCCTTCCCCCTTCCCGACCTCCGCTCCCCAACCTCTGTCATGAGATCGCCCTCCTGGCTTCCCAGCCCCCTTCCCTCTCCCCCTCTGTCTATTGCCCACCTGTGGTGAGACCTCGTGGACTCCAGGGCCTGCCCAGCACCTGATGCTGTGTGCAGCCCCCGAGGTCCCCGGGGTCCCCCGCTCTCACTGCTTCTCTGCCTTTCACACGCTGTCCCCTTTGTCACCCCCGGCTCAGCTGTCCCTTCCTTGGAGACGTCCTCGCCGCACCTGCTCCTCACACGGAGCAGACTTCAGCCCTGGGCGTGGTGGCGCGCTGGCTTCGTGGCCACTGGGCTTCAGGCCTGTCTCTTCCACTAGTTTCTTGGCTTTTGCATCCTCGGCACCTAACAGGACTTGGCACAGAGTGGATGCTCGGCACGTGTTGGCTGATAAATGCACCGATGGTTCGCGGTGGGGACAGGAAAACCCACGCTTTGGCTGCAGACTGGTCGCCCCTCGGCAGGAGTCCTGTTTCTTCCTGTCTACACAGGCGCGGCCTGGGAGTTTTAGAGCCCGCCCCGGTTCTGCTGCTCTCCAGCCCTGCAGATTACTCACTTCCTGCAAGGTGAATCCTGAGGGATGCTAAGCACTGCAGGTTTGTAGACTTCCAGGCACCACCGGCTGTGAAAATGCTACATGTTGCTGTGACGCAGGAAGGCTAAGCCCTCCCCCGGGTTGCTAACTACTTAGTTTGTGAAACTTAAAAAGTGCTAAAGCCCCCCCCCCCAGGGGGAGAGGCTTGCGGGGCGCGCGTCCTCATGAGTGATTTCTTATTAAGAATAACGAGTAAGACGCAACCTCAGACTTCCGGGTGACGGGGTTTGGGGGGCCTGTCTTGCTCTGATTCCCACTTGGGCGTCATTAAATATGGATTTGCAGAGAGAAGGATGCTTGAGCGATGCGTACCCGCGGCGGCTCCTGGGCCGGGAAGAGAGCGGCAAGCGGGGGCTGCGTGAAGGTCGCGGTGGGCGCCCACCACCGCGTTTCCTCTGCCTCCAGAAGGGGCCTCAGCCACGCTGCCGAGGCCTCCCCTCTCCTCGAGTCCACCAGGGTGAGCGCGCGGGTGAAGACCCCGGCCTCCCCCACCGGCCAGAAACAGTGGGCTGATTCCCTCCCAGGCCAAACGCCAACGAGTGGGTTGCTCCCACCCGCCAGCCCCGCGGCTCGAGGGGAGACCCTGACAGCGCCAGGCGGCCAGGACGCGTGCCCGGCCTCAGGCCCGAAAGCGGGCACCTCGCTGCGCTGGCTTTCCTTTGTGCTTTCACATGTGCTGCCCGACACCTCGTATCCTGGGTTTGGCCCCTCACCCCCCTTTTTTTTAGGTACTGGGGCCAGGGAGTGAACCCCGGACCTTGCATGTGGGAAGCCGGTACTCACCTGCTGAGCCACATCGGCTCCCCTGAGTTGGTTTTATCATTTGTTTTGCTTGTTTGTTTTTTCTTTAGGAGGCACCAGGAACCCAACCTGGGACCTCGCATGTGGGAGGCAGGTGCTCAACTGCTCGAGCCACATCTGCTCCCCAGGTTTGGGCCTTTTATCTCTCTGGCTCAGAGCTGGGGAGGGGCACCCTCATCCCTGCCGACCTTATACGTGGGTGTGGAGCGCGTCATCGCGTGGGCCTCACAGGTGACCTGGGGCAGAGACGAGGGACGTTCCCTGACATGCGAGGCTGGACTGGTCAGTGGTGAGGCTGCCCAAGCTGGGTGTGCTTCTTACGGGGATTTCATCCTGCCCTGGGGAGGGTCAGCCTTAGCCCCAGGGTGGGCCAAGTGCCTCCTCCCAAGGCCAAAAGACCAAAAAGCTCCCAGATTCAAATACAGCCCGTAAATAAAATATGCGTACGTGGTTTATAGCTGATCACAGCGTGTGCGTGTTTGTGTGTTTTCTATGTACGTATGCACACATCTGTGTGTGTGCACCGTCTTTATAAAGCCGTTCTCTAGCCACATTTCCCTGGCAAACATGAGGATTATCCTCTTAACATCTGGTTTCAAAGACTCTCAAAAAAGAGAAAAGAAGCTCTTTCCAGGTTAGGGAAGCACGTAAGAAATTAAAATGGGAATAAGCCACTTGAAAGTTTTATTCCATTTATACATATTTTAAAACTTGAGAAGTGTCTTGGAAAAACTCTGAGGAGACGGAGTCTGGTCGCCAGGCCTGGCACTGCGTCTGCTTTGCAGTGTGTTTGCTCACGTATGGCGCTGCTGGGTGTAGGGACGGCTGGCTCCTATGGAACTCCCAGAGACTTCCTTCCCAGCACGCCCCCCATTTGGAGCCAATCCTGGCTAAATTCCTATAAATTTGTAGATCCCATCTTTGTGACTGGATCCCAGATTCTATTGTTGAGTTAAACCCTGATTGCCACCCCTCGGCTGACAACATTTAGGGGCCACTGCATACTTAGAACAGCAAAGAGCTGATGCTAAATTTAGGGCAGCAGGCGGAGCTCGTCTCCTCGGAACGTCTGGGGACCTCTATGGTCGATGGCTTCACAACATTGCCAATTTGCTCACCTTTCACACTCTGCGTGTGGTTCCA
Source organism: Tolypeutes matacus (assembly GCA_026826555.1). Taxonomy (NCBI): domain Eukaryota; kingdom Metazoa; phylum Chordata; class Mammalia; order Cingulata; family Chlamyphoridae; genus Tolypeutes; species Tolypeutes matacus. The sequence continues at coordinate 15,143,281 of JAKSZT010054335.1, read as the reverse complement.
GAAGGTTGGTCCTAAAATGCAATCTATTCCCTTCTTTCAAAGGGCATCTCTGTGCTCTGACCAGAGTAGCTGCTCTTAGCTTCTTCTATCCCATTCAAGATTATAATGGTTTCTTTCTTGATAAGCTCTGTCTGAGGGTCTCAGGTTCGTGTTTTCCATGGCAAGTGATGCTTGCAGCTATTACGTGCATAAGCACATTCTGCTTGGAATAACCTTGTGAAGAAATCTGCTAGGAATTGCATAAATCGGGCCAGTTTGGGTCTTTTGTCTTAGAGTCCATGAATAGCGTAGTTTACAGCTGGGCCGCATGAGCTCAGTGAGAGGCACTGTTCTGAAATACTAATGGTTAGCTGGAGCGCTTTTGGGCAGCTATTTTATAGCCCAGCATCTGAATCAACAAAAACACTTCAGGTCTAAGCGATTTGTTTCATAGTTTCCCTTTAATTAAAGCTGACTCGCCTCTTTCTTTTCCTTTCTTAAAGAAGTGCTTATGTTATTCTATATGTCAAAAAATAAGAGGTTTTCAGATAGTGTTTGTATCACTTAGAAATAACAGAGACCTGAACATCGTGGCTTAAATAAATTCAAAGGCAATTCTCTCCGTCATGAAAGACTCGTGGATGTTGGCAGGCCAGCGTGGGCCCAGTTGCTCCAGAACAACGCCCAGAAGCCAGGCTCACTGGGGCTGCCTGTTCCACCATCTTTGGTAGGTGGGTTTCATCCTCAAAATAGCCTCATCGTCCAAAGTGGAAGGAGCTTCAGCAGCCATCGCATCTGTATTCCAGGGAGGAAGCAGGAGAAAGGGAAAGGGCTAAAGTAGCCTGAGCCACCAGTCTGTGCTTTTTTAAAGAAACTTTCCCAGAGACCATACCCAACAACCACCTCTTCCGGTGCCTCCTCTCGGCCTCGCCTGTCTCCACGGACTTTGGCACGAATTCCGGCCACCCTCGTGCGGGCGCAGCCTGAGGGACCTCGGCTCCTGCCTGAGCTCTGCATCTCCCAAGGCTTCCCCTTTGCCGCTGAGACCCGAGAAGCCACGGAGGCCCCTGGACACCCAGGCACCCGTGTGATCCAGGACAGGAGAGCCACCACCTCACTGGGCGAAGCTTTGGCTATTGGCACATAGGAGCTGTTGGAAAAATCCTCCTCTGTTCCCCTCCCCACTCCCAGGATGGAAGTCCTGAGCTGCAGGAGTTCATTTGCCTTTGGGAGCAGGATCCTGTGAAATTGAGCCGTCATTTGTGCTTGATGCCAAGCGATGTCCAGGTTGGAAACCTGCCCTCATACTGGTTCTTTCTCTTTCCCTGCCTTCCTCCCTCTTCCCTCACCCCATTCCCTGGGATCGCATTCTCTAATAAATTAGTGGTACGTAAACTTGTGTCTCAGGCTATGCCTTCTCGGGTACCCAGGCTAAAATGGGGCTGAACATGGGGACACAGTCATATCCAGTTACCAGCGAGGCTGACAATTGCAGTCTTTTAACCGCTGATCTTGACATCTGAAATAAAGTCAGATTTCTGTTGCTAAGGAAGAATGGGAGAAGTGTCTCTGCCACAGTGACACACAATAAAAAGGAAATTAAACAGAGACATGACAAAGTGACCAGTAACCAGGGGCAGGGCCACGCCAAGGATTCTGCCTGCAACCGGCTTTGCCTCTTCAGCCGTAGGCAAAACCAGCCAGCACTGAAAAATTCCATCAGTTGTATTTAGTAAGCTGGAGACAAGGCAGCCTTTGGGACTGTGGAGTAGGAACAAAATTAAGATGATGCAGACGCACCGGCTGAGATGATTTTTTCCCTTGAGCCTGGAAGAGCCAGCTCGTCCAGAGGCAGCCTGCAGCTACCAGCTCCTCTGAATGCTGTCACTGAGACAGAGCCTCCAGCAGGGCCAGCTGTGCTACTGGTGGCTGCCCTGAAATGGCTTCTAGAGGCTGCTGAGCTGCCCCAAAGCTCTATGGTTTTTGTTTGTCTTTGTTTTCATTTAACAATAAACTTTATTTTCAGGGCAGCTTTAGGTCTAGAGAAATACTGCACAGAAAGTACAGAGTTCCCATACCCCTGCACACACACAGTTTCTACAATTATTAACACCCTGCATGAGAGTGCGTTTGTTACAATCGACGGCCCAATGTTGATGCTATTAACTGAAATCCATCTTTGCTCTTTTACAGTTCTGTGGGTTTTGACAAATGCATGCCATGCACCCACCATTCAGGTATCACACAGAACAGTTTGCCCTAAAAATGCCCTGGGCTCCACCTACTCACGCCGCCCCTCCCTGCTCTTTTTCCTGTCTCCATAGCTGCCTTTTCCAGAATGTCCTGGAATCATAAAGATGTTGCCTTTTCAGACTGGCTTCTTTCACTTAGCAATGGGCATTTACCTTTTCCTCATGTCTTTTATTTTCTTATTAGAGAAGTTTTAAGTTTACAGAAAAATCATGCACAAAATAGAGTCCCCATATACCCCCTCTGTAGGGAAAACGAGGGTGGTCTAACTAACTCCCAGCGCCTGGTGGGAGAAAGCAAAAACACAGAAACCTCCCCACCTGCGGCCCATCGGCCGCTGACACCTGTCACAGCCCCTTGTTCCCCCCCCTTCCCCACAAGGTGGCCGCCGGGGCACAGCTCCGCCCCTCCCTTCCCGCCTAACCTTTTATGGGCATAAAACCTGTCCCTGCCCATCAAAACCTGCCCAGTCACACTCCCCCATGCCCCCCCTCCCGGTATAAATACCAAAACCTGCTTCATAAACTCGGACTTGGAACCCAGCCTTGTCCCCGGAGTGTGCGAGGTCCACCAGCCCCCCGGCGTCTCCCCCAACCTGCGTCCGCGCCGTCGGCGACTCAGGCCCTGAACCCCTGGCTCGCTGCGCCCGGGGACGCCCGAGCTTGGCAAGCCGAAGACTCCTTCCCAAGGACTCCTCCCCCTCTCCCCTCCTCCCCCTCTCCCCTCCTCCCCCTCTCC
>JAKSZT010054335.1:15104614-15139914 GCA_026826555.1 Tolypeutes matacus | reverse complement strand
GCGGAGCCCCCAGGAGACCACCCGGAGGCGGCGAGCACCCGCGAGGAGTGCCGGCAACACCCCTCCACCCAGTTGCCCCTATTATTAACATATTGCATTAGTGTGATGTCTTTGTTCCAATGATGAAACAATATTAAAATTATACTATTAACTATAGTCCATAGTTTACATTAGGGTCCACTCTTGGGGTTATACAGTCCTATGTTGTGTGTGTGTTTTTATAATTTTACTCCAGTAAAAAAATATATATACAAGTCAATAGGTCCCCTTTTAACCAAACTCAAATAATTCAGTGGTGTTAATTACATTAACGATGTGCTACCATCACCACCATCCACCAAAACTTTTCCGATACTCCAACAAAAACTTTGTATTAAGCACTATCTCCCCATTCCCCCCTCCACCCCCTGGTGCCTTGTAACCTGTATTCTAGATTCCGGGTCTATGAATTTACTTATTCTAGATATTTCATGTCAGTGAGATCACAATATTTGTCCTTTTGGTAAGGCTTATTTCACTCATCATGATGTCTTCAAGGGCCATCCTGGTTGTCTCACATATCAGAACTTCATTTCTTTTTACGCTGAATATTTTTCATTGTACGGATGGACCATCTGTTGACGGACACTTGGGTTGCTTCCATCTTTTGGCAATTGTGAACACTGGCACACAAATATTTGTTAAAATGAAATTGTGTTAATATGAAAAAGTATGTTTGACTGGGACTCTAATTTTACACCTGAGGATAAATTGAGCTAGTGAAAACCTAACAGTGGAAATGCTTGGAGATATGTATAGAAAGAAATGGAATGAAATGAAATAAACACACAAAAAAGAAGTTGCCTTGGCTAGGAACCTAGTTATTAGCTCTTCTTTAGAGATGAGAAAAATGTCTCGGTGTTACTGCATAGTCTTCAGATTTAGTGTGCGTTAAATTTCTTCATTTTTATAAAAAGATATTTTTATATCTCTCTGTGAAACTCCCTGAAGTGTGCACTACCCTAGGTTTTTAAAATGTTTGTCTGTTCCTGAGGAAAGTCAACTATTGCACCTGTTCTGCTATTCAGAAAGCACCTTCAATCACCTGACGGACATGCCGATGGGAGAGGAAAGCTGAGTCCTCTGCAGCCCTCTGGCTGAGCACTAAGACAGGGCTCTAAGCACTGACGCGTCTAATTCCCAAGGCCCTCTCGTTGGATTTCTCTGCATCGGGACTGTTGCAATATAGTTTTTATGAGCTGGGAGGTTGTGTTGGGGAATTTTAGTATTTCTTCTTGTCCTTTAATGTGCCTGCCAAGGGATTTTATTTAAAGAGTTTTTATTAGTCAGGGTTCTCCAGGGAAACAGAACTGACAGTATATATATGAGATTTACTCTAGGAATTGGCTCATGAGACTGTGGGGATTGGCAAGTCTGAATTCCATAGGGCAGGCTGCAAGATGCCAGCTCCATGAAGCTTTCAGTGAATTCCCGAGGAGAAGCTGGCTGGCTGAAGCAGAGATAAATTCTTCTTTCTGGCTGCTGAAATCCTCAGCTCTTCCTTTAAAGTCTCTGACTGACTGGATAAGACTCCTTTCATTCTAAAGGCCATCTCCTTTGCTGACTGGAGGTGTATCAGCCATAGATGTGGCCTACTGACTAGGGATTTAAATCCACGGATTATCTTCACAAGCAACTGGGCGCCATCACCTAGGCAAGTTAACACATGAACTTCACCACCACAGAGGTGAAGAAAATCATTTGCATGAGGATGACTGAAAATGTTTTCATCACTTTAAGACCGCTGAAGGCGACCTCAGGAAGATTAATAAAGAAGCCCTGGTATGCCACCACATGCCATGCTTGGATATGGTGACACCCCCAAATGTAATAGCTGACAACTGGGTGCAATCAGCTGCTTCAGGCAGCCCAGGGCTCCCCACGCCTCGCCAGCCAGTGGGAATGAAAGAGGGCCATAAGCATAGACATGTCATCATCTCTTGACCTCACCTGCTGACAGAGGCCTGCGTTCTTGCAAAGTCCTCTCAAGGCATGTTTGGAGGTCCCTGGGGGTTTCCCACATGCAGTCCCCTAACAGGTCTGTTTTGTGTCCCTTCCTTTTTGGGCCAAAGCCTGGGGAGATGTGTCTGACTCAGGGGCGTGTCCCCTCCCAGTTTGTACTGTGCTCTGTGACGGCAGTGAAGGCTGGGCTACTTGTGCCCTCGGCGCTCCATGGGGCTGGAGTAACAGAACTACTTTCCTTGGAGCCCTTCTCCCTGGGATGAAGTCCTTGAGGATGGACATGGAATAATTTGTGGGACAAACACCACCATACTCAAAATAGCAGTTCCTCTCTGATCCCGAGGCCTAGTTCTGTGGTCCAGCTGGATATTTCTAGCCTCCGAATTTTCTAGAGTTAGGCTCTGAGCCCTGTGACGGCAGAGGGCAAACGTGCCTGCTCGTTGCCATATCACCCCAGATAGATACACAACAAATATTTGTTCTCTCTGACTAGGGCTCTTAAGTCGTTCAGCGAAGAGAATCTGTTTGGGGCTGGCCCTACAAGTTTGCCAGATTTGCCTAAATTCATATTGGGACAAAGCTGGGACCCTCGTACATTTAAAATGTCTCAAAATGATCTTAGTGTACTTACTTTAGGCTAACTTGCTTTATTACTAGAGAGCTTGGAAATGGTGACAAAATTTCATTGACTATTTTGTTACTGGTTCAATTCAGGCTTTCCCTGAATCCCGCCATTTTATTTTGGTTTAAATACAGATTGATGTGGGCATTTTCACCATGTGAAAGATGATGGAGTGGCTGCCCCTTACCTAGCCACTAGTGAGCCATATGACTTTGGAGTAGGGCTGCCAGAGAAAACACAGGATGCATGGTTCCATCTGGATTTCAAGTTCAATTAAGAATAAGTTTTTAAGTGTATAGCACACATTTACTATGGTGAATTCAAAACAAATAGGAGATAGGGTTTGCTTTTAAGGAACTTTCTAGAATGCTAATAAGACAAGCTCTATGGACTTTCAACCACTACAGAAGATATGTAACTAGGGTGAGGTAGTAAGAGCTGGATGAGGCCTGAGAAGGATGCTGAGAACGGAGTTCTGAGTTGGACCTGAAGGATGTAATAGATTCTGAATCCCTGTTTGGAATCCTTGGTGATCCCATGTGTGGGATGTGCCAGAAACAAAGGAAGCATCCTGAAATCCAGAAACTAGGCGTTCTCACAGTGAGGTCTATAATACCCTTGTAGCGTAGCTTCAGATCCAGGTTCCAAGTTCCAGTGTGAATTACTGTGTTCCCAATTAAGCTGAGCTTAAATAATACCTTTGAAAAACAAACTAATGCAATGTTCTTTGCAAATAAGACAAGTCTCCTGCTTCTCCGTATAGCCATCTCTTAAGTATGTCTTCAGAATGGAAGACTTCGCTGCCACTGGTCTGCCTGCCTGCCTGCCTCCCTCCCTCCCCTCACTCAGCAGACCTGAACTGAGCACCTCCTATGCGCCAAGCATTGTGCTGGGTACGCAAAGATACAAGACAGCCCCATCCGGACCCTGGGGTGCTGTTTAGAGGTTCTAGTAGATTAGCTGAGCTACGTGTGTGCCCTTGAGCCAGGAACCCCTTTTCCTCTGGGGAGAATACCTTTTCTCATGAGATCACATAGTACAGATCAGCTGACCACCTCTAGTTCCTGAGAAAGTGAGTGGTGTTACAGCCAGATGGCCCTCATTTAAAAAAAAAATCCAAGTCTAGGGGGGAAGGCAGACTGTAATGAATGTAATTAAGAGGGTGTGACAAGGGGCTCGTACCTGGCACTACCAAAGCCAAGGGCCAAGTGGCAGTGAGGACTTTCTGATTGCCTTCGCAAGCAGGAGCCTCTGCATTCTGTCTGCTGAGAGCTGGTAGCTCCCCAGGGCGTGGCCGGGGGAGACTCTGGCAGGATGAACATCTTGTGCCTCTGGGCAGCAGTCCTCGCCTTCTGCCTCCTGGCTCTGTGCCTCCCTGCCTCAGTTTCCCCATCAGACTGTGGCCTCCTTCAGCCCCCATCATCTGGCACAGGGTCCCTCAAGTTGCGACTTGACGCCAGTGGCTCAAGGTTGCACCTATAATCTTTTCACATGACTTCGGAATGGTTTTAGGCAGGGTGACGCTCACCAGGCTGTCTAATCTCAGGCAAGAGACTCTCCCCGCAACTGCTCCTTAAAAGAATGAGACGAGGATTACCTGCTTCACAGTGCTGTTTGGAAGACTGAATGAGATCATGTGTATACGTGACTCGTATAGCCTTGGCATCTACAACACGCTCCTGAAACTGACTTGGAATTTAGTTGCTGCATTGGTTGGAAGAAAAATTTAAGGACCTGGAGTCGAGCCCACCAAACAGTAAAAATCCTGCTAGTGTGAACTATAACTATGTTTACAGCTTCTCACACGTTACACAGCTGCATGTTGCAGGCGGACCGTGTTTGGATGACTCTCTAGGGTAGGACGCTGAGTTGGCGATGGTTGTGCACAAGCCCCAGATGTGTTCTGGGGAAACAGCATCTGGACGTCAGGAGGGTAAATGCAGGATGCCAGGAAGCTTTGACATGTTAAATTTAAAAAATACTGCATATAAATTTTGATGCAGACTCAGTGTAGATAAACCATAACCTGTAACAAATGTTTAAGGAAATACATTTGGGGAAAAATTAAATATTCTCTCTACTGATCTCTGTGAATTGGGAAGAGCCTGCCGTGGTTTGCTTAGGGACATGGCAGGGGTGCTTGTTTGCTCACAGGGAATCTCTGGTCTGTCAGATTAAGCAGTTTTGGTATGGACCATTTGCTAACTCATTTTCAATGGGCGTTCAACCATTTCTTCATCTGGCATCGTTCCAAAGGTAGACCGAGCCTTTTGAGAGGTGGGCCATTTTTGGGAATAGACACTTTCTTGAAGAATAAGGGAAAACTTAGTTTAAGCCCTCAGGATAATATAATATTAATGGCTATCAAAGGTCCCATTCTCCTCATCTTTCCACCCAATTCAAGTGCATTTTGGAGGCCGGGAATGATTAGTGTCATCAACTCCATGTCACAGCTCTCGATCTCATGTGTCTTCCAACTGCTTGGACCCAGGGCGTTCTCTTGGCTAGGCAGGGCTTCCCTTTTCTATCCTGGTTCCGCAGCACCTAAGAGCACCTCAGGCGCGGTCTGTAGCTGGGGTGGCGTTTCTGTCCTCCGCCCTTACGTGGTCTACGGCGAGGATGAAGCCCAGGACAGGGGCTTTAAGTGGCATGGTCTGTGGGAAAGAGTTAACACTTAAGAAGAAACACTTCCTGAGTCAGGCAGGCTGGGATCCCATAGATCAAAGGAAGCCTTTTTCCTCTGAAGAGCGTTGCAGCATAAACCTCAACTGTATCTGCCTCTCCAGCAGCATCTGCTGGCACATCCTCTCTCAAACATATCCTGTGCTTTAGCCACAAGGAGCTGCTATGATGGTAACAAACCTTCAGTCCCTGGTGAAGGACTTCCCAGAGTTGCAATGCAAATATTCTCCAAACACACCTTGCCTTTGCATATGCTAATCCTTTTGCTTGGAGTATCTTTCACACCATTATCTGCTGGCAGTGCTCCTATTCATCCTTCAAAGCCCTCCTCAAATATTACCTCTTCTGTAGAGCTTTCTTAAAACCCCAAGGCAGTTAGTTAATTCTTTTCCCAGGGCTCTAACAGCACCTGTAATATCTCATTTATAGCACTTAGCACACTCTTCTGTAACTTATCTGCTCATTTGTCTGCATCCCTGGGGCACACTTGTCAGTTGTCTACCAACACCTCCCCCCAGCCCTCTCTCTCCTGATGGACTCTTGACCTTGTTCACTTCTCCAGCTTCAGAAAGGCCAGGCCTCCGCCTGAGCCCCTGGTCCAGCCTGCCTGCCAGGGATTGGTTCAGCCTGAGCTCGCCGGGCAGTTCTAGCCGAGAAGGAAAGGCAGCTGTGTTGGCACTGCTCAAACTTGATTGTGCAAATGAATTGATTACGGCTTTTGGGAAAGGCAGATTCTGAGTTAGGAGGTCTGGGACAGGATCTGTGTCTCTAGCAAGCCCCCAGAGGAGAAGCTTCCAGGTTGAGGACCACACCTTGGCTGGTGGGCTCTTGGGGCATCTTGGGAAAGTTCCCTTGCTCTGGAAGTGAGACATGGAGAGGAGACGGGCCTCCTATGCCTCTGGAATCAGCCGTGAGAGGCAGGCTGCCCGGAGCTGCTGCAGGGACACGGCAGCCTGCAGAGGCAGGCGGGATGGGAAGACAGGTGTGCCCTGGGTGGTGATGTGAAGTGTATTTCTTACCTTCTGTGGGATGTGCACGCGCCCTCGCCCCTGCGCTGAAGCCTTGTGGCCAGTTTCCGGTGGGCCTGGCTGGGGAGAAAGCCGCACCCTGGGGGCTCTTCCTTCAGCTGTTTCCCTCCCTTGGCCTGGCCTCGGGCATGTGGCTGCAGCCTGGATGACACTGATCCAACCCGGGTCTGGCCCACGTCAAGGGGCTGGAACTGGTCGTGCACTGGGGTTTTGGACCAATCTTCTCCCACCGGCTTGGGAGAGATGGGGAGGGTGCAGCCAGGGGCGGGACTTGGCCCGCGGTGGAGATGTCCCTGAACCCGCTTTGGGGAAGAGCAGCCCTGCAACGCCACTTCCCGGGGGCGCTGTGGAAACCAGGACCCTTGGCTTTCACCTCCAGCCCTTCTGTCCTGGCCTGCCAGCGTGGGCGCCTGGAGGCGCCGCGCCACCCAGCACGGCTGCCATGCCCCGTTGCCATCTCCCTCCTCATGCAAGCCTGTTCCCGCCAAAGCCACCCTCTGAAGTCTCCCCGCGCTGCCCCTCCCCCTGAACCCCCCACCCGCCCACCCCCCACCTCTGCTAGTCGAGAGCCGGGCCAAACGCCCAGCTCGTGCACCTGCGCCGCCTCGCCTCCTCTCCTCGCCTCCTCAGGTCTTCTCTTCCCGGTGGGCTCTGGGCTCCTTGACGCTGCGGCCGCGTCACCCTTCCTTACCCTGAGCGGTAACCCTGGCCTGAGCGGGCTGACGCCCCATTATTTTCAGGGTCAAAGTTGGCGAGTTGCTGTTCTAGAGTAGTCGGGACTGGGTGGTCCCTATGGCATGGGAAGAAGGTCCTCAGGATCCCAGGGGAGGGTCGGGTGCTCTGTGGGGGAGCCCACCTCCCCCACAGAGCACCCACCTGTGTCCTAGTCCTCGGTCCTCGAGGGCCCCGGGGCTCTGGAACTGCCCATGAGTCCCGCCTGGGGCAGGGACCAGGGGCCACCCTGTCTGCCTTGGGTGGAGGGCCGGGGACCCCCGAGGCGCCTGCCTGCGGTGGCTGGAGCACAGAGGCCTTGTCACTCCTAGGGCCAGGCAACAGGCGGCTTGGGGCCAGGCGGGCAACGACAGAGCTGTCCAAGCACCGGCGAGCCCCCGGGAGGCCCCCATCAGAGCCCCCGTGAAGCCCTGTGAGGCCCGCGTCCGAGAAGCTTACACCCGCCGGTGCCCACCAGGCCCGGGCAGCGCTGGCCGCTGCGCCCAGGAGAGCAGATCCAGTGGGCTGAGACCTCCCGAGCAGCTGTGGCCCTGGGAATCCAGTACTTAAGAAACCACCTGCTTTTCCCGTCGAAAGAGAAAATTCTCTCAGTTTAGCCTAAATGAAATACATTAGAAAAAAAGACAAAACCCCAGGGATTTGGTCAACCAAGTTTCCCCATCGTGGCCACCTTGCTCTCCCACCACCCCTTCCAGGCCTACCTGCAGTTTCCCACCTCCCCAGGCTCCCTTTGCCCTTCAAGGCCCTTCTGAGCACTTGTTGCCCCCTGGCCAGGTGGTGGCCTCGAGGGAGGGGTGCCAGCGCTGGGGCCAGGGGGCGCTGAAACCAGAGCGGCCCCCCGGGCCCGATTCGGAGGGGCTGCAGTGGGAGCGGAGCCCTTCTTTCTGACAGTGCTCCTGCAGCGGGACTCACGGGAGCTGCATTTTGAGGAGGCCTCTGGGGGTCCGAGGGGCAGCTTCCAGCCGAAGGCAGCCAGGGCGGACGCAGCCCAAGGCTGGGGGACAGCGAGCCCAGAACAAGCCCACCCCGTGCAGCTCCCGTTCCAGGCGGTGGGTGATGGTCGAGGCTCTCGGCAGATAAAGAAGATAATTTCAGGTCCCAAAAAGTGCTAAGGACAAAAACAGGGTGACATGAGACTGAGTGAGTGGGGAGGCTGCCGCGCCAGGGCGGCGGTGACGAAGCACCTCAAACGCGGCAGCTGGAAACCACAGGAGTGGGGTGTCTCCCGGCCCTGGAGGCCGAAGCCCAGGTGAAGGTGTGGGCAGGCCGTGCTCCCTCTGAGAACCGCAGGGGCGGCTTCGCACCAGCCTGTGGAGGTCGCCGGCCCTCCTCGGCCTTCCTTGGCTTCCTGCAGCCCTCCAGGCTCTGCCCGCTCAGTAGTCACTTGGCCGTCTCCTTCTGCGTCTGTCCACGTGTCCTTCTTATGAGGACAGCCGCCATATTGCATTTAGGGCCCAGCCTTCCCCGGTGTGGCCTCCTCTTAATTAGCACATCTGCAAATGTCCAAGTCAGCTCCCACGCACACGACCTGGTGAGGACCTGGCATGTCTTTTTGGGGGGACAATTCCATCCGTCACAGCTGCGTCAGCTGGAATCGAGGAAGACGCTTGGAGCGAGTAGAGGTCAGAATGGTGAGAGGCCAGGAGGGAGAGTGATCCTGCAGGGGGAGGGCAGACGCTCAGGCCCCAGGAGCAGGGGAGCAGGGGGGTGGGGGGAGAGATGAAGTGACAGAGAAGGGCCTCGGCTGAACGTGCCCTCTTGGTCCAGGTCATGGAGAGACATTTGAATTTTATGGGAACTGCAATGGGAAGCCCCGGGAAGGCCCTAAGCAGGGAAGAGACATGTTCTTGTTTGTAAAGATGGCCTGGCTGCTGCATGAGGGACAGATGAGGGGCACGTGGGGGCAGGGACCAATCCGGTGGGAGATAGTGGAGAGTGGGTTAGGGTTGACCCAATAGAGACGGAAGAAGGGGTCAGACCCAGGGTCTCTTTTACAGGTGGAACTGACAGGTCCTCGTAGGGGGTTCCATTCTCAGGAGGAGGAAAAGGGAACAGTCAAAACAAAAAGAGAAGCGTCGACATGGCTCCTAGGGTTTTAGACTGATCCGCTAGATGGAAGCCCCCTCTCAATCAGAGGTGGATGGACATCACCATCCCAGAACCCTCAGGACTGGGGGATGCACTATGGACTAGAGTGGACTTACTGGTGTTCTACTATAGACATATTGTGATTCTAGCAAGGGAAGAAATTACAGCATTGATGTGGAGCCAGTGGCCACTGGAGGCTCTGGGGGCAGGGGAGGGAAAGACAGGTGTAATGTGGGGGCTTTTTTGGGACTTGGGAATTGTCGTGAATGGCATTGCAACGACAGATATAGGCCATTGTATATCTTCCCATAGCCTGCAGAACTGTGTGGGAGAGAGTGTAAACCACAATGTGAACTAGGTCCATGCTCAGTGGCAATGCCCCAGGATGCGATTATCGATTGCAATGAATGTGCCACACTAACGAAGGATGTTGTCTATGTGGGAAGGTGTGAGAGGTGTGGGGAGCGGGGCATATGGGAGTCCTTTTATTTTTTGTGTAACATTTTTGTAATCCAAGTATTTTTTTTTTTTTTTTCATTAAAAAAAAAAAGAGGAAGTAGTGCCATTTCTCAAGACAGGGCTCGAGGGCATGAGATAGCCAGTTTGGGGGAGAAAATTAATAGTTTTGCTTTGATCATGTAAAGTTGAGATGCCTATGGGACGCCCAAGGCAGGAAGTGAAGCAGGCAATTGGATATGGAAGTTTGAATCTGATGGAAGAGTTCTAGTCTGGAAAACTCATATTTAAGGGTCAACAGAGGATAGACGGTCTTTCAAACCATGGGGCTGGATAAAATCACCGAAGAGGAGGTTATAGACAGAGAAGACCCCAGTCAGAAGCCTGGGGTCATCCAACATTTGCAGGTTTGGAATGGAAGACTGAGATCGTGAAGGAGGCGGACAGGTGTGCAGAGGTAGGCGAGAAGCAGGTGAGGCCTGGGGAAGGCAGTGAATGCTGCCAGAGAGGGCGTCAGAATGCAAGAGAATCCACCCACTCCTTAGGCCAAGTGTAGGGCCTCAGCGGCCCCAGTAGAGGCGGTTTCGGTGGTAGGGACAAAAGCATGGCTGCAGGAGGATGAGAAGAAAGTCCTTTGTCTTGGTTCAGTGAGCACACGTCCTCTCCTCCACCCCGATTTTATGTTCAGCTCTTGAATGAAACCTGGGTACACATGATCCCGCTAAGGTCACAAGCAAAGTCTCCCATGAGGGACGAGGCCACCTCCTGTGTCAGCACCCAGAGAAGTGGGGTGCCTCCGAGGAAAGCAGGGCCGCAGACTGGGGGTCTGTTCCCTTGTTCTTGGCCTCTGAGCTGTCCATGCACCTGGGGGCAGTGCCTCCACCCCAGTCGGGGTCTTGTGTGGAGCAAGGAGCTGTGGGTGGGGCGTGGGAGCCCCGAGATGTACCATTTGCCAATCTTTGTGGTATAAATTCTCCCACTCTGGCCAATTTCAAGCTACCACTGTAACCTCAAACAGCTCACAAAATTCCTTCCAACGTGACAACGGCTGGCGGTACAATTTAGGTTGTCTGGGCCCAACTGATTGTTAGTGGCAGGGACCCAGGTGAGAGCAGGCGAAGTCGTGCCAGCCCTCTGACGTTGACTTTGTCTGCCAGTGCTCTTTGTGTGTCCTTGCACTCGTCACGTTTTCTTCCTTGTTGGTTTCTCTTAGTGTTTTGTGAGGTGGTATTTATGGCAGGCTACTACGCCTTGGCCTTTTAACGTATGTTTTATGTTCGATTTTTTTCTCATAGTCTCAAGCAGACAATTGCACGTTTTGCTAGTCCTCCTGTCTCAGGGATTTGTGCAGACCTAAAAGAAGGGCCAGTTGCAGCTAACTGCTTCTGCAGTTTGGAAATCTAAGCCGTTGACGACATAAGGCAAGATTGGTGGGGGTGGGGCCTAGAGGGCAGCCAGGAATGGGGAGGACTTTTGGAGGGAGCAAAGGAGAAGGTCTTCCCGGAGGGAGGGGACAGAGGCCAGAGGTCAGAGGAAACGGCTGTGTGTAACCTTTGGTCCCATGACTCAGCGGATTCCTGTGCCACCCTGGGGGGCGGATCCCAGGGTTCCAAGGCAGTGCCTAAGCTGGGACCAGAGGAAACCAGCAGCAGCCTCCTGGGCTCCCGGGCGGTAACGGCTCCCACCCAGTGGGATGGAGCCTTGGTTCAGAATTAAATTGAATTAAATAGAGTAATACTTCTTTTGCAATCTCGGTTTGTGAACTGAAATTCATTCCTGCTGTGCTCTGTAGTTTTCTTCTGTTTATCTCTTAGGTGGAAAGCGTTGTAATTAACTTACATGCATCATAGCATAGGGGTTTAGAGAACAGTCAGAGGATGGCTGTGCACACGCTTGGAAAAGTTCTAAAGAGGAAATAAATAGGAGGGGAGAGAGAGCGGTGCCTTCCTCAGAAGGAGAAACCACGACCCTGTCCCCAGAAGGCTCCAGCAGACCTAGGCTGGCAAATCAAAACCGTGTGGCCACCTCTTCATCAGTGTGACCAACAATATCAGCTGGAATAGTAATGCCTTTTCTAGTTGGAAGTTCCCGGCGGAACAGGTCGCCCCTTTTGTGCCACGATTTATGCTAAGCAGAAAGGAAGGAGGACAAACGGTTGCTTTCTCGACCTCCAGCCTGCAATTCTGCCTCGAGTCCTAGTAACGAAAACCCCGGGCAAGGGTAGACGAGAGAAAGAGTGAGCTATTGTCGGCCGTTTGTGCTCACAGTCAGTCTTCCATAGCATCTGAGCCCCTTTGCTAGGAAGCAGTTAGAGGACGCTTCCTGCCAGAGAAAAGTGCCCCCCGCCCCCCACCCCCCAGCAAATAAGTGGAGGGGGTTGGGGGAGTTGAGAATAAACTTCAGCAACTTTGCAGTCTGGCCCAGAGCCTTCTGGCCAGTTCCAGACCAATCCACTCTCGATGCAGATGGTAATTTGATAATTTCCACCAGAAAAGGTTCAGAGCCTCGCCCTGCACTCCAGAGTTCAGGCTTCTGAGCGGCGGTTTAATCTTTAGAGGATCACTTGCTTTCTGCCACGGGGCATACTCTAGGGAGGAGGCCAGTCTCACGGCCACCACGGGCCACCCTGCACGTCGCAGCGCCCTGTCCAAACAGAAACAGGCCTGGAGGGAGCGCTAATCAGGTGTGGCTCTCACAGAGGAGGAAATTGTGCGGGGGCCGTGGGTAGCACAGGAGAAGCATCTGGCTCCTGTTGGCTGCATCACCAAGCCCAGGAGGCCGGGTTGCCTAGCAACATCCAGTCGCTTCCAGCCAGCGCCAGGCAACGAGATGCAATCTGCCCACCGCATCCGATCGGCGTTTTCTCCTGGCTTTTGGGTGACACGTAGGTATTTCAGAAGCATCTAATTATGCTCCATTTCATTCACTTCGCTGTCTGCATCAGGTACCCCATCTCCAGCCTCCCCCAGTCCTTCCCTCCTTCTGATGTAAGAGGAGAACTAAACCACGAGGTGGGGTGGGGGAGTTTGGCCCATTTCAGGGAATAGGAAAACGACATTTTAGCCACTTTAGTTACATCAAGCATTTCCCCTTTTCTGCTGCCATCAGCTATCTGTGGTCATCTTCAAGCCTTCTTACTGACAGACAAATTTTTAGATGTACAAAGAACGATTAACTGATGAATGTGGAGGAAACCAGGCCCCATCTTTTATTACCGCAGCCATTTTACCCTCCTGTTCCCCCACTGAAAGCACTGGCAAGCAATCGGGAGGATTTCTTGAACACTCTCTCTGTTCCTACTTTTCCACTTTTGAATCCTCACGATAACCCTATCATTATTTTTGTCTCACACTTGAGGAAACAGAGGCCCAGGAGGCCCAATTTCCCAAGACACAGTGTCTCTAAGTGTAACCCAGTAGCTCCTCCAAGCTGTACGGGAACTGGGCTCTGCTCGCTGGTAGACCAGCATCTGCACGGGGTATTACAGCAGTACTGCCGCCGCCTTGGGTGGCTGCTGTTTTGAAATCCATTCCATCTGTAATCTAGGGGGATCCAGGAAGCTGGAGGACTGCGGCTGGGCTTCCTGGGGGCCCAGGGGTCCCCAGCTCCCTTGGGCTGCCTCCAGTGAAACCGCTAGATTGTGGCAGCATCGTTTGGTTCTGCCAGGGAGAAGCAGTGTTCTTTGGGTCAACTCTGAGGAGAAAGGGAAAGAAGCAAGATGGTGTCCGGCTCTCCCTCCACCCTGAAGCCTCCTTTTTTTTTTTTGGTCCTTTATTTTCTCTCCCACCATCCACACACACACACACACATGCTGTTCTCTGCCTTGCCAAGGTGGCCTTGTGTGCCCATCAAATTCATTCAGAATGAGACGTGCTTTATTGATTAATCTCCTTCTTCCAGAAATTACTTACAGAAACTAATATTCGTATGCACTTACTGCTTTATCTTCTCCAGGGCGTCTGGGAGGCTATTTGAAAAGAGATAGTCTGACTTCAAGGGCAGAACTTCTAATGGACTTTGAGAGACTTACCTGTGTGTATGGGGTGGGGGGGGGAAGTCTGTGATTGGGGAGGGCACTGCTCAAAGGTCCTTAAGGCTCACAGTTGCAGCCCAGGCTGCGGGGGGCTGCAGGGGCGGGCCGAGCCCCTGCTCAGCAAGCGCCATGTACAGCAGACTCTGAAAGGCACTTGACACCATTTAAAAAAATAAAATTGCGTTAGGGGAGTTTATTCAAATGGGTCTGGAAAAGGCCACGAAGTCTGAAGAGAGGTGAATAGTGATGGGTCGCAGTGTGCTGGGCAGCTCGGGGACCTTGATTACATTTTCTCTAACAGCCTGGGGGAGGTGGATGCTCACAGAACTGCAATTAAATTCACGGCGGATATTGAATTGGAAGTGACCGAGAATCTCTGGGAAGGAAGAACGGCAACCCAAGAGTAAGTGATGAGTAAAAGACAAAATTCAGCGTTAACAGGTAAAAGGAACTATCTTCTCAACACGGCTGATGTGGAAGCAAAGGTCCAAGCAGCTCAGCAGGTGTCGGGCACAGTCCTGAGCGCTTGGGAGGTGTTAGCTCATTTGGTCTTTTCAATAACATCAAAAAAGCAGGAGCTGTTGTAATTCCCATTTTGCAGATAAGGAAACTGAGGCAGGGAGAGGTGAAGCGGCTTCCACGAGGTTCGCAGGTGGTAAGTTGTCTAGAAATTAAAAAAAATAAAAATCCCCTTGAGTCCTTTTGCCTGGTTCTTTTTCCCTCTAGAACTATAAAGCCATAGTATAAACATATTTTTAAAATATTTCTGGTTATTTGGATTTAGTAGAAATGTATGGTTTTTTTTTTTTACCGGGAGGTCCCGGGGATTGAACCTGGATCCCTCCATATGGGAGATGGACACCCAACCATTTGAGCCACATCTGTCCCCTCTAGAAATGTATGTTTTGTGTATTAGCCTATGGATAACCAAGCTAAAGAAAAGCTTTTAAAAAAAGATGCTGGTAGCACTTATTTCAGTCCTGCAATGAACGTGGGCATCAAGTTAGCTGCTGTTTTAGGACCAGCGTCAATGGATCCTGCTTCTCAGAAGGCACTCGTCACGGGAGTCGGGGTCTTACCCGCTTTGTTCACTGATGAGTCAGGCTTGGCTCCCACCCCATCACCACGGTGTGCAGCCTCCACCCTGGCAGGGTCACAGCCCTACATTCTTTCTCCTGCCATCACGTTATCAATTCTTATGCTGGACGTTCTAGTGCCAATGAAAACCTAAAGTTTGTCTTATAACCTATACTTTTAAAAATAGGGCTCAAATGAGGCCTTAGACTATTTTGCATTGGAGCAGGACCTCCAAGTTTAAGTTCTCAAAGAGAAGCCACCTAAAGGCAAAAGGGAATCATTTTGTAGTAATTATGAAAAAACACCAAGATAAATAAAAAGACTTGTTTTTATTGCATTTTCTGCTGAAATGTCACATGAAATAAAAATAAACGTACAGATATTAGCTGTCCTTTAAAATATGCTCCTCTGATCTGTCAGTATGTTTTAGAGAATGAAAGATGAAAGAAAATGATTTTGTGTAGCTATTGAAAATTTGTTTTATTTTTCTAGTACTTGATAGCATAAGAAAAATTGGACCAATTTCATTTAGTCTCCCAGGTATATGATGGTTATTAAGATAACTAACAAAAGGAAATGTTTTCTAAATATTTTTAATTTATTGAAGTGTATCAGTCATATATAAACATACATAAACAATAAGTGCATAGTAATAGTTGTGAACTTACAAACCAAACATACATAACATCATACAGGACTCTCATACCTCACTCCACCACCAATACCTTGCATTGTTGTGAAACATTTTTAACTAATGATTAAAGAGCATCCTTAAAATATTACTACTAACCAAAGTATTTTCCCCCAACCCACGCTATTACTATTATTTTTATATCATTTATACATGAACGCACATAAACAATAAGTGTATAGTAAAAGTAATGAAATTATAAAGCAAACATGTAACATCATACAGGGGTCCCACACATCAACCCTCCACTAACACCTTGCATTGTTGTGAGACATTTGTTACAAATTATGAAAGAATATTGTCAAAATCTTACTACTAACTATAGTTCTTATCTTACATTTGATGTATTTTTCCCCCAACCCACCCTATTATTATTTTTTAAATATATTTTTATGAGAGAAGTTGTAAACTTATAAGACAATCATGTACATGTGCAGAATTCCCATGCAACACCCCTCTATCTACATACCACACCGTGGTGGAACATTTGTTACAGATTGTAGCAGATTGGCAGTTTGATGTAATTATGAATTCCAAAAATAGATAATGGGTTATGCTTGTAAACTGGTCTGTTAATCTGGGCACGATTAAGTTATGATTAGGGCGTTGACTGGGCCACGTCAGTAGGGCATTGAACCCCACCCCTTGGTGGGTGGGGGAATTAAATATAAAAGGCAAGGCAAAGGACAGAGGGAGCAGTTTTGAGTTGGCGTTGTGATGTGGAATCTTGAGCTGGAGCCCCGGGAAGTCGCATACGGAGGAGCTTGGTCGTGAGGAAAGAGAGAAGGCTTGGGAAGAGAAGCAAGCCATTTGCCTGATAGTCTACAGCTGGCCTTGTGGCACAAAGCAAGCCTGAGCCCAGAGAGAGGCAAGGCCCGGGAAGAGAGGAACCCAAGAAGCCTGAACCCTGGCAAATGTTGGCAGCTGTCATGCTCTAACACGTGGCAACAGACTTTGGTGAAGGAAGAAACTTATGCTTATGGCCTGGTAACTGTAAGCTTCTACCCCAAATAAATACCCTTTATAAAGACCAACTGATTTCTGGTATTTTGTATCAGCACCCCTTTGGCTGACTAATCCACAGATTATGAGATAATATCAGATTATTACCAGGTACATAGCATACATTTGGCACACTTTTTCCATACTCCCCCTTTATCGGCACAGTACATCTTTGGCATAGATGCTAAAATATTACATTACTGTTGACCACAGTCCAAAGGTCACTCCAGTTGTATTTTTCCCACGCTTCTCCACATTCCCACCACCCTGCAATAGTGATGTACATCTGCTCTAGCTCACAAAGGACACTCTTGTATCTGTACCATCAACCACTATTCTCTTCTACCTCTGGGTTTACTGTGCTATTCAGTCCTAGATTATTCTCTAGCTTTCTGTCAATTGGCATTTACATCCCTAGACTACCATTTTCAGCCACATCCCCATTTATAAACCAGCTGTTACTATAATATGTTACCATCAACTCTACATTTCCACACTTTTCCAGTAAAGCTAATTAAAACTCCTACATACATAAACATCAGTAGTCCATCTCAGTCCTCCTCTTATCTCCTTTAAGAATCCACTGCCTACCACCAGGTCTTGAAGATATTTTCCTACATTTTCTTCTAGAAGCTTTATGGTTCTTGCTTTTATATTTAGGTTTTTTGGTCCATTTTTAGTTAATTTTTGTATAAGGTGTGAGATAGGGGTCCTCTTTCCTCCTTTTGGCTATGGATATCCAGTTCTCCCAGCACCATTTGTTGAATGGACTGTTCTGCCTGAGCTAGTTGGGGTTGACAGGTTAGTCAAAAATCACTTGACCATAGATGTGAGGGTCTGTTTCTGAACCATAAATTCAGTTCCATTGGTCTATGTTTCTGTCTTTATGCCAGTACCATGCTGTTTTTACCACTGTGGCTAGGTAATACTACTTAAAGTCCAGAAGTGAGAGTCCTCCAACTTTGCTTTTCCTGTTTAAGATGTTTCTGGCTAATCAGGACCCTTTACCCTTCCAAATAAATTTGATAATTGTGTTTTCAATTTATTTTAAAAATGCTGGTGGAATTTTTATCGGGATTGCATTGACTCTGTATACCAATTTGAATAGAATCGACATCTTAATGATATTTAGTCTTCCAACCCATGAGCATGGAATGTTCTTCCAATTATTTAGGTCTTTTTTGATTTCTTTTAACGATGAGTTGTAGTTTTCTGAATACAAGTGCTTTACATCACTGGCTAGGTTTATTCCTGAATATTTGGGTTTTATCTGTCATATTTTATTTTCACCACTCTTTTGACACTTTTAGTTACTTTTATTGATATAATCTTCATTTCTAGACTCTCTTCCAGGCCTCTCTCTCCTGTCTTTTCTTTTCAGGCTCTAACACACCATTTAGTCTTTCCTGCAAAGCCAGTCTCTTGGTTACAAACTCTCTCAGTTTCTGTTTATCTGAAAATATTCTAAACTCGCCCTCATTTTGAAAGACATTCTTGCTGGATATAAGATTCTTGGCTTGAAGTTTTTCTCTTGCAGTATCTTAAATATATCATACTACTGTCTTCTTGCCTCCATAGCTTCTGAAGAGAAATCAGCACTTAATCTTATTGGATATCCCTTATATGTTATGCACTGCTTTCCTCTTGCTGCTCTCAGAATTCTCTCTTTGTCTTTGGCATTTGATATTCTGCTTAGTATGCGTCTCGGAGTTGGTCTATTTGGAATGGGAGTATGTTGTGCTTCTTGGACATGGATATCTATGTCCTTCAACAGGGTTGGAAATTTTTCTACCATTATTTCTGCAAATATTCCTTCTGCCCCTTTTCCCTTCTCTTCTTTTGGGACACCCATAACACAAATGTTTGCTGTTGTTTAGTTCCCTGAGAACCTGTTTAATTTTTTCTATGTATGCTTTCAAATTCTTTGTGCTCATCCAATGTCTTTTTTTTTTTTTTTTTTTTTTTTAAGATTTTATTTATTTATTCATTTATCCCCCCCCTGCTGCCCGTGCTCGCTGGGTCAGCCAACCACGCCATGCGGGCGGGCCCGCCCCCACCAGGAGGCCCCGGGAACCGAACCCGGGTCCTCCCATATGGTAAACGGGAGCCCCACTGATTGAGCCACAGCCGCCTCCCCCAATGTCTTTTTAATATCCTTAATCTCTTTAGCCATCTCATTGACTTTATTAAGGAGATTTGTTTGAACATCTATGATTAGTTGTCTCAACTCCTTTATGTCATCTGGAGGCTTATCTTGTTGCTTTAACTGGGCCATATCTTCCTGTGTCTTGGTGTGGATTTTAATTTTTTGTTGGCGTCTTGGCATCTGGCTTACTAGATGTATTTATTCTGGGTGCAGTTTCTCTCTTTAGTTTAGGGCTTTCTTGCCCCTTCTCCCTTGCTGGTAGTGTAGTAGAAGCCAAGGATGTAGTTGATGCTGTAAGCTGTGGAGGCTCAAGCTGCCCTCACTTCCCCAAGAACTGGTGAAGCTTCTCCCACCTTTCTCCTTTGCCAGGGGTAGGGACAGAGCCACAGTGTGTGTAATAATCCAAGTTGTGCAGGCCTAGACTGTAGTTGCCCAGAGAGACTGATGAAGCTTCACGCCCCTTTATCCCCTGCCTGGGGCGGGGATGGAGCAGTAGGTATGGGCAGCAATCTATGCCATGTGGGTCCAAAATGACTGCAGTTGCCCAAGTAGACCTCTGACTATTCAGTCTGTGCCAGCCAGATGTACCTGCAGTTACCTGGATAGGCTGGTGCAGGGCCCACCAGACTCCTCTCTGCCCAAGGTGGACCTGGGGCTTAGGCTAGAGCTGCAGTCTGATCTAGATGGAAAGCAGCCGGTCCTTGCTAGCACTGTGATTTTCAGTCAGCCCAGCTTCCCCTTGTGTCAGGGGCGGAGTTAAAATGGCAGCTACTGTCCTCTTTCTGACTTGGACAGGTTCAAACTTTAGCTGTTCTTAGGATTATACATTAGCCCGCCGAATTTCCTAATCAGTAGCTGAAGTCAGTGGCCAACCATCTCTTCCTTTCCTGTGTTTGTGAAGTGGCGCTTCCAATTCCAGCCACAAAATAGCTCCCAAGGCGGCTTGTACTGCTAGTGAAGGATGGGCACCGGCCTCCGGGGCGTGGAGGGCTCTACTTATGAATCTTCTCTGCAGATGGGCAGTCTCCTCCTTCCATTCTTTCAAGGATGTTGCAGGATGCTCTTCTGGTTTCCTGGAGCTCCCAAACAGGTGTTCTAGATAGCGCTGAGTGATTACTAACTGTGTTGTAGGATAAGCTGATGCTAGGAGCACCTTACTCTGCCGCCATCTTGCTGGTTGTTTTTCATGCTTTCTGAATATTTTAAAGGTGGTGGCACAGGAGAACCACATCCAGAAAGTCAACTGTGGCCCAGAATGAAGGGAACATAGGGTTTCAGATGCTGCTCAGCACCCAGCAATGTGTGTTTTGTATCCACTGCACAAAATAGTTTTTCTCACCCATGACTGGTGGCAGATGCAGTAGAATCACCTGTGAAGCTTGTTACAAATGCAAATTCTTGGACCTCGTCCCAGGCCAACTCCAAATATCTGGGCAAGAGGCTCAGGGATTGGTGCTATAACACATCACAAATCACTGCATGTGGCTTTTTAAATTTTCTTTTTTATTTCTTTTTGTGCAGGTGGCTTTTAAGCCCAGTAAAGTTTGAGGACCACTGTCATTGACAAACGTATTCTGTACTGTGCATGTGTGTGTTTGGGGGGGGGGCATCATTTACCTATATCTACCCTGAAGGACTTATTATTGGGCTGGGAAGCTTATGGGGGAAGATGGAATCATAAGGAAACATGCCATGTTAGTTTACAAATGAGCAGCTGAAATGAGAGGGCTTACCCACCCCGGTGGCACGCATTAGTGGGATTACTGGCCTTGGACTCGAGGTTCCCAGTTTGCATTTGGGTCACTGTATGGAGACACACTGATCACTCTCCCTTCATACCCCATAAATAAATTCAAACAGATGCAGAGCAAACAGCCCTTATCAGGAGGGGTGGACTAGCTTCCTATTTAAGATGCTCGGTCTTGTTGTTGGCGGGGACGCCTGACCCTCCAGAAAGTGGCTTGGTTCTCCTTCAAGTTGGTGTAATATACCATGTAATAAATGATTTCCACTTAATGGCACAACAGAATTATTCTTTCTTAGATGTATGTGTAGTAAAAGTCAATATACACATTTATATCATTTATTTCTTCAAAATCTTATACTTAATTTGATATTTATAAAAATTGCACATTTAAGTCATGTGTATAATATGCTAAAGTACTTTAACTGTGATCTTAAAACTCGAAGTTTGAAATCCCACAATCCTACAGCATTCTGCAAAGGGTGGGAAAGGCTCACGTCAGGGCTGGGTGCTGACTGGAACAGTGGCGGGAAGTAAAAGTTTGCCCCGGTGGTGCAGGTGGCCTGTTGAGCTTCACTGATTCTTAGAATTTGGAAGTAGCCTTCTGGAATTAATCTTTAACTTATCTAAGTATGTTTTGTAAAACAAAATTTTCATCTTGCTGAGGAAAACCGAAAGGATTGGAGATCAGTTTATCCTCAAAGATTGAGGGGGAGTTAATATCTTCAAAAATGCCAAGTGTTGGGAAGCGGCTGTGGCTCAATCGGTGGGGCTCCCGTTTACCATATGGGAGGCCCCGGGTTCGGTTCCCGGGACTTCCTGGTGAGGGCAGGCCCGCCCGCACGGCGTGGTTGGCTGACCCAGCGAGCACGGGCAGCAAGGGGGGGGATAAATGAATAAATTAAAAAAAAAAAAAATGCTAAGTGTTTATCTTAGGGTAGAATCAGCAAGAAATAATTATACTATATTGTGAGGGATTTAGGCTATAAAGAAGAAACTTTTCCAGATGCTGAGAGTTGTGAACTTTTAGAAAGTCTTGCTGTGAGGAAAGTTTTGCCACCTCCATGAACTTTCGAGGCAAATGGATTATCACCTGTCTTGCAGTTTTCTTGAGTTTCCTCATCCAAGGCCATTGCTTCACCCACCTCCTATATTCCAAGATTCCCCAAATCCTAATCCTCTGGCCCTTTTGCATGTTGGGGTTCCAGTCCTTTATTTCCCACCACTTCTTGGACATCTCTGCCTGTATATCCCACAGCATTTCAAGTTCAACATGCCCCAAACCTAGCCCATCTTGCCTCCCAAATGCTTATTCTCTTAAATCAGATCAAATTGGTTAAAAACCTTGTTCTTGGTCTTCTTTTGCGCTGCCTAAATGAGAAGTCCCTGAGTCATCTTGGACAACTTCCTCTCTGCTCCCATCTTATTCCTGTACAACCTCTTTTACATGCAAGTGGGGCTGAAGCGTGTAGGCAGGGCCTGACTCAGCCTGCAGCTGGCCTTGCAAGTTGGCTTTCCCCAGGAATCAGATGATGAGATGGAGATAGGGGAGAAGGAAGTTATTCGGAAGTGCTCTCAGGATAGACATCCGTGGTGGAAGGGGAGGAGCAAGGCTGGGCAGGGGAAACCATGGGGCCTTGGCAAAGTCATAGCAAGTTCTCGGCCAACCCTACAGGGAGTGCTGATGCTGGGGTGGATCTTCAGGGATGCCCTCACGTTGACCCATCGCTGTAGATGGGCTTCCCTGGAAAGGGGACGTGAATGTGGTGAGCCAGCTCTCTTAGCCAAAGTAATTCCCAAAGAAGGCTGACAGCTGGCAGCTGCACCTGATGACCTTACTGACAGCTGGGTGGATAAGTTCCTGGGCGTGCAGTGCAGCATCTGTGACAGTCCACCTTTGGATTCTTTTGCTCCATATAAGTGGTGAGAACAAGTCCTCCAGGCTCTGGTGGGCCTCTTTTCCTGGGAAAAACGTTGCAGTTGGTTTCAAGGCTGCAGCACCTCAGCACCTCCTTCCTCTGCCCCCCTCAGCCTCAGCCATCTCCCCTGCGGGTCCGGACCCCCTGGGATCAAGGTCAATGCCTCTGTCAGAACAGTGAACCTCTTTTTTGCCTGCTGGTCCCTCGGAATAAGGAGTCCAAGGTGCGTGGCTGCCGGGCGTAGCTTAAAGTTCAACACGACTCTGCCGTGTCCACCAGTGGAAGTCTAACCTCTCCGAGGGCCGGAACCTGCCGAGCTACAGGGCTCAGAGGTGCAGGGACAGGAAGTGTACGTTCCCCAAGTGGGAAAAGCGTGGCCTTCTTGCTCCCACCCCGTGGTTCCTGGTGCCTCATTATTCATGAACTCGTATTTGTGAATTTCCTACTCACTACAATTTATTGGTAACCCCAGTATTAGCACTTGCTGCACTTCCGTGGACATTCGTGGACGTGGTAAAAAATTTGAGCCACCGAGATGCACGCTCCTGGCTGAGGTTGAAAGGGGCGATGCTCTGCCTCCCTGTTTCAGCTCTCAGACCGTAAACAAGTACCCTTTACACAGAGCACTTAGTGCCATGCTTTCCCACTTTTTCGTGCATCTTGTTGGTGACGTCGCTGTTTAAAGCGGCCCCCAGGGGTAGTGCTGAAGTCCGCTTCCTAAGCTCAGAGGCTGCAACGCACCGTATGGAGAGATACGTGTGTTGGATCAGCTTTGTTCAGGTAAGGCCCAAACTCAATGCTAAACAATAAACAACATACATCAAATAAGGCCTCTTTTTCCAAAAACACACTTAAAACAAGGTTGTGTATTGATCTGTTGACGACAATGTCGTGATCAGAGGCACGCGGGAACCTAACCCCGTATTTCCCCAGAAGCGAGGGCTCAGTGGTTTGCCAAGTCAGTGTTCACGGCAGTTTGTAGAACAGAATTACCACAGAGGAGACTCGATGTTCATTTTCCTACTGGGGAAAATAGGGACAGGAATAGGAATTCCATACATGCCCCTTGTCTCTGCCCTGTCCCTGCTCAGTCCCTGCCCGGTCCCTGCTCTGCTCATGTGATGACTGTGTCAGCACCATTAATAAATAAACATTTAAACATTCCCTCAGTTTAAGTACAGTAAGCATCTACAATAGAACTCCCAGAATTAAGCTCTTGGAGTCCTCAGTAAGTTTTCAGAGACCTAAATGTCAGAGACCCTCTGTCTAGACCAGGCACTGTCTCTGATGGCGAGACCCCAATGTGAACCTCCTGGACCCGGGCCCGGGGCTGGGGGTATTGTCAGCCCCACTTGATGTTCTGAGGGCTGCGAATGGGGAGCTAGTGGCTCACCCAGAGGAAATGCAGGAGCTGGCATCAGTGAAAGGGGGATGAACGCTGGGCCAAAAATTAAAAACAAGCCACAAAACCAAACTAAACTTTGGATGTCTTCGTTTCACTGTTATTTGAGCCCTTAGGGGATAGTGCCAGGTAGAACAAACACTGCTTGTTCAATGACTGCCTGAGGGAGGGAGGGAGGGAACGAAGGCTGGGAATGATGGGATCACATCCTGAGGTCCCTTGGACCCGTTTCACATATCTCCATGGAATAAGATTCTCAAGTCTGTGTACTAGTGCGAGGACACTAAGCAGCTTTGCAGTATGACGAGGCTAGGAAAGCGGCGCATTTGAAGTCCCCGCAGCCAAGGGCCCTGAGGACATCAGACCAGGGACCAATGGGGAATGTCAAACAAGTTGGCGGGGGTGTGGGGTGGGGAGTGGGGGGCAGCATGAGTGACAGCTCAGTCCTAATCCACCTCCTGCTGCCCCACCCAGGTGGGGAAGAAACTAGTGTCGAAATGCCAGTAGATGGAAGCTGGGAAGCCTGATGCAACTCCAAAAAGGAAGCCACTGGTTCACAGGGAAGAGACAAAGCTGAATGTGGCATTTAAAAATCACAGGGCAAGTCCTTGGGACAGTGAGCCACACTTACCCACTTAGGAGCAATTGCCTTTTAGCATTGAATAGGCATGCTGATTGGTCTGTGTATCTGAATATAATAGATACACATTCAAGGTCAAGTTACAGGGACTCAGAAAAGAGTGCAAGAGCCTGGCAGAGCTGGGTGGATGCCAAACACCTAGGGGGAAAAGTGACAGTAATGGTTTTAACAAATAATGATGCTGCGGGTGCCCAGGGCAGAGAGACTGCTGAAGTGAGTCAGAGTATTATGCTGGGACAAGAGGGTTTAAATGAAATAAAACACTAAGCATGAAAAAAAAAAATGAAATTGCTGATCACATCTCCTGACACCCATCCTGCTCGTTGTGCAGCTACTGGAGCTCTGAGCAAGTCCACCACAACTTGAGCACACAGTTTCTTTCCTTCTTGGTGAGACAGTTCGGTGACTTCCCGGTTTCCAAATGCCTAAAATTGAGTGTGAAATTGTGTATTGCTGGAAATTTTACTAAAGCCCAACCAAAATGTCTTAAATTCAAGCAGGGACTTCATTGCCCAGTAGAGTTGGACCAACTTATCTTAATTGTAGGGATGGCTCAGGTTACGGCCAAACCCAATGGGAAGTTGGGGGTAGGGGCTCCTGGGCTGCACCCTGATGGACTATAATGTCCCTACCCCATCAGTGTGGCTCCCCAGTCACAGGAAGGACTGGAGCTTGACTACTGATATGTACAGTGAGATTAAGAGGGAAATTCTCACTTTGACCTGTCCTCAAAGAACATGTGCTGCCATTTGAGATGATGACAGATTATATACAAATATACAGGTTCATAAAGTAAAAGCCATCTGGTAGACCACTTTTTCCAGTAGGAGGGTAACTGCTTGGAAGACAAAGTCTTTGAACTGGAGTTTAAGACTTGAAATACAGAAGTATCCTATATTCTCAAGTTATCCAAGAATTTATACCATTTATAGCTTTGTTATGGGTTGAGTTGTGTGGCCCCAAAAGGTATACTGAAATCCTTATCTCCAGTATCTCAGAATGGGAACTTACTTAGAAATAGGGTTGTTGCCAATGAGATTAGTTGAAACGAGGTCACTCTGGAGGCACGGGAGCTTGATAAGAAGGACAGAAGAGATGCAGAAGGACCCCGGGGGAGGAGGCCACGTGATGATGGGACAGGCAGGCTGGGGGGCTGCAGCTGCAAGCCAAGGAATGCCAAGGATTGCCGGCAGCACCCACAGCCAGAGGGGCAAGGAAGGAGTCTTCCTTATGGGTGTCAGAGGGAGCATGGCCCTGGTAAGACTTTGATTTCAAACTTCTAGCATTCAGAACTCAGGACTGTGAGACAGTACATTCCTGTTGTTCTGAGCCATCCAATTTGTGGTACTTTGTTAAGGCAGCCCTAGGAAGCTAATATGCCCATCATTCCATTTATACAAACAAAAGGCCTTTTTCTTTAGGATGGTATATGGGAGAGTTTCTGTGTGTGGATGTACATATGCGTGTTTTTAAAGGCAATAGAAGTTCTCAACTTATAACACAGATGTCATATCTAACATGTGTGGGGTTGGGAAGATTGAAGTATTAACTAGGGGCGGACAACAGTGAATGACCTGCACATAGGAGGCAGTGACTGAATGAAAACACACATTGGAAGCTGATAGCCTGTAAGGCATGGCTGTTAGCAATGCCAGGATTGAATAAACATCAGTGTGTGGAGAGAAAAATGCGTTGAGAAACCTGAGTAGGGTCTCTGTGGGAAATGAAGAATCAACCTAGCAGGAAGAGAAAATAGAGACAATAATCAATATGTCCCATGGATTCCTTTGCCTGATTAATCTTCTGTGACTGCACATATGGTCCATCCTCATTAACACTTATTATGGCACTCTCTGAACATCGCTATTTATAGTCCCTGGCAAGCAAAAGAAAGCTGCCGAGGGACCCTGGGGATGTGTGGGGTGGTGCCTTACTGTATTTGAAGCCATTTTCAGATAACCCACAAATACTTATTCCGCCATTAAAATCCAGTTAAGGGAGTGCAGACATAGATAAGAGGCTAACCAGAAATATGAGCAGTATGTGGTAGATGCTGAGTGAGAAGATTCCATGATGGAGCAGGAAGAGAGCTTTGTGGGCAATGCTTCAAATACATAAGCTTTCAGAGGGCAGGGGGAGGCATACCAAAAGATATTTTAGGAAGACAGACTTGCTTGCAGATTCAAGCCTAGATGGAGGGAGGAGAGTCCAGCGGCAGGAGCTGAGCTGAATGATGATTGTAGAATGCCAGACAGGGCAGAGAGCACCTGTTTTCTGGTGACGGCAGTGAGATTGGAAAGAAATAGAAGAGAACCTGGTTGCTGGTTGCATGTGGAAATTCAGAGAGAAGGAGGAATTAAAAGTGGTTTCAAGCCTGGGAGGGAAAGAACAATGTTTTGTTTTTTTTTTTTGGTAGAAAGGAAATCAAGAATAAATGCTAGTTTTGAGCATGAGATGTGGCAAGTTTGAGGTGATGAGCTCTTGGAGGTGGATTCTGATCATAGTTCAGAGTTGAATGGTTGACTGGGAAGTCATTTGCATAAAGGTGACTGTAGGTGAAAATTGAGAGTGTATGAGCTCCCTTAAGGGAAGAGGTTTGGAGAGAAAGATGATGAAGGAACACATATCAGGGGTATGCTAAAGCAAGTCAACAAAATGAAGAGGGGGCATCAGTGACTAAAGAAGGTGCAGTGAGAGAGCAAGGTAGAGACTCGTGATGGTATGCTAGAAAAAGCCGAGGTAGGAGAGAAATTCAAGGAAGAATTAGTGGACAATGTGAATTGCTACAAAGAGGTTCAGGAGAACCATGTCAAAATATTTCATAAATTTGCTGTTACAAAGCATTTGCCCTGTTTCTCTGAGAATATAAATTAATGTGCTCAGTCTTCAACCAGTATAAGTAACAACAAAGATGTATTTAAGGTAAAAAATTTGAGGTGATGGAGCACGTTGAAATTAGTATGTTCTGAGAGGAGATTGTGGGTGCACTATCCATTTTTATCCATCCATGCCAGGAGTGGCCTGTAGGGCAGAGGAGTGAACATCATTTGGGAGGGACCCTAGGGGGTAAGGACTAGAGATAAAAAGGAACACTGGAAAGAAGATAAAGCAAAGGTCTCAAGAAATGCCAGCAACAGCAACATTTCAGTTGCTCACAGTGACGGTGAGACAGGTGGAGGCAGAGCCTTCAGCAGCAGCTAGGGGTTTGAGCTCATATCCTCCTAGTTAAAATGAGCCATCCCCTCTTTGTTTATTATTCTCTTTTGTAATCTTTTTTTTTTTTAAAGATTTTATTTATTTATTTATCCATCCCCCCCCCCTGCTGCCTGTGCTCGCTGGGTCAGCCAAACACGCACGCGGGCGGGCCCGCCCCCACCAGGAGGCCCTGGGAACCGAACCCGGGGCCTCCCACATGGCAAACGGGAGCCCCACTGATTGAGCCACAGCCGCCTCCCTCTTTTGTAATCTTGATCACAGTACTTATTGGTGTCTCCCTATCTCACTAGATGGTGAGGTTTAAGAGCTCAAAGTTCTGTCTAATTCACTTTCCTCTCTTCAGATACCTGTTACATATTGGCTGTTCCATAAATATTTGGTGACTTGAATTGAATCAAAATGAAATGAATTGAATTGGATTATGCTGGAAAGAGATGGTTGCCCAAGATCAGAAGCAGCAAAGCATAATACGTGAGGACGTAGATTTTCCAGTAAGATTAGTGAAGACTCCAGAATTTCTATATTGGATGTATTGAGGAATGGCTGTCTATTTGGTAGGGAGGACAAGAAGATTTTGCCCTAAAGCTGCGTTTGATAGACATCATCTTGTTTTGACCTGATTGAATAGATCCAAAGCCAATTCTTAGTACTACCTTTGGTATAGATCTGGGTTGAAATAATTTCTCTAAGCCTTAGTTTCCACATCTGTAAAATGGAAACAATAATAAATGGAAAGAATCCCATTAGGGTGTTTGAAGTGTTACTGAGATAACGTTTTTGAATTGTTTAGCTTAGGCCTGGCACAAAGGAAACACTCTGCAAAAGCTATTATTATTATTACTGTGATATCTTAAGGTGAGTCATGCTCATAAAATATGAGAATGTTAGAGCTAAAAGGGAGTCAGAGACAGCAAAGATATAGGCTTTGGAAGCCACAGACCTAAGTAGAAATCCAAGTAAAACCTCCATATGTTAAAATTCAAATTCCAGGGCTCCACTCCTAGAAATTCCAATGAAGTCGTTCTATGGTGGGGTCCACGGGTCTCGCTTTACAAGTTCCCGGGTAATTCTGGTCCATGACCTCTATGGACGATGCTTTGTGAAATGCTGACAATCTCTTGAAGTCATAGGTCTTTACCCCACAAAATGGGGCAGTGGTACCTGCCCAATGGTTTCTTGTTTGTAAAGCTTCTGACCTCGAATCTGGCTTATTGCAGGCACTCAGAAACGCTGGCTTCCTTCTCTTAAGATAGTGTCTATTTAACTATGTCATCTGATCACATGTGGCCAGTCTCAGAGAAGAGACCAAAGTCTCTAGAATGTGTGAGAAGCTGACAGAAATCAAGAAATTTTATGAACATCAAGTATTAAAAGAGTAAAGAGTCCGTGAAACACATCAGACGTATTTTGAAAAATATAGGCCAGTCATGGAGTGGATTTTCCCTCCACATATCAGCCATGGGTGGAAACCAGACTCCACACCAATGAGCACACTTCTCTGCCTCTGGATGCTGGAAACCACGCCAGAAAGGGCTGCGCCGTCTCCGCTGGCAGCAAGCAGTGTGGTAGACGAGTCTTGGGAGCTGACCACTTGCCTGCCTCTGATTCATTAACGTAATGTTAGAGTAAAATTAAGACGGTATGATGACCTCAGAGGAGCTTTGAGGACAAGGCCAAGTCCACAGTGGACTGGTACGGAGAAAACGAAGCTTCAACTTGTCCGCGAGCTCGGGAGCTTTGGAGGGTCTCCTTGGCCACGTGTGTGCCCCGTCGTCTTAGGCGCCAGCTGCTGCCGCCACTGTAGAATGGGACGCTTTGAAGCCCTAGTGCCTAAAATAAGCTAGATGAGTTCATTGTTTTTCCTTCCTCTTGTGCTTTATGTTAAGCTGGAATTTAACTGAACTGCCACAGTGTGTGGCGTTATGTAACGATATAACTTCTTTGCTGTATAATTGGTGAAGAACTTTGTGATACTTCTGATTGGAGGAAAAAACACTCTAGAGAAATATAAGACTGTGTTTATATAAATGGAAAAGTAATCAACACCATCAATTCCCAATTCCCAGAAATGAGTTGAGGGGAAAAATCTACTTTTTTAAAAAAAAAAAACTTTTTTTCTTCCATGCAAAGAAAATATTTTAAACCGAAAATTTCCCCCTTTCCATCTGTTGTTTGTGGACATGGCATATATAACAGCAAGGGAGGAGATGAGAAAAAAATCTACCAAACGCTCGTTCTGTTTAACAGATTAGATTCAAATTTGTTTTTAAAAAGAAAAAAACTGGTAATGTTTTATTCAGGCACAACAATGGCAGATGTCTGCCTTAAGGAAAGAATTTTTATAATTATAAGCTTTCAAAAAAAAGCTTTGAAACAGAATCTGGTTTGTCTATGGGGAACTTTTTTTTTTTTTTTTTTTTAATTAATTCATTCATTCATTCAAAAAGCCTTGGCTGTTGGTAAAAGATAGAGTTCCCGCCCTTGGGGAGTGCCATGCCACTCCACTCCACTATCTATGTTTTATTAAATGACTTATTCAACAAATGAGCGGCCCGAATGAGCCAGGCACCAGACCTGGGTCCTAGAAGGTACTGAACAGGTGTTTGATGAACGGTTTGCTGACCTAGTGCCCAGAGGGAAGTTGTGGCTGGGAAGAGATGGTGGGTGACCCTGAGGTAGTGCACTTTAGTAGGGTAAGAGGTGACAGAGAAGGCCCAGGTTCTGCCACCTTCGGGCAGCAGGGATCCTGCATGTCTCCCACGGTCACACTATCTCACCTTCTGGCACCGCCAGCTCTTGCTTGGGTTCCCTTCTTTGGCCTCAGCCACTTTGTGATTCTCTCTCGGTCTCTCTCTCCCTTTCTCTCTGTCTCATATTAATTCTGTCTACGGTATTGTCATAAAACCCAAGTGGGTTTTCATCCACCAGATATACTCAATGTGACCAGAAGCCGGCCATTGGGCGGCCATGGGGAGCATGGTCCCCCTCACAGCTTAAAGTGTAGATTCCCATACACACATACTAAATACGTACACACACATTGCTATATGCACTCACATATAAATCTTTTCCTGAATTATGGACCCAAAACACTGGTTCCCCTGATGGGGAACACAGTACCTAGGACGAGTGACTGAAACGTGTGACGTAAAAGGAACATGCAGTTATGGATCCTTGGGAGAAAAATACCCCGCAAAGAGCTCGGCTGGCATTCAGATATCTTACCTACACCGGATCATAGATCAAAGACATTGGGTACCTTCTACGACTCTAAGAAAGGCATTTACATGAAAGGACCTTGCGTTTGGAAATTCTTGCCTCCCAGAGAGGCAAGTGCTAAAAGTAAACTTTGCCTTTCACGAGGACAGAGTCTGTCCCACAGCTTTGTCTGTCTCACGAGGACAAACCGCAGAGCCCAGCGCGGCGCCCGGTGCTCCAGCAGCGTCGGCGCGTCTCTATCGGAGGCAGGTCGCCAGGCATGAGGAGTCATTTTGGAACTCTGCACTGGGCAGCCCAAATACCCTGACAGGGTTCTTGACCAAGCACCAAATGAAAAAGCCCCAGAGGACACAGGCGGCAGGGCAGAGCACGGCACCCAGGGAGAGCGCCAAGAGCAGAATAAGCATTTGTCCCTGAGATCCAGGAAGAGGTTCCTGTCAGAGGAGCTCGAGGCTGGCAAGACGACCCCCACACTTCTCAGGGAAATTCATGCGGGGAGGACCCCTAGCTGGCTCTGGCTAAGGTGATCTGGGCATTCCCTGTATCAGTGGGGAATGGGGAAGTGGAAGGAACAATTTACAAAGGAAATACGAGAAAAAAGCAAAAGCAGAAACCAAACAAACCCTGATTTCAACTTACTGAAAATAATGTTCTAGTTCCAGCGGCAGCAAATTAAATTACCATATCCAAGGCATCTGAGTAATCCCTGGATACGCAGAACCCAAATAGACAGCTCAGCATGGTTACTTTAATGACTGGCTTGACTCACTGGATTGATTAATTAGACGGTGGGATCGGCTTTTAAGTCAAACGAAAATACACATGAATGGCAAAGAAGTTGCTTCAGCGACTTATCTAAGACAGTCACATTCTAGGAACCAGGGAGAGCTTTAATTAAACCTAAAAGAAATCAGGATATGGAAAAGTAAAGAAAAAATTAATACAAATGGAAAATAAAACCTCAAGCTCTATGTATTCATGAAGTATTGGATTACATTGATAAGCTGTTGATAAAGAGCTGAGAAACATTCTGATTGCTTTGATGGATTTTCTCTCCCACTTACTAGAAAGCGTTTTCCATGACATTATGTGACTGTTAGAAGGTTCCAAACCCTAACTAGGCAATAGGCGCTTCCTGTGTCAAGGATGATGACTTCATAGAGCAGACATTGTGTTTCAGGGAACTGACGGAGGGGACGGTGTCTCTTAGAAGGCAGCTACATGGGACACAAGTGAGAGATTTGGGTCTCTAATTTGCTCTGGCTCAGTAAGATAGCATTTGGCGCAGAGGGGTGTGTATTTCTGGCCCCTGGTGCTTGCACGGTTATGTAAACAGACCCCAGAGAAACGGAGCCACCAAATATCTTTCACCCTCCTATTTAACCATGCATGTGTGTGCACGGCTATTGTGTTTGGTGTCAGCAAACCCAAACCAAGAATATCCTTTATGCATCTTGCGATATCGTATAATGAAATCACTTACAAAATTCAATGTACAAAATAAGACCATATAAGGCAGTCTTTCTATTACGTTTTTTTAAACCTCTTATTTGTTCAGTGTCAATCTCTAGCTACTTCCTGTGTTGTAAATACTGCTGAATGAAACGTGTATACTCAGAGCCAGAGCATCTGCCTTGAGCTTCTGTCTCTAAAGGGGGCCACTCTGGGCCGTCAAACCCGAGTCCAGACACTGGACTGCACGGTCCTGGCGGTGGAGCTGGCCCTGACCTCGTCCCTCACCATACGCGGGAGGGCTCTCTCCTCGAGATTTTATGAGGCCGATAGAACTCCTGGAGGGTGATTGAGAGGATATGGATTAGAATGGAAACTGTACAGTTTACCAAATAACTGAAGTATGATGACATGAAATGGGGTCCCTTGATGGGGACCTTATAGAGCCCAAGTTTTGATTTTTTAATTTTTGGGGTGAAGCTGCCAGCAGCTTCTCTTACATGGGCAGGAATGGGGTCAGCCCGAAGCATGTAGTTTTTCATTTTACTTTTATTGTGGTAACAAATATATAAAACACAAAATTTGCCATTTCAACCATTTTCAAGTATACACTTCAGTGTTACTAACTGCATCGACAATGCTGAGCTGCCATCACCACCATCCGTCTTCGCCCTCGACGGAAACTCTTTACCCGTTAAGCGAGAACTCCCCACTGCCCGCTCTCCCAGCCGCCGGTAACCTCTCATCTACTTCCTGCCACGATGAATTTGTCTAGTCTAAGTATTTCAATAAGTGGAATCATACAACATCTGTCCATGTGCCATGCCTATTTCACTCAGCAAAATGACCTCAGGGTTCATTCGTGCCGTAGCAAGCACCAGAACTTCCTTTTAGGGCTGATCTCTATTCTGCTTGTGGTTACAGCGCAATTTGTTTATCCATCATCTGTTGATGGACACGAGTTGTTTCCACCTTTGACTGCTGTGACTAATGCCGCTGTGAACGTTTGTGTACAAGCACCTGTTTCAGTCCGTTTTCGACATTTTTGGGGGGTACATAATTAGGAGTGGAATCACCAGGTCATACGGTAATTCTGTGTCTAACTTTTGGAAGAACTGCCAAACTTTTGCACAGTGGCTGCATCATTTTCCACCCCCACCACCAATGTATGAGGGTTCCAATTTTTTCACAAACTTGCCAACGCTTGTTATTTTTCCTTTTTTTTTTTTTTAAATAAAAGCCATCCTAGAGGGTGTGAAATGGTATCTCATTGCGGTTTTTATTTGCATTTCCCTGATGACTAGTGATGTCAAACATCTTTTCATGTGCCTTTTGGTCATTTGCATACCTTCATTGAAGAAATGTCTATATTCAAGTCCTTTACTCACTTTTAAATGATTTAGGAGGTACCAGGGATCGAACCTGGGACCTCATGGGAGGCAGGGGCTCAACCACTGAGCTGCACTTGCTTTTTGTTACTGAGTGTTTTTGTTATTTGTATTGAGTATTTTTCTAATGCAGCCTCTTTGTTATGAAGATGTAAGGCAAGCAGGCCCTCTGCCCTGGGGAGATGCTGTCACTGGGCTTTTCACTGAACTCAGCAAACGTCTCGGTGGCCAGAGTCGGGGCGGGTGGACTAACTGGCACGAGGAACCGCTATCTCAGTCCTTCCTGGATTGGTAGCAGGTCACTAGGCTGTCATTTGTGTTTTCACAAGTCGATTCTCTGCTGGAGAGCAGGGAAGCACCACGACACGTGCCGCGATACACCATCAGACGCTGTCTCTGCCTGGGGAACCTCAGGGAGCCCCCCGTGGGCTCGGCTGGACTAGAGCAGGCGGGCGACACAGTCAACATATTTTCTTGATAGAAATAGCATGGCCACTGTAAGGTCTATTGCAACGGGAAATGCTTTGCTCCTCCTTGGAGCAGCCCTTTGGCTGTGGAAAATGACAGGAGAAATAGTACTGCATCCTGAGTCCTATTAAAATAAATGATGCCATCATTTCATTTGTTTGAAAAGGACCTAACACTGTGGGAGAAACATTAGAGAAGAGAATTCTATTCATGGTTAGGTCCTTCTTTTAAAATTGAACTATTTCATCTTTTTAAATGAAGATTCTCATTCACCAGCACCCTCCCACCCCCACCCCAGAGTCCCATAATATGATATTTCTCCATGAGTGATTAGTTTCTTTCTCTACACCAATATTTTTGGAATTGTTGTTTTGTGCCTATGGAACGAAAGAAAATTTGATTCAAAAGATTAAAAACACATTGTTGCTCCTTCTAATTATAAAGATTAAATGCACTGGGTTTAGAAATAGCAGGTATGTACAGCAGGGGAAGCATAGCGACTGAGAGGCAAAGAATTTCCTTGTTTGTTTGTCTGTTTTTTGTTGTTTATTATTATTACTGAAGTAGTGAAAATGCTTTAATATAATGACTGAAGTGATGAACGCACAACTATGATTGTATCAAATGCCATTTATTGTATACTTTAGATAAATTGTATGCTTTATTAATATGTATCAATAAAATTGATTTGTAAAAAAAAAAAAAAAAAAGCGCTGGGCTTCATCTGAACGGTGAGTTTAGAGTATAAACATATGTTCGTCCTGATGTTTGACGAGCTGAGCGAGCACATTTCGTCTGCCCCGAGCCCTCGTGGATGGGCCCTCCTGTGTGTAGGTCCCTGAAGCCCACTCGCTGCCCCTGTGCTTCTAGCGTGGGGGGAGACGAGAACACGGAACCCCCGAGCAAGGGCTGTCAGGAGGCATTTTGCGCGAGCCGTTTGAGTGGCTCAAATAAAAACATTAAACGTGATTTCTGGAAGTGTTTAAATTTGTCTCTCATTACACTCAGATGAATAAGAAAACACTTCTTTTCCACGTGTCTGTATAAATGAAAGGATGCAGAAAAAATTATGTCCCGCCTGTGTTCAAAAGCAGAGGACACTGCTGGCTGAAGATGGGGCTCTCTGGTGGGAAGCAGAGGACACTGCTGGCTGAAGTTGGGGTTCCCTGCGTGGGAAGCAGAGGACACTGCTGGCTGAAGTTGGGGCTCTCTGGTGGGAAGAGGACACTGCTGGCTGAAGTTGGGGTTCCCTGCGTGGGAAGCAGAGGACACTGCTGGCTGAAGTTGGGGGTCC
>JAKSZT010054335.1:15081009-15103738 GCA_026826555.1 Tolypeutes matacus | reverse complement strand
CCCCCATTCCTGCCCACTTGGGTGGGACTGGCTTCCACTCCCCCCCCCATTCTTAACCTGAGAGCAGAGCAGACTGAGGCCCACCGCCCTCCTCAGATGGGCTTTACCCCACCTACCTGTCAGCATCTGCAGACCCTGACCCAGCTCCGGACAGCTCCCAGCACCCTAGAACTTGGTGGTATCTCTCACGGCCATCCCAGAAGATATGGCCACTTGGAATCGTGGCACCTGGTGCTTTAGTCCAAGGTGATGGAATATGTAGCCAAATGGAAACCAAAGCTGCTCTGAAATGATTTTGGAGGACATGGAAATTGGTAAAACTCAGCCCACTTTTTCTGAAGTTTTTGAGGAGAATGGATATAAGTAGAATTGTAAGCCTTCTAGTTCAAACCATAAACCTCCTATTATTTGTTGGAAATCTCTCCGTTCAGCAGTATAGTATTTTTAAATTATTTATATCAGAATTGCCCACTAGGTTTGGAAATGGATCACCTGGGGAACTAATTTTAAGAGGGCAGAGCAGATAAAAGGTTACAACACACCTGGGTGGCAGAGCGGCTGTGCGGAGATGTGGGGGGGGGGGGGGAAATGTGGGGGGGGGGGGGGGGGGGGGGCAGGGGGGGGGCCTGAGAGAGGGGCCTGTTTTTCTCTGATGTCAGCAGCACCTCTAGCCCCAAGCACCTGCTCATTTTTCCTCAAAACTGGAAGGAAGCCCTTTCATCGAGGCTCCAAGACGGCTTCACTCACCAGATGTAAGAGGAAAATTTATGAGCAATAAAACCGACTTTCTGGAACAACCATGGGGTGACACGGCTGGGGATGAAATAGCCACGGGGCCACATGGTGCACAATCCCACCTCCCCCAGCCCACCAGCGGGGCAGAGCCCGGCAGAGGTGCAAAGGGGTTGGGTCAAAGGTGAGCCTGACCCCGAGGCGCGGGGGTTTAACAGCAAAGCAAGCGAGCATGCCCAAGTCGTGGAATGCTAATTATTTACAAAGGCGTCCAGTAGCTGAAATTCTACCATTAGAGACTCATTCCTTGGGGTAAAAACAACTTCATCTAAAAAGCTGACGCTCTTAAGCTGCAGGAGGGCAGGTGGCACAGCTAAGGTGCCGATTCTGTCTTACAAATAGTTTCTGAGACTATTTTCTGTAAGAGGCGAGGTTGGAAAAGGTGAAAGTACATTTCATAGTCTTCATAATTTTTTCCCTCAGGCCAGCAGCCGATTCCAGAGGCTGGAGATGGTTTGGCCTCGCTCTCTTGGCCGTGTAGGTCTCCACAGGAAGAGCAGAGAGGAAGAGGCCAGAGCAGCCTTGGATGAAAATTGACATTAGGCAAATGCTGGATGTGCCTGCTCAGTCGAAGCAAATGGCATAAATGACCAAATGGAACACGTTCCCAAAGACTCTGCTAGGGTACCTGCTAAAATGTTAGTGCTGCGACTTCATGCAGCTTTGATCTGGTCCTCCTTCTCAAAAGGCTGTTCTGTGGACAGTTGCTTTTATGCAGTCGGTGGGTAAAGGCATTGCACCTTACGTCACGAGCAAAGGAGAGCCAAGGTCCTCAAAGCTCAGCCACAGATGGCTAAAGCTCACAAAACCACTGAGAAAACACACTCGATGTATGAAAACAAAGCTCACGGCTAACACTGAGCCCCTTCTTTTGCAGTGCACGGTCTTAATTTCATGTTTTGATTCATAAGGAAACCGTGCTCTAGTCTGGAAAAAAATTTCAACATGGAAAACCATTCAAAAAGCACCAACACCCAAGTTTAGCTGTTCAGAGCAGTTTCTTTTTTGGATTAAAAGGAACTGAGGGAATGGTTACATGCCCCAAGCTTGAGGAGAAAGTTGCTGATGTGATGGCATCACGCTGCATTCACTGTGATGAAAATAGAACGACCTTCATCATAATATTCTGTGGTTAAAAATTTTCTTGGCAATGTGGCATTAATAAAAAGTCTGCCAAAGAGTGAGGAAACAAATTATTGTTAGCGTGAGAGCTATTTAACTATTTATGCAAGAAACCTTCTCAACTTCAGTATGACTTCACTCTCTAAATGCCAAAGGAAAATTACATGGGTGCTTGCTGACGTGTGCATGCACATGTACACATATGTGAATGTACAGACATGGCTATATATATGTCCATGTGTACGGAAATGTCTATATATTTAAACAGATGTCACTTTCGCGGCTTATCAGCATATCTCCGGGATGCCAGAACTAGGGAATCTAGGTGGAAAATAGCTTCCTGGCATCACAATCAGTTCTTTTGCCCCTTCGTATTTGCTGGACTGAAGCATGTCTTTGAAAGAACATTTAAAGCCCTTTGTTCTGTGCCGGGCCCACGTGCGTGTGCAAAGCCGAGGCCGGGAGAGGGGACCCTGCCATGGTGCGGGAAGAAGGAATCACTCCCGCCCGTTTCTGCCTGCGCAGCACGGCGCCCCCTGCGGGAGGACAGGGATCTGTGCCCGGTAGCGACAGCGAGGCACCAGGGCGCAGGGCCGGGCCGGGGAGTGCGGCCCGCGGCGCGTTCCAGAATGGCCCAGCGGGGAGAGAACCTGTGCCGTGTGCTCTCCAGCCCTTCCTGTGAGGCTGCTTCCAGGAACTGAATTGTGACAGCATTTACCTGGGGATTTAAAGGAAGAGGAGGATCACATCGCCTGAGAGTGTCTTCAGCCTGAGAGACAAGGAAAGCAGGGGTCACTGTGAGCTGATACGGGAGTGGGAGGGCAGCTACCAGAAAGGCTGTGACTGCCCCCGGGGCAGCCAGCAGTTCCTAAAAGCTTAAGGAGGCTGCCCTCTCCCTGGCAGTCATGGTCCTCAGGTCCCTCCAGGCCAGCACGAGGCAGGAGAGTACACCGGCCCCTCTCCTTTCCTCTTGTGGGATAATATTACTAACCCTTGCTGATAAGGTACTCACAGTGTCCCCAGTTTTCAGTCATTTGGATGTACCTCAAGATAAGTATGCTGCTGACGTAATGTGAGACAATTTCCTTGAGAAAGGGACGATAACAATGACATGCATCAAATGCTTAATATATTCCAGACGCAGTTCTAAGGGCGTCATTTACATTAGCTAATTTAATCAAAGAGAGGGAACAGGCATCACAGAAAACAGCATTTTTATTGTTGGCAAAGTGCTGTATTTTTAAAATCTGAGATTATTAAATAGGGTCAGATAAAAGTGAAAATGTTTGTGATCTATGGTCAAATTTAATATAAACAGGGGACATGAAGAAGCGAGCCATTTGTAAT
Organism: Tolypeutes matacus; assembly: GCA_026826555.1. Taxonomy (NCBI): domain Eukaryota; kingdom Metazoa; phylum Chordata; class Mammalia; order Cingulata; family Chlamyphoridae; genus Tolypeutes; species Tolypeutes matacus. The sequence continues at coordinate 15,100,477 of JAKSZT010054335.1, read as the reverse complement.
GTCTAAACCTGGCAAGGGATTAAGAATGAGGGTACAAAAGGAGCTCGTGCATGTCAACAACCACCACACAATATTCCCATAGTAAAAGGGGCAACACACAGAAGAGGCAGTTTTGGGGAGAGGAAACTCTTTGGACAAACAAACACATGAAGAGGCGCGCAAGCTTCTTCACGAAGAGAAATGCAAGTAAAGGAATGAACTACCCTTTTGGACCCACTGGCTCGGCGATAGTCAGAGAGCCGGGTGGCCACGCTTGGTGAGGGTGTGGATTGAGGTGCCGTGAAGCCAGGGTAGCGAGTGGGGGGCTGTGACGTCACCCAGGCAAGGGTGAGCCGCGGGTGCCCCTGGGAAACTCTCCCCACAGTGCCCTGAGGGGCTTGTGGTCAGGGAGGGCGAGGCCACCTGCAAGGGGCGCGCAGGGAGCCTGCCAGAGCTGCCCAAAACGTGCGGAGTGCAGACTGCACTGCGTCGCAGAGTTCCGCTGGCACGAGTGAAAAACGTCTGCACCAAGCAACAGACACACCTTGAAAAAACTCGCGCGAAGATGTTTGCTAAACACGCTGGTTTCGAGGGGAGCGGGGAAAAGAGGATCAGGAAGCAAACAGAACCAGAGAGGGGGAAACACTTGTGAGCACTCAACTCAATTCAGCCTCGTAAACATTTATTAAGGCTCTCCTTTTTCCAGACACTTTATTTGAATTTGCTCTTTTTGATGGTATCTGAGCGGAAATATGATTTATGAACACAAGATAATGAGACTGTTTGTAGTCTTAGAGAATTGCATGTACCACATGAACAGGGAGAAAAATAGTTTATTACTGGAGAAATCATCTTCTGAGAGCTATTATGGTAAGATAAACCAATGAATAATAAATGAGAGAAAATCTTCAATGTAGCTTTTATCTCTAGTGATACTGGAAACCATTAAAAACCAAGAAGCATAATTAAAAATAAGCCAAACAGAAAATAATGTGATTAGATTTGGAGACGATCAAATTCTTTAAATTATTTTTATAGTTAAGCTTCTATGGAAAATAAAACCTTAGAGGTATACTTCAGTATTTCCATTTGTAAGTCCCAAGTTACACCAAACTCAAGTCCTAATAAAACTAATCTTTAGTCTTCCCAAATTACTCATTCATTCAACAAATATTTATTAAATACCTGCCATGTGCCAGCTATTGAGACTCAATTGCCATTATTACACCACAATTTCCCCATTTGTATCTCTACCCCAACTCCTCTGAATTCTAAACCTATATGTCACACAGCCTTCTTTATATTACTGCTTGACTGTCTCAGCAGTTGCTCAAATGTTCAAAAACAAACTTGTGATTTATCTCCCCACCCCCACCCCACCCCCATCCCCATTCTTCCTTCAGCTTTTCTCTCTCACAGATCAGCTCCATTGTCCATCTAATTGTCAAGCTGGACATCAAGGAGCATCATCCACATCTCTCTTTCTCTCTCTGCCACTTCTCATTTCCAGTCACTCACTGAGTCTGTTGATCTTATATTTTAAAAATTTCTCAAATCCATTCACTCTCCTCCATCTGCAGTTACCGTCCCAAGCCAGGTTACTATATCTCTCGTTTCTTGACTGGACTCCACGCATCAGATCTGCCCAGCCCTCCACCTCATTCTCTACACTGAAGCCAAATCTGCTCATGTCATCTCCTGTCCCTCCTCGTCCCTTGAAAATCTCCACCTCCTCAGTTGAGAATAAAATCTTTAAGGTAACCAGTGATGGGTTCATGGTATGCTTCCACCTCTCTTTCTAGCCTCATCTCATCCCACCCTCTCCCTCACTCTCTTTACCCTTCCACACTGGCCTCTAATTCCCTTAAAATCACCATGCTCCCTGCTACCACAGGATCTTTGCACGTGTTATCCCTACAGCATTGAAATGCTTGTCCCTTCTCCCTCCTTGTTCCCTCTTTCCTCTTTTTTTCCTAGTTCATTCATTGACACATTTACTTATTGAGGAACTACTATATGCCAAGTGTTGGCAATTCAATAATGAAATAAACAAGGTCCCTGCCTCCTCTTGGAGCTTTCATTTTGGTGGGTTAACCTCTGGTGGAGTAAATCTGACTTCACTCAACATCCTTTCTCCAGGGGAATATGATCCCCCAAACTAGATTAGGTCTCCCTGTTACAAGTTCTCGAAACCCCATGTTCTCCCTCCTTCTGGGCAGCACCACGTGTACTTATGCATTTGCTTGAGGGTTTATTTGCTCAATGCCTGTCTCTCCCACCAGAGCCTGTTAGGGCAGGGATGTGTCTGTTTTTACTCATTACAGTATCCTGGGAGCCTGTCACATTGACGTGGAAAATGCTCAGTGCAGTAAATATTTGTTGGTTGAATAAAACGTGAAGAGGAAATGGCCCCTGCCCTAAGGCTGTCTTCTGCAGACCTCAGTGCCCTCACACCGCCTGTGGGGTTGACCAGATGCCCGGGTTGCTCTGGGACTTGTGTCCACGGGTCATTCTGAGGTACCTCAGGAGAGCGGCCGATCTAGGGGGCCCCCAGCTGCCTGGCATGGCCTTTCTTTCTTGGGATCCTGGGGGATTGGACCATCAAAATGGTGCTGACATGCTGATTTGGGTGACTGCGCTCTGGTCTGATGTAGGCCCAAGAGTCTTCATGTACACTGACTGGACGTTGGACACACTCTTCTCGACCCATTTTTCTAAATTTGTGTTGAGTCTCTATGTCTCATGTGGGCCTGTGGATTTTGTAATACATTTAAAAATCAAGTTACTTATATAGACCAGGCCTCAAAAAATTAGTTGCCTGGCTAGGCGGTCTCGAGTGAGGGTGTGGAATAGTTGTGTTGGGAGATGGGAGGCAAATGGTGAGATACTCACAGAAGGGTGGCCAGGCGAGGTGAAAGTTTTAGAAGCCAGAAAGCTGAGGGTTCTGGTGGAATTTAAAGAGCTTCAGAACAAAGATATAGGATTGTCAGGGGAAAGCATTTTCCTTATCCTGTAAACTACTGTATCAAGGTGCTCCAGAGAAAGAGAACCGACATATAATTATATATAATTATATAGATTCTGGCACCTTCCAGAACATGCCAGAAATGTCCAGTAAGATCCTATGCCCGTCCACCTTCCAATGCTGACTCCATCTTCACCCCTGACTTCTGCAGGGGCCCTTTGCAAGAACAGCTCCGCGGCCACCTGGGAAGCTCCAGGCAGATTTTTAAAGTAATGCTTTTTTTTCTGATGATAAAAGTATGAATCTAGAAAATTTGGGAAATATTAAAAGAACCAGGAAAAAATTAAATTCCTTGTAATGCCCCCCCGCAAAGAGGGACCTGCTGTTAAAGGGCTGTGTCTTTCCTCCCGGTCTTTTTGTTGAAACACACACAGGTAAACGCAGATGCGTCCGAAGCAGGGAATCCTGCGGGGGCCCAGACCGAGCTCTTCCGATTTTGGCTCTTTGGAAGTCGACGAGGCTGCGGGGTTTGAGTGCTCGGGGCGACGATCTGCAGGGGGGTGGGCTGGATTTCTGTTGTTGTCTTGAGGCCCCGGAGGAAGGCACTGATGAGGACAAAGGCAGCGGGTGGGGAGAGCAGTGTCTCTCTCCGGCTGGCCCTCGGCCGGGCTTGCAGCCTTTAGGGAGAGGGGAATTGGAACAGCAGCTGGGCGGCCTGTTTTTAGGAGTTTAGGGACACAAAGGGTGCTGCTTTGGGGCCTGGGAGACAGTCTTGGATCTGGACGAGGGCCTGTCTCCTCGGTGTGGCTTGCACCTTGGCGTTGCTGCCACACTTAGGGGGTCTCTGCCTACCTTTGGGCCGACACTGGCGGTCAGCTATGAGCACAGCCGGGGTCCTTTTTGTAGGGACCCTTAAAGGGGATTCAGGGCTCTGCTTGTGCAGTGGGAGCAAAAACAGGTCCTTTGGCATCCGACTCCTGGAGTGGCAGCATTTGTGTCGGTAGGCTGCTGATGTCCGAGACAGGCCGATGACGCATTTCTTAGTCTCTCTCAATCACGCGTTCCCAATTAAAATGGAAATATAGTCTGTCTATACTATTTTGTATCCTGCTGTTTCTCACTTACTAGGATAACTTCTCCCATACCATTAAATACCTTTATTTTTTTGCAAAAACGTTAAGCATATAAAGCAAGTGTCAGAAAAAGGGAGATGGTCCTTTTTGGTAATCTCTCCAGACATGAGGAACTCGGAGTCACCACAACTGGGGACAGGGGGAGGACAATGGAGGAAGAGGAGAAAGCGTAGATGCTTGTGTGTTAGAAAGCAATTGCCATTAGTCATCGATGAACGCAGAGTTCTTGGCTTCTCACCCACAGACCCAGGTGTAGGGCAAACAAAAAAGAAGGAACAGACAAGATTTGAACTTCAAAAAATTAAATGAAAAATAAAGAGCAAGTAATATTTGAGAGAACCACGAAATACTCCACAGGAAACTGCATGCTATTAAATGTGCAGACAATAGTGAGTGATGAAATAATCATTGCAGAACTGTGCCGCCCAAACTTCTCGTTCATTCCTCGAATTTAGTGTGCATGATGGATTTGGTAGGTGGCTGTCTGGCTCCTAGGGCAGGACTTCGCATATGGGAGAACATGTTTCAAGTGCCCAATAAAGTTTGTGGAAATAAAATTGAATGGAATGTGTCATGCACATATTTGTACACCGCAGTGCTTTATAATAATACGTGATAAATCCTTGAAGGAGCTAACAAAGAAACAATGAGAGACAGCGTGGGAAGAGGGGAAGAGTGTGCTCCGATGTTGGGAAGACGTCACTGTGTGGTGCTCACACCAGTACATTAGCAGATGATTCTGAGTCCCTTGCAGCAAGGGTGCAAAGTTCGCTGCTATGTGTTTCTAGCATCCCATAACCTTATACATGTGTGCTAGCCTGAGTCTTAGACCCGCTTGAAAACCGTACCTCTCCTTTTCTTTTCTCTTTTAATTTAATTTCATTATTATCAATTCACTTTATTCCACCAGCAAAGCTCTTGATACTGTAGAACCATTTTGAGCTTGGATAACCACAAGAATAGAGGTCACAGTAATGGAAAAATGGATACCAGTAAAGTAAGCTGGTTTAGGAGGAAGAACATGAGTGGCCCAACGACAGAGCATCTTATTACCCCTCTCCCCTCTTCATCCCTCTGAAGCATGTATTGTAATCCCTATGTTGCAGATGAAGCTCAGAGAGGTTGAGTGACTTCCTGGGGTCACACAGCCAGTAAGTAATCGAGCCATGATGCTAACCAGCCAGCCAGGCTCAAAATACCCTCATCGTGTGCATTCATCTATCCCTTCAAGGAACATTTATCAAGTGTCTACTATGTGTCGGCACTCTTCCAGGGGCTGGAGACGTGTCAGGGAAGGAAACAGGTAAAAATCCCTGTGGGGAAGACAGGCCTTAGACCAGATAAGGGGACTAATGCATGTAAATAGTGGTAAGTGGATAAAAATAAAGGAGGGAAGAGGGAAAGAACGTGTTGGGGGGGGAGGTGGTAGGCTCGATGGTGCACCTCAGAAAGAAACGCATTCTTAGTCTTTACCCGTTCCTGTGAGAGGGAGCCCATGGTGAAAAGGGCCTACTGAGCATTTTATTTTTGGTTGAGGTGTGGCCCAATGGAATGAGGTTGGACTTCATCTGGATTTATGGAGTTTTATATAAGCAGAAGAAATTCAATAACAGAGAGAGAATGCCATGGGGAGGAGCCAAGGGAACAGAAAGAGAGAGGAGAGGACATTGCTGCAGGATAGGAGTCAAGGAAGCCCACCGCTGGGTGGGAGGAAGCAGGCCTTCTAGCCCCTGAAGCCAGGAGCCAGCCAGTTCCTCATGTTAAGCCCACCCATTTATGGTATGGGTCTTAGCAATTTTAGAGCAGGGAGGCCTCGCTGAGAAGGTGGCATTTGAGTGCAGACCTGGAGGAGGTAAGCAACGAGCCCTGCAGCCTGTGGTCGGGAGAGAGACGACAGTGACGCGGACCAGGGAAGTGGCAGGCGAGGTGGTGAGACATCCTCGGATCCAGGATGTGTTTTAAATGTAGAGTCAAAAGGATTCCTGACAGACTGGACGTGTGGTCTGAGGAACGGGAAAGAGAAGATGACTTGAAGGATGCAATGGGGAAAATGGAGCTGCCAGCAACTGGGCTGGGAAGAGAACCGGTTTTGAAGGGATCATGGGGAGCTCATTCTGGGTAAGCTACAACTGAGACGAGAGAGGGAGGCCAAACACCTCCATCCACCTGGCCAGCCAGATTTCTGTAGAAGGTGTCCACAGCGGAGGTGGGATTGTCCAGCCTGCATTAGGGATGCTGAGCCGTGTTTTGGGGAGTGGGGAGCTGGAGTGTCCTTCTCTGGTACCAGGGGAGGCGCTGGCGCTGGAGCACATACCTTGGACTTCCCTCTCAGTGCCAGGTGCATAGCAGGCGTTCCATAAATGTCTGATGACTGAATGGATGAGCCCCCAACTTGAAATCAAGAAAGGAGCCCCATACCCACTCACATTTCCTACACTGTCTGGGGGGCAGGTCTCACTTCTTCTTACCCTCAAAATAAGAGTTTGAACCTAAGCCCACCCATCCTGGACACCCCACCCATCCTGGACACATGGGACGAGTGTGTTCCTCAATTTGGGTTTCACACCCCTCCCTCTGGAAGTTGGGTCCAGAGCATTCCAGGCTTTGGGCAGAGTGATCCCGTGAAGGGGCTGCTTGCCAAAGTCCTCTGGGGGTAGGGGACTTTGGAATTCTGCTTCCTTCACGGAGCAGCTAAATGAGTTCGGGCAGACCATTTGGTCCCTGGGTCCAACCACTGGAGCAAAGCAAGAGTCAGCTCTGTACCCAGGGAGCACACGGCCCGGCCATGGGAGACGAGCACTGAGCAAGCCTGGGGCTGCAGCTGGAGCTCATGCCTGGCACTCCACTTTTTGTTTCCTCTAGCTTATATTTGAAAAAGGAAACTAATTGGTTTTAATAAATATTTGCCAAATTGAATTAGTGTAGATTGTCTCCAACATGAAAAAAAAGTATGTGATGGTTCAAAAGCGTGATGTTGGCTGCTGACTGTTACCACAACGACGCCAGCAGCTCCAAACGCAGTCCAATCTCTAGGACCTGCTACTGAATTCAGAAAACTTCTGAGACTGCTCAAGTCTCAGACCCCGGGAGGCTAGTGTGCAGCAGAAAGTAACAGGATTATTACAACATCACTAGAGACTGCAGGGTCGTTACGAGATCACTAGAGAGTCATTACAAGATCACTAGAGGTTATTTTCTGCATTTAATATATAAATGCTAGATCTCTACCAGATATGAGTTTTCTCTAAACAATAGTCAGGAATAGTTATGGCGAATTACCTTTCCCATTTACTTCCATGTATTTGGTGGAAGAGCAAGACAAGAATAAACAGGAATCTACCAGGACAACCTACACAAACACTTGGGCTTAACTGGAAGTTTTGACATACCTGACATACCCACCCCACCCCCAAGGCCAAATAAAAACCGTGTGCTCTGACTTGCTAGTAGAGAGAAGTTCACGGTCAATTGCATAGGGAGCTTCGTGAAACGCTTCCCTGACCAAATGTCCTCTGAGGAAAGATGCCTCCGTTATACTCAGAAGCCCATAAATGTGATCATTTTATTTCAAGCCTGACCCAAATCAGAGACTAGGAAATCTAGGCTAAAAGCAATCTGTCAAATAAATGTGAGTGCTCTGGATGTGGCTTTGAGGAGAAAATATAATCATATGGAACTATCGTGTTGAAAATGAGCACACAGTAGGTCCTTTTAAAATGAAGTCATCGAACACAGAGGTCGTTACTATATTGTTGCCAACATCTGCAAGAAAAGTGAAAAGTTTAGGCAAACAAAAAAGTTTTCAAAATCAGCAGTTTTAACACGAGGTAGACAGAATTAGAAGAGGCGGTGGACTGTCGGGAGGCTAATTGTGCAACGATGGCAAATCTACGTGGAAATGCTCACAGAAGAGTTTAATTTCAAAGCCCATGCGGTTAACTAACTTAAAATGTAAATTTGTGAGGACCTTCAATAATTAAGAGTATGTTAAAGTAAATTGCTCTGATTTGTTTCCAGTTATGGACTTCATTCTTTAGTCAATGTGCTCTCTTCCCTCGGTTCTGATTTTCATTTCATCACAAAGAGGTAAAACGCGGAGTAGAACGTGTGGCCACGTGGCCCTGGCTCTCAGCAGGGGCAGACAGACCTCAAGGAGACCCCCTCTCGCTTTTTATTCTCAACAGTTTCCTTACCCCACTATTTTCTTGAGAGGAAATCTGGTGCTCTCTTTTCCTGGTCACCAACTCACGTCCTTTCAGGACTGGCTTCTAACAAGAAAAATTTCCTGAGCAAACCCATTCCATTCTTTTTATTGCTCTCGCCTTTCTATTTCCTCTCTCCCTTTTCTCTCTCTCTCTGTCTCTTTGACTCTTCCTTTTCTCTCTTCCCTCCCCTCCCCATCTCTTCTCTCTCTCTGTCTTGCTCTGCCCCCCTCTCTCTCTCCTATTTTGCTGTCCATGTTATGTCACCACACGCTTGTGTTTTCTAAGTGTCATTTTAGGGACATATCCTGCTTCCTTAATCAGATCATGAGCTCTGTGTGCTTTTTCTTATCTTTGCACCTTTCTATTCCTCAGAGGACATGCTGGAACACTCTAAGGCACTCCCTTACCAGGTGCATGTGTGAAGTTGCCCCAGTTGGCTCTCCCAGCGGTAAATGGAGAGGAAGGGAGAAGCCATCACGGGTTGTTGGCCAAGCTTTCTGACCATGGCTTTTGTAGCAAAAGTAGAAGGTCAGCTTGTGGAAGAGCTCCCATTCCCTCACGGGGGATAACTGGACTCGGGAGAAACTAGGGGCTGACAAGACGACGGCTCGCACCACGGCCCGGCAAGTGCTGCGGCCAAAGGGGCAGGGAAGTTCTGCTCAGGGCAATGTCCAGCTCTGGGTTCCCCGCAGTGTCCATTTGGGGAGATGAGTTAAATTTCTTGAGGTGACTTATGCCTCATTTTCAGGAGGTTCTGGAAAATGAGTGTAAGGAGCCATTGGCATACTTTCTTTCTCCTATTTTACAGTCTGACGATGAACAGAGCTTTCAAGGAGAGAGGCTTAGGGTGCACTGCCCTCCAGGGTCCTCTCAGAGTCTGGGGGACTTGGACTCGGCCTGGCCGTCTTGGGGTGAGATGGTGGGTTGGGAAGTGGCCCCGGCGTCCTGGGTGCTGTTCTGGGGGCGCCCGGCAGCTGGCAGCCTGCCCCCAGCATGTTGCTGGCAGCTCTGGCCAGCGCTAGACTGTCCTAGCGCCCAGTAACCGTTTGTTGCCTTAAAACTCTTCTCCAAGCTCGGCACCTTCTTGTGAGAAAGTTCTGAAATCCTGGAGGAAGAGCATCCATGCACACGTGAAAAGGCTGCTGGTCTAGCAACAGCTCATGGCACAGCACTTTTAGCGGATGCGCTATCTTCCTAATTCCATTAGGACTTTCTTCCACCTCAAGAATGCACGTGCCTCAGAGACAATTAGATTCATGCTGTATGCAGTCCCTTAAAATTAGACTCGTACAAATAGTGACGTTTAGGCTTTCAGAGTTATGGGCTTGGGGACTGACCAGGGATCTCAGGTGATGCTGATGCAAAGACAGATGGCACGGGCCTTTATATAGAGAATCCCGAAGAACCCCGGAGAAAGCTACCAGAGCTAATAAACAAATTCGGCAAAATGGCAAGGTACAAGATCAAAATGAAAAAATCAGCAATGTTTCTATACACTAGTAATGAACAATCTGAAGAGGAAATTTTAAAAATCCATTTATAATAGCAGCTAAGAGAATCAAATATCTAGGAATAAAATTAATTAAGGATGTAACTTGTACACAGAAAATTATGAAACATTTCTAAAAGAAATCAAAGAAGACTTAAAAAAAATGGAAGGACATTCTGTGTTCATGGATTGGAAGACTAAATATTATTAAGATATCAATCCTACCCAGAGTGATTTACAGCTTCAATGCAATCCCAGTCAAAATCCCAATTGCCTTCTTTGGAGAAATGGTAAAGCCAATCATTGAATGTATATGGAAAGGTAAGGGGACCTGAATAGCCAAAACCATCTTGAAAAAGAAGAATGAAGTTGAAGGACTCACACTTTTTTATTTTAAAATTTATTACAAAGCTACATTAATCAGAACAGCATGGTACTGGCACAAGGACAGACATACAGACCAATGGAATCAAAAGGAGAGTTCAGAAATAAACCCTCACATCTATGGCCAATTAATTTTTGACAAAGGTGCTGTAGCCGTTTGGCAATTTGATGTAATTATGAATTCCAAAAGTAGATATTGGATCATGCTTGTAAACTGGTCTGCTAATCTGGGCATGATTAAGTTATGATTAGGAGGTTAACTGGGCCATGTCAGTAGGGCATTGAGCCCCACCCCTTGGTGGGTGGGGAATCAAATATAAAAGGCATGGCAAAGATAAGAGGGAGCAGTTTTGAGTAGCAGTTTTTGATGTTGGAGTCTTGAGCTGGAGCCCCAGGAAGTAAGACTTGGTCCTGAGAGAAGGCCCTGGGAAAAGAGATAAGTCGTTTGCCTGAGAGTCTACAGCTGACCTTGTAGAGGAAGCAGGAGCTGAGCCCGGAGAGAAACGCAGCCTCGGGAAGAGAGGAGCCCAGGAAGCCTGAACCCTGGCAAACGTTGGCAGCCGTCTTGCTCCAACACGTGGCAATGGACTGTGGTGAGGAAAGAAACTTATGCTTTATGACCCGGTAACTGTGGGCTTCTACCCCAAATAAACACCCTTTATAAAGACCAGCCCATTTCTGGTATTTTGCTTCAGCACCCCTTTGGCTGACGAATACAGGTGCCAAGTTCACTCAAGGGAAAAGAATAATCTAACAAATAGTTCTGGGAAAACTAGATATCCACATTCAAAATATGTAAGTGGGCCCAACCTTACACCATATACAAAAATGAACTCAGAATAGATCAAAGACCCAAACTACAAAATTCCTAGAAGAAAACATAAGCAGGTGTGTTCAGAAACTTGTGTTAGACAATGATTTCTTAGACTTTCCACCAAAAGCAAAAGCAAGAAAAGAAAATACAGATAAATGGGACCCCATGAAAATTAAAATCTCTTGGGCATCAAAGGACATTAACAAGAAAGTGAAAAGACAACCAGCAAAATGGGAGAAAATATTCGGAAACCATATATCTGGTAAGGGTTTAATATGCAGAATATATATAAAAATATTAGACTCAACAATGAAAAGACAACCCAAGTTTTAAAATGGACAAAAGACTTCAATAGATATTTCTCCAAAGAAGATATACAACTAGCCAAAAATCACTTGAAAATATGTTCAACATCATTAGCCATCAGGAAAATGCAAATTAAAACCTCAATGAGATGCTATTTCATATCCACTAGAATGGCTATATTTTTTTAAAAATGGAAAATAACAAATGATGGAGAAGATATGTATAAATAGAAAGTCTGGTTCATTTGTGGAATGTAAAATGCAGCCTCTGTGGAAAACAACTTGGCAGTTCCTCAGAAAGTTAAGTACAGAATTATCATATGACCTGGCAATCCCACTTCTAGGTATATACCCAAGAGAATTGAAAGCTGGGACATGAACAGATATGTGCACACTGATGCTCATAGTGGCATTATTCACAATTGCCAAAAGACGGAAGCAGCCCAAGTGTCCATTAACAGTTGAATGCATAAGCAAAATGTGGAATGTAAATACGATGGAATATTATTCAGCCATGAAAAGGAATGAAGTTCTGATCCATGCAACAAGATGGATGAACTTTGAGAAAATCATATTGAGGGGGGCGGATGTGGCTCAGATGGTTGGGCGTCCGTCCCCTATATGGAGGGACCTGGGTTCGATCCCTGGGACCTCCCGGTAAAATAAAGAAAAATACAGAAGGCTCACACGAGTGCCCCCAGGCCCCGCACACGCATGCTAGGCCCCACCGAGCCATGCGGCAAGATGATGACATAACAGGAGAGAGACACAAGGGAGAGCCAAGATAAGATGTGCCGAAAAACCAGGAACTGATTTGACGCAGGTGGCAGAACTCCTCTCTCCCACATCGGAGGTCTAATCCCGGTGAAGACTGGAGGAGGAGGATGAGAAGAGAGGGCAGGAAACAGACACAGAGAATTGCCCAGTGAATGGACACAAAACAGCAAAATGGGGAGGGGAGGGGGTTAAAATGAATAAAGTAAATAAATAAATAAATATTTTAAAAAAATCATATTGAGTGAAATAAGCCAGACACAAAAAGGCAAATATTGTATGATATCACTGATATAAAATAATTAGAATAAGCAAATTTATTAGAGTTAGAAACTAGAATGCAGGTTTACCTGGGGCCTGGGTGCTGTAGGGAATAGGGAGTTAATTCTGAACTGGTAAAGAGTTTCTGTTTGGGGTAATGGGAATGTTTTGGTAATGGATGGTGGTGACGGTAGCACGACAATTGTAAAGTAATTAACACCACGTTAAAAGGGGGAAATTTTAGGTTGTATGTTACTAGAATAAAAAATTTTAAAACACCAGGGACTGTACAGCACAAATAGTGAACCCTTCATGTAAAGTATGGACTATGGTTAATATTTAACTATAAAAACATTGTTTCTTCAATTGTAACAAGGGTCCCCCACTAATGCAAAATGTTAATAATAAGGAAAACTGTGTGTGGAGGGGGGTTTATGGTAACTCTGTTTCTTCTGCATGATTTTTCTTCTCTAATTAAATATAAATTTTACAGAAGAAGGAGAAGGAGGAGGAGGAGGAGGAGGAGGAGGAGGAGGGGGAGGAGAAGGAGAAGGAGGAGGGGGAGGAGGAGGAGAAGGAGGAGGAGGAGGAGGAGGAGGAGGAAGGGAATGGGATCTAGAATCCAGCAGCAGTAAGAGCGTTGACCTGCTGGGGCAGGGCGACGGCTCCATTTTACATCATAGATAAGCACAGATGAACATGGACTGGGAGATTTGTTGTGGGAGGCCGTGGAATTTATTTTCCAGTCGCTTCTGTCTTCTCAATAGAAGCAGCAGCAAGGTCAGCATCTGAGTGTGGGGATGGACGAGAAGGTGTTGGAAGTCGAAGAAAGGGGAAAATGTGAGGCAGGGAGCGGAAGAGTGAAGCACCAGGAAACAGGCAGGGTTACTGGGCTGGGTCAAAGGCCCCTTGTGACGCGTGGTTTTGAGATTAGAGACCATCAGCATGTTGGTGTTTTTCTACAGTCTTGTCCAGTTGATCAGGTGTAGGAGAGAGGCAGGTGGAGAGGTGAATTTAAGCAGGATGAAGGTTTTGTCAGGCTAGGGCTGAGAAGGTCCTGGGAATGAATGCAAGGGGGTGCTACTAATGGCAGGTAAGAGAACCCAAGCCTGGAGGACAGCGACAAGGCCAGAGGCCAAAGGAGTATCAGGGAAGTGCTGGTGGGAGGAAGATGGAACGACGGAAGGTGGATGCTTGGAGTTGACTTTGAGAGGTGATGAGTTATTGATAATGACCAAGTCTCGGGTCCGACATGGGAGTCTGGTCAAAGTAGGGTGGAGGTGAAAGGATCAACCAATTTAGAGGTCAGAACGTTGGACAGAGAGTCTGCATGAATAAGGAAACCATCACAAAGATGGCAAAGTAGCGGTAGGGAGAAAGGCTGGGTCGGGGGCTGAAGTCTTTGGCGAATGAGGAGACTGTATGGTTGAACAAAGAGGAACTGCAGGACTGCAGATGCTTCAGCCCAAGGGCGTGCCTTGCACTGGCCCAGGGTATGGGGAGGGGTGGGATGGAGAAACGAAGGTCTGGCAGAGGCAGCGGGGAGCAAGGGCGAGTCCTGCCCGACCTCTGCTTTCCCATGGTGTTCCTTGTCTGTTTCCTTTTCATTTCTCTCCTTGAGTGCTGCTTCCACATTTTGCTACTGGGGTTTGAGGTCATGTTCATTCTTTGAAATGCCACTTCTGTCCTTCAGGGAACAGGGGAGTGAGTGAAAGGCGTCCTCCTGCTCCTAATGCACCGTCCATGACCAAGGATGGGCCTAGGGGCCTAGGGAGGGGGGTGAGGCTGCTGGGGGACTCTCGGTGGAGCCTGGGGGCAGCTATCTCCCATCAGACCTGGAGCCGGGGACTGGGCCAGACGGGGCAGTGGCTCAGTGCCAAGCTAGAGTTTGGACTTTGACTTCCAGGTAAGAAAGGTCACTGAAGACCTCTCAGGCAAGAACAAAACATGGTTTTGGAAGGTTAGCCAGCAGAGACTGCAGTGAGGAGAGAAAGAAGGCAGGGAAGCCTGCTGGGTAGCTTTGGCAGTAAGTTCTAGGGCTTGAATTGGGAGAGAAGAGGTATGGAAGGGAGTAAGAAATGAGTGTAGGAGATATTTTAAAGGAAGAACTAACATGACCGGATGTTTGAATATGGAAGACAAGGGAGAAGGAGGAATAAGAGACGACCCCAAGTGATACAAAAAACAGTGGCACCACTTACACCGACAGGGAAATGAACAGGTGGGCAAAATTTGAAAACAAGATTTTTTTTTTTAAATATATATAATTTTTATTTATAAAAGTAAAATAGCACCATTGGGGAAATTTAGAAAATACAAGGAAATAAAAATAAGAAAACCATTTGAGGAAAGTAAAATTTTGATGTATATTTCTTCTACCATGTGTGGATGTGTATAGTTTTAAGCATACATTAAATGTCTTACCTATTCTATAACATGATTTTTAAAAACTTATGGTGGTGAACCTTCTTGCAATTGCCCTTCTCAACAACTCCCAAACTCACCGTTCAATGGGCCTAACGCTTCCCCACCTCCTCAAGCACCCGCTCTGCGTGCATTTCCCTTTTGCTTTGGCCCTCACCCCTAGCAACCTGTACTCTAATTTCTGTCTCTGTGAGCTTGTATAGCCTCCAGTATGTTCTTTGTAGTTACCATGGGGCTTTATTATCTTAAATCTGTAACAATCTTATTTGCTTTGATACCAACATAACTTCAATACTATACACAAACTATGTTCCTATACCCTCCATCTCCCCACCTTTATGTAGTTCCTGTCACAAATTACATGTCATTAGGTATGAGTCCAAAACCACTGATTTATCATTACATTTTTTTAAATTGTGGGTAAAAATCAAGTTTTTCACAATACATACCAATATTTGTAAAATGATATATAAATATCTATGCATATATGTGCATTTGCTTACAAAAATGTTATATATATATATATATATTTTAAAGGTGCTTAGATTGCCTAAATATTACACGGAAACTACAGGGATTCCCATGTTGCCCACCTCCCACAGCTCCCACCACATACCACACAAACATCTCCCACAAGAGTGGCCCACCACCCTCAATGGACTTACACATCCTGGGGCCTTGCCATCAACCATAGACCAGAGTTCACATCGTAGACCACACTCTCTCCCACACAGTTCTGAATGGTGTGTGCTGATTTAAAATGGCCTACATCTGTCACCGAAACGCCACTCAGGACAACCTCCAAGTCCCGAAAAAGCCCCTGTATTTAAACTGCCCTTTCCCTCCCTGCCCCGAGAGCGTCCAGTGGCCACCGGCTCCACCTCACTGTTATAATTTCTTCCATTGCTTGAATCACAATATGTCTACAACAGAATACCATTAAGTCCACTCTAGTCCATAGTTCTTCCCCCAGTCCTGAGGGGACTGGGATGGTGATGTCCACTCCACTTCCAAGTGAGAGAGGACTTATATCCCATGGATACGGTGGATGGGATTATCCTGCCTGCAGATGCAGGCTCCCTTCATTCCCTGGGATGGCCATTGTCCATCGTCGTCTCCTCGCCAGGTGACTTGGATAAGTCCATTGAGCCGTAGGAGTTGCAGCTCCACCGAGATTCCACGCACACCTGGCACATAGGTAGGCCAGAGGCTCTAGTCTCTGGAAGTATACCTAAAAACTCCAGCATCACATATAGGCTTGAATAGAAGGGACTGATGAACCATATTCAGGGAGGACTTATTTGAGTCCAACTCTGTCACTCTCAGGAGCACAAATTCCAAAATACAGCCCACTGATAAGGCGTCAGTCTCTGGGGCTATCCCCCCTTATATAGGACCTGGGTGTCTCCAGAGCCCTCAGGAGCCCCTCTGTGTGGGGTGATATACACTCTGGTGTTCTATGAGATCCTACTGAGGCGTGCGTAAGTGTTACCTCTGGGATGACCTCCCGACTCCCTTTGAAGTCTCTTAGCCACTTGAACTCATTTGTCTTTACCTTTTTCCCCTTTAATTCAAGGTCTTTTTCCAGTTGTGTTGCCAGTTGGCACTTGGTATTAATCCCTCGTTGCCAGGGAGGCTCATTCCCGGGAGTCATGTCCCATGTTGGGGGGAAGGTAATGCATTCATATGCTGAGTTTGGCTTAGAGAGAGGTCACATTTGAGCAACAAGGAGGCTCTCAGGCAGCAATCCTTAGGCACCCCATAACAGTAGGCTAAGTTTCAGTTACAAGAGCAAAGACTCATAAGGGTAGTCATCAATAACAAGAACTCATCAGTGGGCCATCCTCTTTTGACAGACACTGTCCCTGCACTCAGAGGACTGTTGCTGCTCCCTTGGAGAATGTGGCAGAGCTCTCCAGGCTGGGAATTCAGATTCCCTCATTTATTGAGTGATTGTCCACCCACCGTGACTGTGCCCCAGCCTTTGATCATTTGAACAATTTTATATATCTTTCATGTATATGCAGATGAACTTACTCCCATGAATCCCCCCTCCCAGACATCCCAACCAATAATCCTCTGCAGCACCCATTGTAACCCTTCTGTGATCTAAATCTTTCCTGACCATGTAGCCCATATAATAATAAAATACACTTAATAGGAAAAAGAAACATCAATGATAAGCTTAAATGCAAGAGATAAACACAAGGAAACTCAGGAAAAACAAACAAACAAAATCAAACAAAAAACAAAACAAAACAAAATATAATTAGTGTATTGAGACATTCAAAAAAATGGAAAAAAAAAAAAAAGAAATGCCTTAAAAAAAATTATTCTTTTTTCCTTTTATCACTATATTATCGGATGTCCGGTGTACCGTGACACCTTCCCCCTCTCAATCCCGTGTCTCCCAAATTTTCATTTAATTTTCAAAGAAGTTTTAGGTCACAGCAAAGTCACACAGGGACTACCAGAGAATCCCAGATACCAAACCACCCGACCCTTCCCCACCCCATATTAAAACCCTTTTTTTTTTTTGATGTTAGCATTGTTATAACTAACTGTTATACAGATAGCAAAATATAGCAACTAAGCATTGTCAATGGTTTACAATATAGTTTACAATTTAGACGATACAGCTTAATAAGTTTTGATGATATTTACCATGTCCTGTGTCCATTACTGTAAGGTAATGAAAAACCTTTCCCATGACCACTAAATACCCCCTGTTTGTTCTTTTCTGTTCCTTCCTCCCCCTCCCCCTGGGGCATATGTCACTCCCCTCTCTTGACTCATGGAATGTCAAGATTCACAGTTACATACCTTGGGTATTACAACCTACCCTTCCTAATCTACCCACCTGTCAACGCTGCACCACCACACCCAGTAATATCACTACCCATCTGTCCTATCCTTCAATATGCAACTATACTCTATCCCTTTACCATAGATTATGTCCATATGGGTGATGGCTCAGAGCCTGCTCTTCTCTTACTCTCCTTTGTTAACCTATCTTTCAGACAATGGTACTCAGAGACTACTCACTTTCCTCAGTTCAAATCAGTGAGGTCATATACTGTTCATCCTTCAATGCCTGGCTTGCTTCACTCAACATAAGGTCTTCAAGATTCATCCACATTATTCCAAGTGTTAGCACGTTATTCCTTCTTACAGCTGAGTAATATTCCATTGTATGTATGTACCACATTTTGCTTATCCGTTCGTCTGTTGATGGGCACCGGGGCTGATTCCAACTTTTGGCAATGGTGAACAATGCCGCTATGAACAGTGCATATATCTGTTTGTGTCTTTGCTTTCAGTTCTTCTGGGTATATACCCAGCAGTGGAATTGCTGGATCATACGGAAGATTCTATTGTTAGTTTTCTGAGGAACCGCCAAACTGTCCTCCACCGTGGCTGGACCATACCACAGTCCCACCAGCAGTGGATGAGGGTTCCTATTCCTCCACATCTTCTCCAACATTTAGTGTCTGCTGTTTTTTTAACAGCTGCCATTCTGATGGGTGTAAGATGGTATCTCATTGTAGTTTTGATTTGCATTTCCCTGATAGCAAGCGATGTTGAACATTTTTTCATGTGCTTTTTAGCCATTTGTATTTCTTCCTTGGAGAAGTGTCTTTTCAGGTCACTTGCCCATTTTTTATATGGGTTGTTTGTCTTTTTATTTCCTTTCGCTCTTTGAGCATACTTAAGACCATTTTTTAAAAAAAGTCTTTGTCTGTAATGTTCCAGGTCTGAGCCTTCTCATTGATGGTTTCTAATCCTTTAATCTTCTTCTTTACCTGGGCCATCACTTCTCATTTCTTTATGTTTTATAACCTCTTGTTGAAACCTGGACATTTTGATATTTCAGTACGTTATCACTGGAATTTAGACTAGGAGGCATCTGTTCCTTAAGCTTGTATAAGCTAGTGTTATGAGTTTTCCTTGAAAGAAGAATAAAATAAAAAAAGCTTTGTGTGCTGCTTCAGGGCTTATTCATACACTAAGTTTAGAGAATAGGGGTCTCCTGATCTTTCCTGTGCATGCATGTATGGCCCTAGGAAATGCCCCACTTACATGGTTCTGAATGTTCCCTCTTCCCTAGGAAACAGTTTCCTCACAGTCCCAGGCACTGCACTGTTTATGTCCTACATCCTGGAATCCCTTGCCCCAGGTAGCACAACTTGACTACTCTCTCATAGTGTTCTGTAGGAGAGCCCAGTGAGCCACCTTCTACATGCAGGACAAGTTCTGGGATTGTGAGTTCCTCTGGCTACCACCAGACAATTAGGGCCAGACAAACAGGCTCCCAGTATGTGCACAAGGATTACTCTGCTTCCTCCATCATTGGGACCAGGGATCTACACTGGAGGAGAGTGCTGAGACCCTGAGGGATGGGGTGTGTGTGTGGGGTAAGCCAGGACACCACTAGATCCACCACTTTTAAGTGGCCTTTTTCTTGACTGTGCACTCACCCTGTTACTGCAGTCCTTTAATTGCTTTCTGGAGCTTAGAAAGATGTTCCTGCCATTTCTTGCTGGGTGTTCAAAGTCCTGAAGCCTCTCCCTCCTCCATCTTAATCAGAGAGAGCAGGGCCAGGCTGTCCCCTGAATAGAGGAAGGACCAAAACACTGGGGGCACATCATCAGTATTTTGAGGGTGAGGATTTTCAGGCAACTCTGTCATCACTGGGTCAAGGGTTCAGACCCCACACCCAAGTTTGATTGGTCAC
>JAKSZT010054335.1:15069462-15080609 GCA_026826555.1 Tolypeutes matacus | reverse complement strand
GCTATTTCACTTTTTTTCATGCTCATCCAGCTTGCTCTCTCTTAGCAGTTGACCTGAACTTTTATTCTAAGGAAGATATGAATCACTAGATTTAAGTGTCATGCCTTTCCCTCATTCCCTCTTTCACCCTCTCTTCTCAAAATCGATTTGTCTATACCTTCAAATGCCTCCAAATCTCTAAGTAGTTCTACCCATTCCTCCTCTTTTCTCTTTTCAAGAAGATATGATCTTTCCTCACTTTGGACCAAAACTTGTTGACATGTGTTTCCTGTAACTTTCACACAATTTAAAAAGTCAAATAATGTTGAAAGGTTTATTAAAAAGCCATCAATCCCCCAGTTTTGTCTCTTTTGGCTCTTGTATAACTGTTGCTTTTTTTTCTGGGTGTTTTACTTCCATAATTTAAAAAATAATATGCATGTACCATTTTCTCTTAAATCATTAATGTAACTGCCCAGTATAGTTATAATCACAACTTTTATTGAAAAAAATAAATCATATTATACTATGTAAATTTTATTCAAGTTGAAGCAAGTAGTGGTCTATGATAAATTTTCTTTGTTATACAACTTTCAGTTTTTCCCAAAGAAGTGATTTTTTTTTTTACTTTTCTTTGAAATGCTGGCTACATTTTCTTTATATACTCCCCAAACAAGTAAAATCTTTCTCAATAAAATCTGTTAGTAGTTTACCTGTTTCTTTTGTTTAATTCCTGGAGACATTCCTCCTGAAGCTGTCTGTCTCCTGATCCAGTCTGGAAGGCACATATTCCAAGTTGGCTGCATCCTAGGACTTCTTGTGCTTCGATCTTAGGATTTCCCTTTGTCTTTCCTCTGCCTGTATCCCCTGTGTCACACAACTCATGTCCTCTTCTTTTTTGGTGTGTTTCCTTGTTTTGGTGGAGTAAATACTTCTACAGCCTCAGAGAAAGTATGCAAAGAGTATTTGAGATCTTTCATGTCTGAAAACATCTATTCTAGCATCATATTGGATTATTAACTTGGTGGGGTGCAGAATTCTGGGTTAAAAATAATTTCTGTCAGAATTTGAAGGCATGACTCCATTGTTCTCTAATTTTCAATGTTGCTTTTGAGAAGTCCAATGCTATTTTGGTTCTTTATTGTTGTAGCTGTTATTTTAATATGTGAACGTTTTTCTCCTGGAAGCTTTAGGATTTTTTCTTTATCTTTGGTGTTCTGAAACTTTTCAGTGATGTGCCTGATGATGTAACTTTATCATTTATTGTGCAACTTTGGCTCATTTAAATGGAAAATCGTGTCTATCAATTCTGGCACATTTTCTGTTTTCTGTGTTCTATCTCTCTTGAATTCTATTGGTTGCTTGGTCTATTTTCCCTTTATTTTTTGTATGAGTTTCTAAGAGATTTTCTTAACTTTATTTTCCAGTACTTTTACCACATTAAAAATGTTATTTTTATTCATCATATTCTTAATTTCTAAGAGTTTTTGTTTGTTTGCCCCATGGTTCCTATTTTTCATTCTCATCCTGTTCTTGTATCCATGATGCAATCAATATCTTCTCTTACCAGACTATATTTTTATGAGTTTTATTCTCTCTTTCATGAGGAGATTCCCCTCATATCTGTTTTCCTTGGCAGTTCCTTTGTATTTAAGAATGAGTCACTAAAAAGCCATCTGCAAGCTTTGTGTGCACAGACTGGCCTCATGACAGGTGGAACTTTACAGTCAGGTGCTCTGATGGAGCCCTAGTGCTACTCTGGGTAAGAGAGTTGGGGGTCTTAGTCATTCAGTCTTCGATTTAATCTGATTTTCAGCCCCATGCCTCACCCCTGCTTTCCTCAATATCTGATGTCCCCAGTCAGGAGCCTCTTTGGGTCCATTTTTCTAGAGAGAATAATTCTCATCTCCTGTGGGGCTAGGAGATGGTTAGTACCTGGCTGTGCTGAGTGAGGGTGGAAAATCGGGATCTAACTGCTCCTGTTTCCAGGCCTCCGTGTCCCCATCTTCTTTCACCATGTCTCATATCCTGAAGCTCTCCCTGAGGTATGCCAGGCAAATTGCATTGCTTCTAATTTATATCTCCCTTGCCTAACTCACTTTCCAATACTTTATATTTGCTTTTCATACATTAACATCTCAATTTCATTGAAAATAGATCTGTCTTTAATTCTCATTGTGTTGGGGGGATTTTTGAGGAAGGGAGTAGAAACATCTCGACTCCGGTAACTTGATGCCTTAAGTCCCTGATGCACATTCTCCAGGTTCTGGATATGACCTTGTATACAACGTGTTTATTGGTGTGCAGAGCGGTTTCCAGCTGTGGCAGCAGCAGCAGCATTACTTAGGAGGACATGGGGGTGGGATCCAACCCCTCAAGCTCTCCGCTCTCCTCAGAAGACACGGAGCCCACCAGGACCAGTCTGGTTCCGCGGGCTGCAGAGGCCACCACAGCCCAACCTAGCGACTCCCCTGTCTGCTTCAGCTCCAGAGAGCGCAAGCCACACCGTCACGGGAACCCATCTGAAGTTGTCTTGAAGTCTTTAGGGAGCTCCCTTTTGTTCACCTATTTGGCAGCCTCCTGTCCATCACCGTCAGTGTCCTTGCTTACACTCCCTTCTCCACCATTATAACACTCTGGCTGTATGTTCTTGTTTCTCTCTCCTTACCTCTATTTTTAATACCTTGGAACCTTAAAACCATGAACAGATCCTTTATAAATACAAAGATTTTGAAATTAAGTTTATCACGTAGTCTGTATCATTGGGCTAAATGAGCTATCTTCTGGAAACTTCTCTGATTGCTGAAAGCTTTGCTGTTCGCCTTAGGAGATGTATCTGCTTTATCCAACCCTTCGCCCACCCCCAAGCTCAAGTTCAAATGTGAAGCAACTAATCAGCTTGGTACTTCTTTTTAATCACTGCTCTAAAAATATCCTTTAAAAAAAAAACTGTTGGTTAAATATATTTAGCAATAGATAAGATCTGCCCTTAGCAAACAGACCATACATCAATAAGTGAATACTTAGGCTAAGCTATTTTCCATGAGACCCATGAAGCATTTCTAATTGAAACGTAACAAGCCACGACCCAGCAAACTCTAATCCTCAGCTCTAGAAGGGAAATGTGATGCTGCTTGCAGACATACAAGCCTTTTAATCTAGCTGGAAGAGAGTGTGACTGTGCCATTGTGTGGTGTAATTTTTTAAACTGCTGAAGCGTCATTATTTATTCCATATTTATCGAAAAATGTAAATGCCACATTTAGCAGAATAGGAATGTCTTTGTTCCCTCCTGATGGTTTAATCTTATTGATCATGATAATATATTGGAGCCAGAGTTAGGAATATTTAATCAAACACGGGAACAAATTTGTCGTGCTTATATTTTAAAGGAATTGATCAAAGTACCTTCACTGGCAGCACCTGAAGCTCTGCTGACTTGGGGCGGGCGTGAGCGCTCAGCCCTTACTCCCGGGGGACCCCGCTGCGTCTGCGGGAAGCTTCCTCGCGCGTCCCGAGGCGCAAAGCGCTCGATGCGGCGGTAAAGACGAGAGTGGGAACTTCCCCTCGTCTGGGGCTTTCCCTGGTTGAGTCGCTTTTGTGCGCTTTCCCCCCTACGTGACCTTCACAAACCTCAAGCTTCGAGGGCAGCGGGCAGCCACAGCCACGCCCATCTTACAGAGCAGGGCCTCGGGCTTGGAGATGGACCTGCCCGAGGTGGCAGGGCGGCTCCAGGCCTTCCACTCCCCATCGAAGTGTTTACAGCGGTTCTCACTTCTGCACACCTACAGGGGGCACAACGTGTCCAAAGGGCTGTTCGGCTCCGTTTTGTTGTAGGTGGGAGGGGCTGGGTGGAGGCCCCTCGCTCTCTGCTGTCCCTTCACGGCTCAGGCGGCCTCTGCGGGACCCGGGACCCCTGGTCCTGCACACTGCAGGGCACAACTTCCCACGGATAACTGACTCGCTAAGCCGGAGGTGAAAGCTAAAGCACGTGATCATTCGGAAAACGGATGCAAAAGGCTAATAAAGGTAAATGGTTTTTTCTTTTTTCTTTAAGGGCAATCAACAAGTGTGATGTGAAGTTCTGCCACATGCAGCTAAAGAACAAATCCCGTTTTGAAATTGCTCGGAGCTAACAGAGGCGGAGCAAAGCAAACATCCAACACGACCCCTCGGTGGACTTTGCCTTCCTCGAAGGCTTCCTCGCCTGGGGGCTGCAGGAAGGGCCAGGCATCCCCCACGCCGGGGGCCGCGTCTCCGCGCGAGCATCTTACCTCGGGGCCATCAGCCAGCGTGTCACAGCTCCCCCGCAGCTCCCCGCACCCGGCCTTCCCCTTAACAGTCTCAACCAATTCCTAACCCGCGCCGGCAGCGCCAGTCGCAAGCCTGTCTCCGCCTGGGACCGGGAGGAACCGGAGGACAGGTGCTTGCTCGCGAGCCTCGGCGAGGGCCGCTCTCCCCCGGCCACGCAAAGGAGCCGGGCCGATCTCCAGGCAAGTCGCTCCCGCCGCCTGCGATCCCCGACGAGCACAGGCCCCGCGTCCTCCCCCGGGAGGGCGCACGCATGGGAAGGAGGAGGCGCACGGGCAGAGCTCAGATCCTCCTGTGCGGCCACCGGGAGCCGGCAGGAGCAGGTGCCGTTGCTCGGACGTCCGGCAGCGCCGCCCCCGGGCCCGTGTCCTCTCTCGCGTCCCCTCTCCGCGCACCCCGCTCCGCCCTCCCCACCATTCCAGGGCGTCGCTGGCTCCCAGGTAATGATTGCCAGCGGGGCCCGCCGGGGACGCGGGGGTGGGAGCCGGGGGTGGGGTCGGCTCGGGGATAAAGGGGTGCGGACGCGCGCGGCGCTCACAGCGCCCGGCTCCGCGCACGATGCCGACCCGCGCCCCGCCGCGCCGCCCCCGGCCGCCGCTGTCGCCGCCGCCGCTGCTGCTGCTGCTGCTGGCCCTGGGCGGCCGCCCGCTGCGCGCAGAGCCGGGCGACGGCGCACAGACCTGGTCCCGCTTCGCGCGCCCGCCCGCCCCGGAGGCCGCCGGCCTCCTCCACGACACCTTCCCCGACGGCTTCCACTGGGCCGTGGGCAGCGCCGCCTACCAGACCGAGGGCGCCTGGCGGCAGCACGGCAAAGGCGCCTCCATCTGGGACACCTTCACTCACCACCCCCCGGCGCCCCCCGGTGCCCCCCGGGCCGCCGGGCTGCCGTCGGGCCCCGCGCCGCCGCCCGCCACCGGGGACGTGGCCAGCGACAGCTACCACAACGTCTTCCGCGACACCGAGGGGCTGCGCGAGCTCGGGGTCACTCACTACCGCTTCTCCATCTCCTGGGCGCGGGTGCTCCCCAACGGCAGCAGGGGCGCCCCCAACCGCGAGGGGCTGCGCTACTACCGGCGCCTGCTGGAGCGGCTGCGCGAGCTGGGCGTGCGGCCCGTGGTCACCCTCAACCACTGGGACCTGCCCCAGCGCCTGCAGGACGCCTATGGCGGCTGGGCCAGCCGCGCCCTGGCCGACCTCTTCGCCGACTACGCCGAGCTCTGCTTCCGCCACTTCGGCGGCCAGGTCAAGCACTGGATCACCATCGACAACCCCTACGTGGTGGCCTGGCACGGCTACGCCACCGGGCGCCTGGCCCCCGGCGTGCGGGGCGGCCCGCGGCTCGGGTACCTGGCGGCGCACAACCTCCTCCTGGTGAGTGCGGGGGGCCAGCGAGGGCCCCGCCGGGAGAGCGCCTCCGGGGCGCGGGGGCGGGAGGGGCGCGTCTCCGGCTCCGCCCGGGCCTGGCCGGGACGCGTTGGCGGGGCCACCGGGGAGGCGCAGCCCGGGGCCACCGAGCAGCTCGGGCGTCCCTGGGCAGGCGCGCGTGGGACACCGGAGGGCAGACCCTTCGGGGCCCGTCTATCGCTAATGGGAACGGGCTCTGGGTGAGAAGGGCGCTCCTTGCCGCGGGGCTGCGGAATTCTTAGAGGTCAGAGCCGGGAGGAGTTACTCTGGCAGTGAAGGGCAGAGCGTGCTTTGGGACACGAAGAAGCCAGCGCGTGCGGCAGCCGTGCCCAGCGCATTCCTCTCGGCCAGAGCTTGTGGAGATGTCACGAGCTCAGCGTGAATCCAATCAGCTCTGGCTGGCTGGTGGCACAAGTTCACGTGGCAGCCAACGTGAAGGTGTCAAAATCGCGTCGCTGGAGACAGGCTCTACCTGGCTGTGCCTGGTCGCCCCGCGACGGGATACCACTGCATCCAGGACCAAGAGGGGGCGAGAACCCGAAAACAGTCTTAAGCAGAAAAAGACAGAAACCTAGGGGGATGATAATCTTGAGCCATGACATCTGCATGTTCACCGTGCGCTATTCAGTTCAAAAGGTTTCTAATTGAAGAGATGATTAAGCCTGACAAAATCAATCTCAACACCCTTGTGCAACAGTTTTTGTGAATTTTGACAGCAGAAAATATCTGTAAGTCATGATAAAGGTGCCCCCAGATCTTTCACTCTCCTTTTCTCCTTTACTTAGCAGTCAAAGGCAAATGATGTCAGTTGCTGGTACACTTTTAACAGAATTTTGTATCACCATAAAATATTTTATGTACTGTGTAAACGTTTGAATAAAAGTGTTTAAACATATGACTTTTTGTACTATATTTTGGTGAATGTTGGAACTTCTCTTTTTAAGTTTAGAATTAAACCACATACTTTTGAACAAATTCAAGACCAAGATCACTTCTGAACACTTTCAAACAAACCCTTAGGTAATTGAAACAATACTGGGTTGTCGAAGGGCTGGCAGTGCCCTGAGCTGCTGGGCGTCTATAAAGTGCTGACACTTGATGCTCTGGTGGCCAAGTTCGATCGAATGACAACTCTACAAAAGCTGTGGCCCACCACCGGTGGTAAAAGAGTCTTGGATTTGTCTGATGAACAAATTGTGATTTTTACATTCATCCAGATCTTGCTGAGTATTTTAGAGAAATGATTCATAAGCCTTTTGAGTCTGTAAATCCCTTCAAGGGATCAAAAGACCCTAAAAATCACCTGTATGCCTATAATACAAACCTGTGGCCCAGCTTTGGAAGAAAACCATAAATATGATCAATTCATGCCAGAAACAAAGAAGAGATTCGTGGACCACTTGGGGTATCCGACAGAACATTCTTGCAAAACCCCTACTTTAGATGTAAGTTTTCTTTTTATAAAGAGTGTTCCCAATAAACCCCGTAAGTACACAAAAGTAGTCAATCATTGTTACAGTGGTTTATGCAGCCATTTCCTATAGAAGATGGGAAATTTGGACTGCATGAACTCTCACTCAGGTATTTTAAATAATCAACAAGTTTTTGGCCCTTATGCCTGCTCTTGGTTCTCTAATTAACTCCTCTGTTATATATTTTTGCATCCCGACACAAAAAGAGTTTGCCAAACACTACCCATCTTTCCCAGAAATGCAGTGGACTTTGAGTTCATAAGAAATTAGTAAGAGGTAGACACTTGGTTTTGCTGAGGCTGCAAGCAAAATGTTACTTGCTGTAAAATATTAATTTTGCTTTCAAATGTCTTTGGGTTTGAAATTGAGTCGTTGTAGCTTACTAGGCAGGTGCTATTATCAAAGAAAGTTACTGTAAATGACTTTTTGTTGTTTTGAATGTTCTTTCTTGGGGGGAGGGGATAGGAATTTTCCAGCTTATTTGAAATGATACTCTGCAGATTTGGGTGATAGGCTTTTCAACTGGGCAGCGCCCTGGAGCTTCGATATTGCTGCTGCAGAGCCAGGTGTCATCAGTTCCAGCAGGTTCCTCTGCATTTGGGAATCTAATGCTGGTGAAGGATAAACCTGCCCCCCACCCCTCTCTAATTTCCACTAGTTAAAAATGGGTTCAAGAGACCCCCCTAGAAGACTGGAAATTTGAAATACACCTAGAGTCCAGGGTATTTGAAATTGTGCCTGCGGTCTGGAGGACAGGAGGCAGCCAGATTACCGGGGAAAGAATGGGGAAGAAGTCCTGCTCAGAAAATAATGAGGTCAAAGTGATCTTTTGTGGGTTCCCGATGCTGAGGTGAGACTTGACAAAAATGGCGTGTGTGTGTGACACACACACAGAGAATATACATAGAGGGGGAGAGAGTGAGCGAGAAAGAAGATAAAGAGAGAGATGATAGAGAGAGGGACAGAGAGGGAGAGAGGGAGAGGGAGAGGGAGTTTGAAGACTGAAAGAAAGATCCCCTGAGGACCTAGCACCTTGTAGGGGGGCAGTTTTGTTGTGGGAGCCCCTCGCTCACCTGCGTGTAACCCAGAGGGAGGACACCTTCTCTCTCTGGCTTGAAAAGGGGCTGCCAAGCCTTCAGAGCTCCTGAAAGAAGGTTCTTGACCCTTGAAATAGTGGCGTTGAGCCCTGAGGCCTCTGAGATTTTATTCCACCCAGGGGTTTCTAAGAGCATCAGGGACCATTGTGAAGACTCTTATATTCGCTCCCCCCCCCATTCTTTAAATATTTGCAGAAAAGACACCTTCCTTCACTTAAGGAAGCGGGGGCTGGAGACCTCAGTCTGGCCTGCTGGCATCTTAGCAGGGTGTCTGTCAGCCCCTGCCCCCTCTTCCGGACACACCGCCCTGGCTTGGCTTCCAGCACCCCACCCCCTCTTGCTTCTTAGCTCACTGCCAGTCCTTCTCAGGCTCCTCCCCAGGACCCTAAACACTGGCACACCAAGAACTCTCTTGGGGCCTCTTCTCTGTCCCTGTTCCCCCAGGTGATCTCCTTGAACACACCATGCATCCCAGCAGCTCCACCTTTTGCATCTCCAGCCAGGACTTCTCCCTCAACTCCAGACTTGAAAAGCAACTGCCTTCTCCACTTAGATGTCTAACAGGCATTTCCATTTCCGAAAACAAGCGCCTGCTTTCCCCATCTCAGCGGTGGCAACTCGGGTTCTTTCCGGGGCCAGGCCCCAAGGCTGACCTCCTCCCCTTTTGGCACACCTTACCCCCAACCCATCACTCACCCTAGCGCTCTGTCCGCCTTACAAGGGGGCCAGAATCCCACTGCTTCTCCCCATTTCTCCTGCTACGACGAGGACCGAGGCACCCTCAGAGCCACCCAAGGGGTGTCCATGCCCTGCCCGGACCCCTACAGTGCGCCGAGATGGCTGTTCTCAAGGGGATGATTGTTTGCGAACAAGGCGATGTCCCTGCTTATTAAAATCACCTGGTTTTCAAGAACCAGCTCCCGTGCTCCCTTGGCCCCTCCTGAACGCCACCTCTTCCATCCACGGAGCCCCACTCCGGCTACTACCACACTTTTTCTATGTAACCAGTTCCCTACTTTTTACTTCTCTGCAAGCAGAGCAATTCATTAAGGGAGGGAACCATGTTCATTTCATCTGGTGTCCCCTAAAATGGCAGCTTGCTCTTGGTAGATGCTCCGGAAATGGCGTCTGGCCACTGGAAAGCCTGGATTGGCTCCTGTCCCTGATGTTCCTGTGCACTGGCTCCCCTCTTCACTCTCCTCGCCACTTTTGGAGGGGACAGGGAGCACAAATCCTAATTGGATGTGGACATCAGTCAGCCTCACGGGGCATAATCTGACGTTTTCAGTGAACATGCAAGGCTCATCATCAAAGTTAGGGCCATCTCTACAAGACAACATCACAAAGGCATTTTCAGAATGAGGGTCAGCAGAAGCTTGTATTGGAAGGGACCCTGTTATCTAGAAAGACCTTCTTTCCCGAAGTAATAAGGGTAAGCAATTACCAACTAGATCCATGTTCAAACTACACATGACGTGTACTTTAGGAAACCCTTTACTAATTTTCTTCTCATTGAAGTGTATCAGGTACATGGTTAGAATTATCAACTGGGTTGAAGGTAAATGTTTTTAATAGAATAATACAGAATTCCATAGTGTGTTTAATCAGAAATCGTTAAAGTATCTTCCAAAGAACTTAACTCACTCCTCTTTGAATATCTGATTGAACGTAGTGTTTTTTTCTAGATCATAGTCAAGTCCAAGGGGGAAAAAATGATAGGAAAAGAACTAATAGGGTAAATTCAAAATCAAAACAATGTTTTAATGATGTAAATTATTTTGAGTTAAAGAAAGTGGGAAAATGCAGACTACTTGGCATCCAAGTAAGCACAAAATGAAGGAAAACTCCTGTGTCACCGGGATGCAGGCCATGGCTTTTGCAAACAGAAGCTTTCTGAGGTATCAATTTTTAAGAAAATATGATTGCTCTACGTTGGAATTTTATTATAATTATTTGGTTGTGAAAGTTCCCTTTCTTTCAATGAATATTCTTTTCTTATGGCATGCGGGAAGTATTAGGTGTAGAAGGAAAATAGAATACATACCCGTTGGTAGGACAAGAAATAAGGAGAGGGTGATTAAAAAATGTGCACGTTACAGATCCTCCACAAGCCACAAACAATCAAGAAACTCCAAAGTTAAACTAGAAACCTAGACTTAAGCAGGTAAGCATGAGCTACCCTTTACAAACTCTACCCTGAAATATTCTGGATGCAAACTTAAGTTGAAGGATCCCTCTACTTGCCTACCACCAAGAGATGTTGTGAGGATTAAATTTAAATCATATATGTCAACTTATTTTGGAAAATATGAAGTATTAATTTACTGTCAATGATAAAAAAGAAAGAAAAAGTACTTCTGGAATGATCCTCTGGAGCTATTTAGAAGAAAGGATTTAACTGCTTTAGAAATTGTGGCTCATTTAACTTCTTAGTTGGCAACTTATAGACTTAAATGGCATGAAGTCTTCAAAATTATCTCAAGAGCATTGGACTAAAAATTTTCAAATCATTCTGAAGGAGTCTATTTTACATACAACTTATTACCAAGTACATTTTCTGGGCCTAACTTGATGTTTAAAAGAAAGATACTAAAGTCTATGACTGATGTAAATTAATAGATTGACCAAATTGAAGGCAATTATTTAGTGAATTTCCATGGATCCTGAACAATTTTTTTTATTAATAACATTACTGTTTGAAGTGAGGTTGTCAGATCATCACCCATGAACAACTATCATTATAGTTTGATAAAATATACAAAATAAACAAAAAGCAGTGATGTACATTGTTTAAATATAATGGTTAAGGAAATAATATTTCCATGTCCATAGGTACACTTTTATTCAATAATAGAATTGTAGAATTAGAAGTGACCTGAGAAAT
>JAKSZT010054335.1:15058086-15069062 GCA_026826555.1 Tolypeutes matacus | reverse complement strand
CTGAACCCTAGACCCAGTGATGACAGATTTGCCTGCAAATCCGATGATGTGCCCCCAGCATTTTGGTCCTCCCTGTGTTTGAGAGAGAGGCTGACCCTGTTCGCCCTGATCAAGATGGAGGAGGGAGAGGCTTCAGGGCCTTGAACACCCAGCAAGAAATGGCAGGAACATCTTTTTCAAAGCTCCAGAGAACAGAGGACGGCAGTAACAGGGCAAGCGCCAAATCAAGAAAAAGGCCACTTCAGAGCGGCCAGCCCTCTCTGTCTGGGCATCAAGCACGCCCTCGTCCAGTGCAGACCCCTGGTCCCTGCTGAATCCTGGGAATACCAATGGTGCTCTCGAGTAGGTCCCTCTATCTTCTGATGCTTCTCACCTGGGCAGGATGCAGTCTGAGAGGAAAGGCAGGAACTGTCTGTGGGATCTGCTTCCGCCCCACCCTCCATGATGACTGGGGAGGAGGCCCCAGCTCTGGACCCACCCTGAGCCGCAAAGGGAGGTGGGGAGGGGGTGAGGGGTGCACGTTGCCTGCAGGCCAAGGCCCAGCTGTGCAGCCCCACCCCCCCATGCCTCCCTTCTCTCTGGCTGCCTCTTCACCCGGCCGTCGCCCTTCAACCCTTCCCTTCTCTGGCCCTAAACTTTCCCCAGCATCCCCTCCCTCATGCCTCTGCAGAGGTGGGAGGAGATCAGGCCTTCGCTCTGGACTCAGCACCCCCTCCCTGAGATCATCTGGAGTCAGACACAGCTCGGCTCCTGTTTCTCTTCTTGCTTTTGGTATTTCTTACCCAAAGCACACTTCTTGGTCTACCAAGAGATCCTGTTTCCTCCCAGTCCCCTAATTTGGGCTGTGTTTATGTGCACAGGTAGCTGGTCCTTTTCACCCCTTTGTGTCCAGGGCCACGTTTCAAAGTCTTCTGCAGGACACAGGCTAAAAGGCTCCTCTCCGTCCCACAGGTTTGCCCTGGGGGTCGTTGGGCCTGGAGGTGGGGGTCATGGCTGGCGGTTGGGGTGGTGGAGCACACACGTGTCGCCATATCCAGATGGAGAAGACATGACCCTGCCCACGTGTCACTTACAGAGGGTCATTAATTAAGTCCTTCAGGTACAGTAAGGAGGGCTATGGAGGTGTTTGGAGGTGCTGGGTGTGGGGAGCAGCCAGGGAGAGCAATGCCATCTAGGTACAGGGCTGGCAAACTTCAGAAAAGAGCTAGGCCTCAGGCTGCGCAGGCCACGCAGTGGCTGCTGCAATTACTCAGCACTGTCCTGGCAGCGTGAAAGCAACCACCCGCAATGCACCAAAGAGCGGGCGTGGCCGTGTTCCAATAAAACTTTATTGGCTAAGCAGGTGGCAGACAGTGATACTTGGGCAGGGCATGCCAGGCACAAAGACTGGAGAGTTTTGCTTTCTAGGAAACAGGCTGTGCAAAGTCAGGCAGCACGAAGCCGTTCACAGCCCAGCGAGGCCGTGGGCAAGGAGGAGGAGCACAGGTGTATTGGTAAGAGAAAAAAAAGGCAGTTATCTCAAGCTTTTACATCTCTCTGCCACATACATAACTGTGGATAGATAATGAGCACATTAGAGTGCTCTGGCTGAGCAGCCTCTCTGGCCTCTGGCCTTTCCTCCAGGAACCCTTCCTGGACCTCCCAGGCCTAGGTTTGATGCTCCTGTTTTGTGCTGTCATAAAACACTGCACTTCCCCTCCAACAACACAGTTTACTGGGATGTTTGTCTCTCCCCAACAGACCTCGAGCTTTGAAATGCCAGGAACCATGCACACCTTGCTTTATGTTTTATTCCCAGAACCTCACTGGGCCTGGGGAGAGGAAGCATGCAGATGCTTGTTGCATGAAGGAAAGAATGGACTCACTCCTTCCCACCCCTTACACACACACACACATACACATGCACATAATGTGAAGAAAATAATGAAAACAATGAAAATGTTAACTAACAGTGGTCATTTCTGGATAATGGGATTACAAGTGATTTTTTTTTCCCCTTTCTGGTTGTCTGCATTTTCCAATTTTTTAAACAACAAAATATGTTCCTTTTGTGATGAAGAAATGATAAGTAGTATTTCTGAGACTATAGATTGAACTCACCTATCTAATTTTGTTCCTTCTTGAAACCCTATTGAAAGTCAGTAAAGAATCTTTTAAAAGGTAAGAAAGAAAGACAGATGAAAGAAGGAGAGAGAGAGAAAGAAAGAAGAAAGGAAGGGAGGGAGGGAGGGAGGGAGGGAGGGAGGGAGGAAGGAAGGAAGGAAGGAAGGAAGGAAGGAAGGAAGGAAGAAGAAAAAAAGAAAGACCTACAACAGTGGAGAGACCAAGAGAAGACAGAATAACAATTTTGGGGAGCTGAAAAAATATTTGGACAAATATTATTGGCCTAGTAGTCCTGAGAAAGCTGACTGCTAAATTGACAGTGCAGGAAGCCAGTTCAAGACTGCGCAATCCTCAGGCAGCTGAGAGTAGTAACACCAGATTCTCTGAAATGGGGCAAAGGGAGTGAGTGGTTGAACTCAGGAGACTTGGTTGAAAGCTATTTAAGAAACAATTAGATTTCTAGATCTCTTCCCCCAATCCTCACTGCTGGGCAACTGCCCCTCCTCTGCTCAAGGAGAAAACTACAAGTTAATTCTTAGGAAGGATGAAATGGAGGGTGTATGGACTGGGGGACTCAGGCACACTTGAGAGCTCAGGCACCACGACAAAAAGGAGGAACAGGTAAGCACGTGTGAATGAGTGAGCCCTCTTCTCCCACCAGGCTCTCCAAGTATTAGCTGTCCTACTTTTTATTCTCCAAGCAAGGAATGGAAGAATCTTCTCCCAGGAACCTGATAAACTAATGAGGAAACACCTAAGACGTTGATTTTAGAGGTTCCCCAACAAACGGCCAAGCTGGAGCACTCTGCAGCAAAGCTTAAAGTCAGCCTTCCCCACCCACATGCTCAGAGCTTCTAGTCAGTTTTAGTTTCTCTCTCTTAAGTATGAGTAGACAACCGAGGGTCCCAAGACATCTGAGGAAGCTGCTAATGTAAAAGCCTGAGACCAACACTAAAAGACAACAACAACAAAGCAACTTGTTTTGAAACAGATTATTCTGGGAAGAAGAAAGCTTGGAAAAACCCACGACAAGCTTACATTAATCTGAGATAAGAGAAAATATCGCACCTAGGAAATAGGAACAGGATAATAGAACAGAACATGCAGAGGACAGAAAAGAGCTCTTGGGAATTAAATACAGCAGAAATGAAAAACTCAATAGAAGGGTTAGAAAATAACGTTGATGAAATCTTTCTAAAAGTAGGGCAAAAAGACAAAGCAATAGAAAATAAGAGGGGGGAAAAAAAGGAAACTAGAGTCCAGGCAGGAGGTCCAACATTCGAATAAAAGGAGTTCCAGAAAGAGAATGGAGGAGTGGAGTGGAGTGTTACACTGGTGACCCGCCTTGAGCCTCTCAGAATTCATGCAGTTTCTTCCCACATAGACCCGCGCTTGACCGTGTGACTTGCTTGGGCCAGGGGAACAGGACTTTTCACAAGCTTGATGGGTGCGTGCACACTGGAGCTTTCCTTCTTGGATTACTCCCTCTGAACAGCCAGGTGCCATGCTTGGACCATTTGGACCAGGCTACGGAAAGGCGAGCGGCCATGTGGAGAGAGCCTCTGGCGGATCAAAGGCCGCCTTGGACGTCCCGGCGCTCCCTGGGCTCCCGGCTGCATGGCCTCTACTACATTGCAATGCGCATCAGAACCACCCAGCTCAGCCCAGTTAACCCCAGCATCCTGGGGAGGAACGAGCCCGTTGTTTCAGGCCCCCAGGTTGGGATGGTTTTGTTACTGGATTTTGTCCGGGTTCTTGACTATGCTGCAGAAGTGAATTTCAAGAGACGTCACATTGATTAGGGCAGTAATTTATTAAGGTAGAGAGGGAAGAGAAATGGGAGAAAATAACAGATCACGGGTCCCAGAGAGAGGAAGGGGCTGAAGAGTGATACAGAGGGCTGGTTTATAGACGACAGTTTCCCATTATAGATTAAGTGCCCAGGTTTTACTTACGTGTTGATCCATGCAGGGGGGACTTAGCGAGAGTAGGACACAGAAGGGGAGAGAGAGAGAGGGATGGGGCGGGGGGGGGGGGGGGGGGGGAGGTTTTTGCGCCTGCTTTGCAAACCATTAATTGTTCTGCCCCTTTGTTAGTGGCATGAGAGGAGTCCCAGCTGTTCGCTGTTTTGATTGATTACCCCACCTGTCCATCCCCCAGGAGGGCCCAATGAATGGTAATGTCCCTGGAGAATATCCGGGGCTTCTCCTGGCTTCTGGAGGAAATCTCATTCTGGACGGCAGAATCTCATGAGGGTCTTCCAGCAGCCATCTTGGGGGTATCGATGTCCACGTGAACTTCTTGCCAGGTTCCAGATCCACCTACTGATACCCTATTTTACTAGCCTGCTTCCATTTGATTTCTAGAAAGTAACTGAAACACAGAGAAAGGAAATACTGAGGTAGTTCAGGAAAATTCCCTAGAATTGACGGCATCCTACTGAACGGGAAGGACTGGGTGTCACTGAAGAAAGTACCTGCGGTGGAGCTGTGAGTCCTTCTTCCTAGGACTCAACCTCGCTTCAGTGGGTCCTGGATCCGAAAACTGGCTCAGGTCTGGGAACTGAGGGAGCGTGGCTTCTTTTTCTCTTTTTAAAACAAATCAATTTTATTGATACATATTCATCAAGCAAAAATCCATCCAAAGTGTACAATCAGTGGTATTCGGTGCAATCACATAGTTGTGCATTCATCACTCCAATCATTGAGATAATGCAATTTTAATTTATTTTTTTTTTAGTTTTCAAAATTTATCAATGTAATGTTTTTTTAAACAATTTATTGAAGTATCTCATTCATACATGGACATACATAAACTATAAGTGTTCAGTAAACATCGTGAACTTACAAAACAAACATGCATAACATCATACAGGGGTCCCCCACATCACCCCCCCACAAATACCCTGCATTGTTGTGAAACATTTGTGAACAAATCGTGAAAGAGCATCGGCAAAGTATTACTACCGACTATAGTCTGTATCTTCCTCCCCTATACATTTTTTAAGGGTTTATTTATTTATTTACTTGCTGCAAGGGCTCACAGGTGACTGAAGAGCCCCCCTCCTCAGGTTCCGCCATATGGGAGCAGCCTATGAGAAACTGACCTCCGCCCAAGAGAAGGGGAAAGGGCGGGTGGGGGGAGCAACTGGTGCCATTAGTCTTTCTACTCCTCCCAGCAAAGATCTGGGCTGTGCATTTTCACAGAGAGGAAGTGAATGAAAATTATTTCCAACGGAGAGTTTGGTATTTATCCACACTATCAATCAAGGACATTGCCAGACACTCGTCTCAAACACCCATCTTTCATGAGCTTTCTCAGGAAGTTACTGGAGGATAACCTCCACTGACCTGATAGAGACAAGGAAGAAGACATAGGCTCTAGAAAACAGCAGGTCTGACTCAGGGAGTGAGCTGTGAGTAACCTCAGGGCACCCAGTCCAGGTGGGGGGATGGACGACTCCAGGAGGCGCAGCTCCAAGTAAAATATTGGAGGCTGACGTGACCTTGTGAAAGTCTGTGCTGAGAGGCTACTGGAGGGTGTGGGACGGTAGCCGCAGGCTCAAAGAAAACAGCCCATGAGAAAGCAGCGTCATTACTGACTTCAGGGAACACGGAAGTCAGAAGGAAGCATAGTCTTCACTGCTGTGTCCCAACGCCCATCTGTGAATTATATTCATGTTGGCAAACTAATATTAGCTAAATCAACAGTTGTAGAAATAAATTGACTGCGTAGGAGAATCCTCGTCGGCTGTAAAAGGAAGTCAGTGGATACTGTCTAAGGTTGATGAATCAAAGCTCATTTCGTTTGGAAGTGTAGAGACGTGTAAAGCCCAAAAGAAACAGTCATAGTAGTTGAAAGTGGTTGCCTCTGGGAGGAGAGGTGGGGAGATTTTAGGGAGGAGTCGGGCAGGCCATGGGGACTTTTGCTCTAAGTTGCTTAGAACTCTGTACTTGACATTAAACCATAAACACATTATTTTCATAAATGTAAAAGTAACATGTTTTTTACCATCATTTTATAAAAATTAATCTTGCTAGCTATAGCACATATTTGTAACGTTCCAGCTTACATATACATACACACACACACACACTTTTTTTTTGCACACACCCCATATCCACAAACACACTCCTCTATGCCCCCTCCCCCCATCTCCTGGTAACCTCTGGTCTACTCTCTGCTGTTTCTATTTCACATTTGCTATTTCTTAACACCTCTTATAAGTGACGTCATACGGTATTTGCCCTTATGTGCCTTGCTTATTTCACTGAGCATAACGCTTCGAAGGTTCTTCCGTGCTGCAGCGAGTCTCATGGCTTCATTCTTTCTTGTGGGCGAATAATGTTCCGTTGTGTGCATGTAGGGCATTTCGTTGGTCCAGTCACTTGCTGATGGACAGTTGGGTTGTTTCCACTTTCTGGTGACTGTGAATAATGCTGCTTTAAACACTGGTGCACAAGTATCTGTTTAAGACTCTGCTTTCACTTTCTTTGGAACTGCTGGTCATATGGTAATCCTATATTTAACTTTTTCAGGAACCACCATGTTGCTTACCACAGTGGCTGCACCATTTTACGTTACACCAGTAAAGTGCTAGAATGCCAATTTTTCCATATCCTCTCCAACACTCATAATTTTCCATTTTTAAAATAACAGCCATCCTTATGGATGGGAAGTGGTATCTCATTGTGGTTTTCCTGTGCATTTCCCCAATGGCTACATGATGTGCTTGTTGGCTATTTGTACATCTTCTTTGGAGAAATGTCTATTTAAGACCTTTGCCCATTTTTCAAATTTCTTTTTGTAGTTGTTGCATCCTAAAAGTTCTTTATATATTCCGGATACTAAGTCTTTATCCAGGTTATGGTTTGCAACTATGTTCTACCGTTCTGTAGGTTGCCTTTTCACTTTCTTCATAATGTCTTTTGATGTACAAAAGTTTTTAATTCTGATGAGGCCAAACTTATCTATTGTTTCTTTTGTTGTTTGTGCTTTTGGTATCATATGTATGAATCCATTACCAAATCCCAAGCCATGAAGTTTTGCCCCTATGTTATCTTCTAAGAGTTTTATAGTTTTAGCTCTTATATTTAGGTACTTGATCCATTTAGAAGTAATTTTTATATATTGTGTGAGGCAGGGGTCTAGCTTCATTCTTTTGCATTTGGATGTCTAGTTTTCCAAGCATCATTTGTTAAAGAGACTATTCCTTCCCCATTGTGTGTACTTGGTACCCACATTGAAAATCAATTGGCCATAGATGTGTGGGTCTACTTCTGGACTTTCAAAGCCATTCTACAGGTCTATATGTCTATCTTTATGCCAGCACCACACGATTTTGATTACTGTAGCTTTGTATTATAATTCGAAATCAAGGAATGTGAGTCCTCCAATTTTGTTCTTTTACAAAATTATTTTGGCAATTTAGGGCCCCTTGTAATCCTATATGTATTTGAGGGTCAGCTTTTCCATTTCTGAAAAAAAGGGCTGCTGGAATGCTGAGATCTTTTTGAATCAAGCGTTGATACATCTGAAAATTAATGTCTTGTGTGATTTCATCCTTTTGATGATAAAAATGTTAAAAGGGAATAGGGCTATGAGTAGATTCTGTGATATCGTTAGTCACCTCACCTCGGGTAGACAGCTCCCAGTAATCAATGATTCAAACATCTATCATGTCTGACACTTACTAAACAGCCAGTGAATATCTGTTGAATGGACACTCTTAAGATATAAGGTCAGGTTATTCGAGCAGTGACAGTACTACCTAGTATATACGCCAACATGGATGAAGAAAGGGGCATCAGGGGAGCTGACCGCGTTTTGTAAGCTGGAATGGTGGAGGCGAATAGCTGATGTGGCCAGACAGAAGACGCTGTCATCTAGAGAGTAAGGGCGAAGAAGAGAGCTGAGTGGGCTCAGAACCCTGGAGAGGTCCACGTGAGTGGGGAGAACAGGCGTGGGACCTGGAGGTTTCCACGCAGAAGTGGCAAATCCTCAAACACTCTGCTCCCACTTGCAGGCATCGGACCCTGCCTCCCACCCAGACAAGAGGTTGGAGGTTTACTCTCTGGAGGAACTGGAATATGGAGAAATGGAACTTTGTGGCCTTGGGTAGATCAGAGGGCAGGGAGTGAGAGGCAGGTGGGGAATGGGCTGAAGTGGACTTCTTTTCACCTCCCAGTCTCTCCACTCTGCAAGGAGACAGCACCTGTCTCTTTGGTACAAGGAGGAAAGGAAGGGATTTCCCTCTCTGAAGACCCCAAATGGTGGGGGGAGGGGTCCCCTAATGGAATGACAAGCGTCCTAAGAAATCTGCATAGGGTGTACTTTGCTCCCCACATGCTGCTCTGATGCCGACAGTTTCCAGCCAGTTTTTAGTCCCTTTCTCTTAACTATGAATGGACAATCAAAAGATATTTGATGAAGTTTCCCAACACGAAAGAAGAGAAGAAAACAAAGCAGAAAACAAACCAAGGAAAGAGATCATGTAGGAAATTAAACACACACACACACACGAATGGAAAAGAAACAATCAGAGAATATGAAAAAAAATTGGGGTATGATTATTAAAACAAAATGTTTGGGAGAAAGAGAGAAAGGTAAAGTAAAAGCAATGCCCCAAGAGTAAAACAAGATGACAAAGAAATGGAAAATGTCAAAGAAAGGGAAAGAGAGTTAAAGCACCAACTGCAAAGGTCCAACATCAGATTAATAGGAGTTCCAGAAAAGGAGAGTAGGGAAATAACATTCAAGAAGTTATCAAAGAAATGCTATAATAAAAAAGTCTGGGACTGAGGAATATGAACCTTCAGCTTTAAAGAGCCTACCGGGGTCCTTGCACAATAAAGAATAATAATAAAAATCCATACCCGGGCATATCATTGTAAAACTTCAAAACATCAGCAATGAAGAAAATGTTTTAAGACTTTCCAAGGAAAATAAAAGGTCACATAGCAAGGATCAAGAAGCTGAATGCCTTTGGGCTTCACATCAGCAACACTGCACGTTAAAAGCAAAGGATCAATGCACCGTTTTCCAGGAAGCTAATGGGAGACATGAACAAGGAAAATTAGAGAGTAAAGGAAGAGGAAGAAACGGGACCTAGAAAGTGTGGATCCAGTGCACAAGACAGAGAAAGAAAACCCTAGGGTGAGGGAGCAGCTTGGACAGCATCGAGTTCAGACTGGACCAAGAGGACAGAAAGTTCTAGCAGAGAAGGGAGGTCTCTAAGTGAAAAAACAGACTCAATAGAATAGATGGTATGGTAGATAATACAATAGAAAATCCCAAAAGCATGTTATAAAAACACGCATGGAATAGTATGCAAGTTTAATAATCACATTTCCTTTTAGGGGCAGCTGTTTGTTTTCCCTTGAATAAACAGCCACCTCAGTACTGGCTCTGCAATGAACAATATTTATATAGGGATGATGATGTAAACACTGACTAATGTTTTAAATAAGAATACTTATTTGGGAGATTGAGGGAAGAAACTCAGGGGATGTAAGAGTTAACACACTATTCTGATGGATCACTAAATTTCATATGATTCAGGAATAAGGGGGTAATTACTAGAAGTATCAGCTAAAAGGGAAACGTGGCTGTGTGGGGAGCAGGCCTGGAGGCTGGGGGAATGGGGAAGGTGCCTACTGCTTTCAGGATAAGGTTTTGGCCTACTTGATTTTAAACTATATGAATGAATTTAATTGTAAATGATTTTTAAAAAATCCTACCACTGAACAGTTTACAAAGCGCTTTTATGCATTTTTTCGGGCAGGTAAGAGGGTTGAGGGGGCCAGGGGGTCAGAGTTTGGCTGACTGTCCTGTGGCTGCTAAGGGGCAGAGCTGCTTTCTGAACCTATTCCCAGTGTCCCCCCAGCCCTCCGGCTGCCTCAAACGCCGAGTGCTGGGGGCAGACGGACAAACGTCCAGCCTCCTTGTCCACGATGAGGGCCGGAAACGGAGGACGGCAATCCTAACTGGTCACCGACGAGTTTAACCTGCTCTAAGGTCTGACATTAAAGCCAGCACCCGCCGACCCGGACGCCTGGGTTCCAGCCACTCCGCCGGGTCACGTACATCCCCCCAATGCAGGGCCTTCAGCAACCACGTTCTCTTCTCGGGGGCAGCGGCAGGGTCCGCGCCGCTCGCGTGGGGCTGCGGCCACCTGAGGCTTACCTGCGGCTGGGCGCCAGGAGGCCGCTCACCTGGCCGCTCGCCTCAGCTGCCCAGCGCCCGCGTCCCAAGGGAACCGGGGGGAGGCAGTACAGACTCCCCTGACCATGCCCTTCGCCAAGGCAGTGGCGAGCCCTGCAGATTCTGGGGGAGGGGAAACTGGCCCCCTGCCTTACCTCTGGGTGCAGGAGAGGCGAGGTCATCCGCCGACCTGGCCCTTGTGGGAAAATCCAGCGGCCACGGCAGCTCAAGCTCTCCCGCACGGTCATCTGCCTACCGTACACAGCCCCATCTTTCAATGCAGGTCTTAGAAATGACCTCCTCCTACAGGAAGCCTTCCCTGGGTACCCTCGGCAAGAAGGACTCTTTCCTTCCTCCCAGTCCCCATTGCATTTGTGAAAATGTCCCTCTTTCTGCACTTGCACTTTCAGTCCTGTGTCATAATGATTTTGGGTGCCTGTGTTTGGACCCTCGTGGTGCCCTGCAAAATAACTTGTGCCTTCTAAGCATTGAAATAAATGCTTCTTAATGGAAATTCAAAGTTCCCCTTGAGTTGAATGCTGGCTCAAATAATAGTCATGAAAAAGTTCATTGCAATTCGTTCTGGTCTCTTCTTTTTCCCCTTTTTTCATTTCTGGAAATGGAAGATACCAAATGGTCTGTTCTGAGGAATTGCAGTGTGAACTCTGTGT
>JAKSZT010054335.1:15013959-15053416 GCA_026826555.1 Tolypeutes matacus | reverse complement strand
AGATAGAGATAGAGATAGAGATAGAGATAGAGATAGAGATAGAGATATTTTTTTAGGAGGCACTGGGAACGGAGCTGGGACCTTCCGTGTGGGAGGCAGGTGTTCAACTGCTTGAGCCACATCTGCTCCCCCCCATGTAGATTTATTTTCTGTGTGTACATCTGATCCCATAAATTTAATAATACTGCATGTGCATTACCTGTAGCCAACTATAATTTATCAAATTGCCATGATTATTTGTTGTTAATTAATTTGTCCTATGTAAGCCTTTATTCCCGGATTATTTCAACTAGTCCCTGTGGTCGGCCCTCTAGGCTCTTCCAATGAATCTAAGAATTGGGACCGGCACATAGCAGCTACCAGAAGAAGAAATTAGCGAATAATCCCACGGTGCTGGATGTTCACTGTTTCAGCTCCACCTGTTATCGACAGCAAGAGGGTGGTCCTGGCGCAGGAGACTGCAGGGGACAGCTCATGCAGAGCCAGGAGGAACCTTGCCGTCTGCGCCAGCTGCCTGGGTGCAGGGATGGGGAAGGGAGGCCCCGATGCGGCTGGGGAGCCTCGGAGAGAGAAGTTTACCGCGAGTGAGGGGGGATATGGTGCTAAGCGGCCTGCTCCTTAGAAGGGGCGAGTCTCCAGGGCAGAGGGGGAGAGAGAGAGCAGAGGAGAGTCGCCTGTTCTCGCAGGGCTGCAGGGCTCAGCCGAGGGGCGTGAGGGGAACGTGGGCCGGCCGCAGCCAGGCGCTGCCCAGTGTGTCTGTGACGAGCTCCACCAGCTCTTCCCGCTGCTTAGTGGGAGGCCGCAGGCCTTGGGGTGCACAGCTGGAAATGGCACTTACCTGCTTTGCTGAGAGGCCCAAAGCAAAGGCAGGCGAGCCTGGCTGCTGCCTGTTTATCTGTATGTGCGTGGCTGGGTGGCAGGGAAGGCAGACACGGGCGGGCGCTGGGCACGGGGGGACGCTGGGCACAGCGAGGTGGCCTGGAGGTCAGTGCAGGTCCCCACCGACTTGGTTTTTTTTTTTTTTTTTTGCTTTTTAAAGCAATAGACTTCATTTTTTAGAGCAGTTTTAGGTTTACAGAAAAATTGTGTGGCTCGTGTGGAGTTCCCATATGCCTCCTCTCCTCCCTCCCTTGGGTTTCCCTGTTATCAACCTCGTACATTAGTGTGGTTTTGTCACATCTGACACATCAGTAATGACACGCTATGATTAATGAAGCCCGTGGTGCCCACCAGGGCTCACTCCTGCTGGGCACGGTTCTGTGGGTTTGGATGAACACGTAATGCCACGTACCCACCATCAAGGCTGCACGCAGAGGAGACTCAGCCCAGAACGCCCTGGGCTCCATCCCTTCATCCACCCCTGTCTCCCCAGCCCCCTGGCAACCACTGATCTTTTTACTATCTCTGCAGTTTTGCCTTTTCCAGAATGTGCTAGAGTTGGAATCATCCA
This sequence comes from Tolypeutes matacus, assembly GCA_026826555.1. Taxonomy (NCBI): domain Eukaryota; kingdom Metazoa; phylum Chordata; class Mammalia; order Cingulata; family Chlamyphoridae; genus Tolypeutes; species Tolypeutes matacus. The sequence continues at coordinate 15,051,966 of JAKSZT010054335.1, read as the reverse complement.
GAATATAGCCTTTTCAGACTGGCTTCTTTCACTGAGTAATATGAAGTTAGGGTCTCTCCCCGTCTTTTTATTAGCTCATTTCTTTTTATTGCTGAATAATACTTCATTGCCTGGATGCTCCACTGTTTGTTCTGCCATTCATCTGTGGAAGGGCCTCTTGGTTGCTTCCAGTCTTCTAATCTTTGGCAATCGTGAATAAAGCTGCCGTCGACATTCGTAGGCAGGTTGTTGTTTTTTTTCTTAATATATTTTTATTACAGAAGTTATGAACTTACGAAACAATCGTGTACATGTGTAGAATTCCTATACAGCACCCCTGCACTAACACACTACATTGTGGAACATTTGTTACAAATAATGAGATAATATCCTCAGAGCATTACCACTAACTATGGTCTATAGCATCCATTTGGCATATTTTTTCCATACCCCCTACTATTAGCACAGTACATCTTTGGCATTGATGCAAGAATATTACAGTATTGCTGATAACCACAGCCCATAGGTTACATCGATTGTATTTCCCATGCTTCTCCACATTCCCACCAGCCTGCAATAGCGATGTACATCCGCTCTAGTTCACAGAAGGACACTTTTGCATTTGTGCTCTTAACCACAATTCTCATTTACCTCTGGGTTCACCGTGTTATACAGTCCCTAGATTATTCTCTAGCTTTCTTTCAATTGACATTTACATCCCCAGACCACCCTTTCCAGCCACAATCCCATTTATAAACCAGCTGTTACTCACTACATGTGTTACCATCCACTCTATCCATTTCCACACTTTTACAGTCAAGTTAATTAAAACTTCTACATACTCTAAGCATCAGTACCCCTTCTCAGCCCTCCTCTTATCTCCTAGTAACCTATACTCTAGGTTTTAGCTCCATGCATTTATTTTTCGCATTTAGTTCATATTAGTGAGACCGTGCAATAGTTGTCCTTTCGTGTTTGGCTCATTTCACTCAGCATAACGTCTTCAAGGTTCATCCCTGTGATCATATGCATTCCGCAGCAGCATGGTATTCTGTCACATATATAGGCCACATTTTGTTTGTCCATTCATCGGCTGATGGACACTTGGATGGTTTCCACCTTTGGGCAGTTGTGAATAACGCCGCCATGCACATCGGTGTGCCGATGTCTGTTTGTGTCCGTTTTCAGTTCTTCTGGATATATTCCTAGCAGAGGAATTGCCAGATCATATGGCAGTTCTATATTTAGCTTCCTGAGGAACCACCAAACTGTTTTCCTCAGAGGCCACACCATTTTACCTTCCTACCAACTGTGAAGGAATGTTCTATTTCTCTACATCTTCTCCAGCACTTACTGTTTTCTGTTTTTTTAATAATGGCCATTCTTTGTGGTATGAAATAATAGCTCGTTGTTGTTTTGATTTGCATTTCCTTAATAGCTAATGATATTGAACATTTTTCCATGTGCTTTTTTGCCCATTTTCTCTTTGGAGAAATGTCTATTTAAGTGTTTTGGCCACTTTTTAATTGGATTGTTTGCTCTTTTATTATTGAGTTGTATGATTTCTTTCTATAGAATGGAAATGAAAACCCTTATTGGATATGTGAGTTCAAAGAGCTGCCTTTTCACCTTCTTGACAAAGTCCTTTGAATCACAAAAGTGTTTAAGTTTGAGGAGGTCCCATTTATCTATGTTTTCCTTCGTTGCACCTGCTTTTGGTGTAAGGTTTAAGAATCCACCACCTACCACCAGGTCTTGAAGATGTTTCCCTACATTTTCTTCTAGGAGCTTCATGGTTATAGCTTTTATATTTAGGTCTTTGATCCATTTGGAGTTAATTTTTATGTAAGGTGTGAGATAGGGGTCTTCTTTCCTTCTTTTGGCTATGGATATCCAGTTCTCCCAGCACCATTTGTTGAATAGACTATTCTGCCCCAGCTGGGTGAGTTTGACAGCCGTGTCAAAAATCACTTGGCCATAGATGTGAGGGTCTGTTTCTGAGCCATCAGTTCGGTTCAGTTGGTCTATGTGTCTGTCTTTATGCCAGTATCATGCTGTTTTTACCACTGTGACTAGGTAATATAATTTAAAGTCTGGATATAAGAGTCCTCCAACTTCACTCTTCCAAAAGGATGTTTCTGGCTATTCAGGGCCCTTAAAAATAAATTTGATAATTGTGTTTTCCATTTCTTTAAAAAAATGCTGGTGGAATTTTTTATCGGGATTGTATTGCATCTGAATATCAGTTTGGATAGAATTGACATCTTAATGATATTTAGCCTTCCAATCCATGAGCATGGAATATTCTTCCATTTATTTAGGTCTTTTAAAAAACTTTTTAGCAATGCATTGTAGTTTTCTGAATACAAGTACTTTGCGTCCTTTGTTAGGTTTATTCCTAAATATTTGATTTAATAATTTAGTCATTATTATAAAGGGATTTTTTTTCTGACTTCCTCCTCATATTGTGCATTACTAGTGTATAGAAAACTACTGATTTTTGCATATTGTTCTTATATCCTGACACTCTGCTGAAATCAATTATTAGCTCTAGCAACTTTGTTGTAGATTTTTTGGGACTTTCTAGGTATAGGATATCATCTGCAAATAGTGAAAGTTTTACTTCTTTCTTTCTGATTTGGATGCCTTTTATTTCTTTTTCTTGCCTGATTGCTCCATCTAGAACCTCTAGCGCTATATTGAGTAACAGTGGTGACTGTGGGCATCCTTGTCTTGTTCCCAATGTGAACAGGAAAACGTTCAGTCTTTCACCATTGAGTACTCTGTGACCTGTGGGTTTTTCATATATGGACTTTATCATGTTGAGAAAGTTTCCTTCAATTCCTATCTTTTGTAATATTTTTATCAAGAAATGATGCTGTAATTGTCAAATGCCTTTTCTGCATCAATCAATAAGTTCATGTGATTTTTCCTCTTTGATTTATTAATGTGGTGTATTGCACTACTTGATTTTCTTGTGTTGAACCACCCTTGCATGCCTGGTATAAAACCCACTTGATCATGATGAATAATTCTTTTAATGTGTTGTTGGATTCGATTAGCAAGTATTTTGTTGAGGATTTTTGCATCTGTATTCATTAGGCAAATGGGTCTGTAATTTTCTTTTTTCATAATATCTTTATCTGGCTTTGGTATTAGGGTGATATTGGCTTCAGAGAATAAGTTTGGTAGCGTTCCTTCTTGTTCAATTTTTTTGGAAGAGTTTGAGTAAGACTAGTATTAAGTCCTTCTTTTACTGCTTGGTAGAACTCACTGTGAAACCATCTGGTCCTGGGCTGTTCATTTTGGGGAGTTTCAATGTCTTTACTTGTGACTGGTTTGTTGAGGTCTTCTGTTTCTTATAGGGTCAGTGTAGGTTGTTCATCCGTTCCTAGGAATTTTTCCATTTCATCTACATTGTCTAGTTTGTTGGCTTACAGTTGTTCATAGTATCCTCTTATGATCCTTTTATTTTTGTGTGGTCAGTAGTAATATCCCTGTTTTCATTTTTTATTTTATTTATTTGCATCTTCTCTCTTTTTAAATTTGTCAGTCTAGTTAAGTAAGTGTTCATTGATTTTATTAATCTTCTCAAAGTACTAACTTTTGGTTTTGATAATTTTCTCTATTGTTTTTTTGTTCTCAATTTCATTTATTTCTGCTCTGCTCTGTTATTTCATTCATTCTGCTTGCTTTGGGAATAGTTTGTTGTTCTTTCTCTAGTTCCTCCAGCTGTGTAGTTAGGTCATTGATTTTAGCACTTTCTTCTTTTTTAATGTAAGCATTGAGAGCTATAAATTTCTCTCCCAGCACTGCCTTCACTGCATCCCATAGATTTTTAAAATTTTTCATTTTTAAAGAAGCTTTAGATTATATAAATGTTACATTAAAAATATAGGGGGTTCCTATATACCCCTTCCCCTCCCCCTCCCACACTTTCTCACATTAACAACAGCCTTCATTAGTGTGATACATTTGTTATAATTGATGAACACATATTGAAGCAGTGCCACTAACATGGACTGTAGCTTACATTACAGTTTACACTTCACACCGCACAATTTTATAGATTATGACAAAATGTACAGTGGCCTGTATCTGTCATTGCAATGTCATGCAGGACAAGTTAATGCCCCCCAAATGCCCCCATGTTACAACCAGTCTTCCCTCTCCCTCCCCTCAGAACCTCTGGTGGACACTGCCTCTATATCAATGATAAAAGTTCTTCCATTGCTAGAATAAGTCTATAATAGAATAATAATAGTCTACTTTAGTCCATTGTTCATTCCCCAATCTTGAGGACTTTGGGATGGTGATGCCCTCTCTGTTTCTAATAGGTTTTGATGTGTTGTTTTCTCATTTTCATTCATCTTGAGACATTTATTGATTTCTCTTGCAATTTCTTCTTTGACCCACTGATTGTTTAAGAATGTATTGTTTAATCTCCATATATTTGTGAATTTTCACTTTTTCTGCCTGTTGTTGGTTTCCAACTTTATTCCATTATGATCAGAGAAAGTGTTTTGTATCATTTTGATCTTGTTGAATTTATTGAGATCTGCTTTGTGGCCCAACATGTGGTCGATCCTAGAGAAAGGTCCACGAGCTCTTGAGAAGGATGTGTACCTGCTGTCTGGGGCGCCATGTTCTGTATATGTCTGTTAGGTTTTGTCCATTTGTCATGTTATTCAAGCTCTCTGCTTCTTTATTGATCCTCTGGCAGGCAGGCTTAATGGGTATAAGTTTTCAGCTCCTTTTGAAATACCTAGAAGCACAATTGCTGGGTAATATAAGACTATGTTTACCCTTGTAAAAATGCTAAACTATCTTCCAAAGTGATAGTTTGATACTTTCCCACAAGCAGTGAATGAGAGTTGCTCCACAGCCTCACCAGACAACTTTTAAGGAATTGCACACAGAGACGACTGGTTATTTTAGTGGATAAAATCAATGGGAAGTTATAGATGGCAATTTTTGAGAAATCATGTGTTAGATTTTACGGTTGTTTTGTGGATGGCTGCTAGCAATTCTACCTAGAGAAACCAGTTCTTAATCCAGGAATAATGTGATCTAAAACCATGTCACTGGATTCATGTGCACATGTGCATAAAAGCACAGGGTAGCAGCAGCTGTTTAGGAAGTTGTCCTCAGACATGTAATTGTGATACCTCTTCTTGAAGTTGTGGTAAAAGGATGAAAGAAAGAATAAACAAATCTCCAGTGCCCTCTGAATTCTTCTAGTCCTTTGACCATTGTCAAAAGACTGCACCTTTAATTTAGAACTAAAGTTCTTCTTGGGTAAGGAGGAGACACAACATAACTGAACCATTTGCTGTTTATAAGCTGCATTTCAGTTCTTGCACCATTGGTCGCAGGCAATTTAATTAAGATATTTGTAAGATTGTATTAATCCTTTAAGAATTATTCCATTTTGATTAAAAAAAAAAAATCTAAGGAATGATAACAAAAAGACCTATTCAGCATTACCTCTAAATATATTTCAGTGCCTATCAATACCGCCCACGTCTTCTCTGCCTTTAGACTCAGACGCTGGGATGCCGAGCCGGCGTCTTCCCTGGATACCACGGGCATGGCCAGAACAGAGCCTGACCCCCTCGCCTTGTTTTTGGCTTTCTTAGCTGTTCTTGATGCCTCTCCCGCGACTGCCCTCACCTGCCTCATGTAACAGCCAGCTCACCAGCCAGTCCTCTTGATTCCACCTTCGATGATCACCTGGACCTGACCGCTTTTCTCCGTGTCCTTTGGTCCAAGCCCCCTAGTCTCTTGGCTGGACCAGTGCAGTAGCTGTCTGACTGGTCTTTGCTTGCTCTCTTCTTGCCCTCCTGGCATCTATTCTGCACATAGCAGCCGCCAGCTCTTAAAAATCACAAATCAATCCCGTTGCTGTCCCACTTGGACAGAATTAGAACCATCTGAGCCCACCCTCTTAAGCACACTGCCCGACCTCCTGATGGCCTCCAGCTCAAATGGAATAAATTCCAGACTCCTTCCTGACTTCTACAAGTCTGGCCCAAGCTGGTAGGGTGGGATCCTCCGGAAGCAGGTTCCCCAGAGGCAGACCCTGGGCCAGGGAAGTGCCCATGGAAGAAATCAGTGAGGGTGGGATGGGGCAGGGGCAGAAGCCAAGCAAGGCTGCAACCTCAGCCTGATCCCTGGGGAAGCACCAGAGTATAAGTTACATCATAGGTTTTCTGGCCCCAAGCTGGACTCTTTAAAAATTTATTTAATTTAAAAAATTGGAGGATGGGGAAGAGACTCGGTTTTTTCACAAGCTGCACTTTTAAACTCCACACCTGCCAGCCACTGGCAGGTGTACTTGGTGGGGCGGGGGGCTAACTGCTTCCTCTCTGATCTCATCTACAAAGTGCTCCCTTGGCTTTCCATATGCTCCACGCACAATGGAGTTTCCTCGTACATGCTAAGTTTCTTTTCTGCAGGTCTTTCTTTACACTGCCCAGCCCCCTGCCAGGAATTGTTTAGCTTGGCCCCCTTCCCTGTCATTGATCAGCCCCTCCTCCAGCAGTGCCTCCTCAAAGGAGTCTTTCCTACAGAAAACTGTACTCCCCCATGCCCATCCCTCTCTGGCCTCTTACTTGGTTTTATTTTTGTTTGTTATCTCTCTCTCTCTGTATAATTTAAGTTCCTTCAGAAAAGGATCTTATTTTGAATCCCAGTGATTTCTAGGAACTTAGGAAAGTGCCTAGAACGACATTTGTTGAATTCATGAGCGAAAGAGTATTGACCATTATAAAACTACCTATGACTGTTTTAAAGTAACATATTACCCTTGGAGTTTCAGAAATGAACTTATGTTTCAGAGAAACTCCGTTTTCTCTTGCCACAGAAATCCTAGGTTATAACATTTCTCTCCCTGTACACCTGGACATGTGACTAAGTGTTTTAGTTTATCATGCAGTGGGCTGGTTTAAACAACATGAATTTACTGGCTTACGGTTTTATGTCTAGGAGAAGTCCAAAATCAAGGCATCAGCAAAGTGATGCTTTCTCCAAAAACACTGTCGCATTCTGGGGCTGGCAGCCAGCAATCCTGGGTCCTTGGCTTTTCTGTCATGCGGCAATGCACACGCGGCCTCTCCTGGCTTCTCAGTCCTGCTGACTTCAGCTTCCGCTGCGCCCCACGGCTTCTCTCTCTGTGGCCTTCCCTAGTAACAGGACTAAGACGCACCCTGATTCCTCCTCCTCCACTGTGTCCTTACCATGGGCTCACACCCACAGGAATGGGGTAAGTTTAAGCACATGCTTTACATGGCTCCAAGCCACCACCATCTAAAAAAATCTATAGATATTAAAATTCATGCACTTTTTTTAACTCACAAAAAATCATTTTATAGATCTTTTAACATATAAAATTTATTCAAATTACACACATTTGAAGTGGCAAGGTCACAGCTAGAGAACAGGTCATCCTGTACCAAATCTATTTATAAAATCCATCATAAAGCTTTCTTTTTTACATTATATTACATTTTTTTTCTGTTTTAAACTAGCATACAGGGAAGCGGCTGTGGCTCAATCAGTAGGGCTCCCGTTTACCATATGGGAGGCCCCGGGTTCGGTTCCCGGGGCCTCCTGGTGAAGGCAAGCCCGCCCGCACGGCGTGGTTAGCTGACCCAGCGAGCACAAGCAGCAAGGGGGGGATAAATGAATATATAAATAAAATCTTAAAAAATAAATAAATAAATAAACTAGCATACAACACAAAGCTGAACTGATTAGTAGTTTGCCAATTCCTTTTTACAAAATCATGTACACTGTAGGAAAAGAGTCTTTTACGCCACATAACATTTTTTAGATTGTCTCACTGTGGTGTGAAATAGTAGTCCGTTCTCTTTATTGCCAAGTAGTATTCCATTGTATAACTGTACCACAACCGTTTATACATTTGCCTGTTGACAGGCATTTGCGTTGCTTCCAGATTTTTGCTATTGTGAATGAAGCTGCTATAAGCATTCTTGTACCCATCATTCTTTGTGGGTTTTTAATTCGGTATTGTATAAGTCTGTCTCTGAACGCATTTCGCCATTTCTCTGGGGTAGACACCGCGGTATGGAATTGCTGGGTCACAGGGAAGGTCTATGTCTGATTTTATAAGAAACTGCCGGTTTCCCGAGGCGGTGGTACCGTCTATGATCCCATCGGCAGTGGATGAAAGTTCCAGTTGCTTTTCGTCCTGGACAAAGTTTGGTGTTGTCAGAGTTTCTAATTATAGCCAAAGGTGGCTGTGACAGCTCCTGGGACTTTAATGTGCATTTGCCCAACAACTGTTGACGCTGGGGACTCCGAGCAGGGTCTGCCCATTGAATTATGAACCATTTTTTTAATTTTAATTTTTTTCTTATCTCCAAAGCAATATATATTTATGTCAGGAAATGAAAAATATACAGATAAGCAAAATGAAGTGAGTAATACCCCCCAATCCCACCATAAAATCTCTTTTATCAGCTCATGTGCTCTTGTAGGTCTTTATGTACAGATCGTTCTTTACTAAAAGTGATATCAAACCGTGCAGACGGTTTTGAACCTACTTTTTTGTTCAGTCAGTACTTTATAAATATTTTTACATATCAATAAATATTCTCCTGCATTATTTATAGTGTCTGAATGATGGTATTTCTTTATACCATACTGTATTAAAACCTGCATATCTGGGTATGAGTATATTTTGAATGTTGTGTGTTTCAATCGTTTTCAATGTTTTTCTCTTAGAAATGGTATTTAGGTGTATATTCTTGCTCATGCCATTGATCATTTCCTGAAGTCCTCGTCAGTGGCTTATTTAAGCTCAATCTTAAGACAACAGGCGTGTGAGATGCACATCCCTGGAATAACGAGCACGTAATGCAAGGCCACCTGTACCCGCTGCTGCTAAAGGGTGAACTTCCCCATACCCTGGCTCCTCTCGTTCGCTTACTCAAAGCTCCCAGTCTGGAAGTGGACTCAGGGGCTAACGAAGCCGCGTTGAGTCCAGGTTAACAGATAGCGGGCCTCTGTGAGCCAGGGAGGGGTGAGGGGATACCTCAGGGAGCGCACAGTGGGTGACGTGCGGTAGTGATGCGGGGGAAGTATGTCGAAGACTCTGGGGGCACCAGAGGAGGGAGGGCGGCGCCACGTGGGTGGCCGCCATGCTGGCTGCTGTAGAGAGCGGCCAAGTGGCAGATCCGGTGGGGGCTTGGGGTGGGGGGAGAGGTTGGGCCCCATGTTACCTAAGACGTCGTCCACCGCTGCGCACTCACCCTTCTCTAGCAGAACCAGCTACCTAACAGGCACCTGCGCTTGCATCGTTATTGTTCACTCCTGGCAACGTCCCTAACAGATGCTCTTCCCATTTGTGCAGAGAAGTAAGCGAGGCTCACACAGAGAGCAGACGGAGGAGCCGGGACCCACTCCTCAGTCTTCTCTGCTCAAATCTCAGGTCATAGCCGCTACAGTCACACTGCAAGTGGTGTTTCATGTACCTGGACCGCCCCGACTTTTTGGGGTGCTCACCCCTTAGGGCACAATGGAGTGCCTGCTGTATGCAAACTCTGTGCTAGGTGTTTACAGAAAGTCCCTCCTTAATCCTCATGACAGCCCAGAGAAGACACAGACAAGTGAAGCTTCCTGGAGTTAGTGAGTGGCCAAAGGCACACAAGGAAACAGTAATGGGGCAGGAATTTTATCCGACCTCAGGGACCAGGTGTGTCCTTTCCTAAGGCCCAGCTCACTCACTCTTTCCCACCATACCTGCCCTGAGCCCTAGAAGATTCCTGCAGGTTAGAAGAGTCTCTTTCACGACTCTTACCTCGGCCACTGCAAAGCTGACTCGGATGAGGCGCTCCTGGTTGCCCCCCGGCCTGGCTCATTCCACAGACGGTACCTGTTGGATTTAGGACTGACCATCCCAAGGCCTCAAGTCGGGCGTCATTAGGCAAGGCTCGGGGTTGCTGACTCCCCAGGAGCAGCCGGGACTGCCCCCTTTCTTCCCTACTGCACTGTTAAGGACATCCCACAAGTGTCTGTGGGTGGGAGAGGAAGGTCGGGGGGGCCACCATGAAGCCAGCAGCCACCCCAGTGATTAAGCCCCGGGTTAGGGTGTCTGGGGTCACCTTGGCAAGTGCCGCTGTTCGTTTGTCGACATTTTATTCTCCATTGCCTTCTTAGCATGTAGATAGCTGCTTCTGTCATGAAAAAAATTACACTCGGTGAAATGAAACACGGGAGGTACCCACTAAGAAACCAAAAATGAAATTTAGACATTTTATTTTTGTCTAAACATTTGGCTGGACTCCTAAGAACGGCGACGAGGCCATTCTTGGATGCCGGCACCGCAATGAGCCACAAGGAGAATATTCAGGAAAAACGAAGAGGCTATCTGGCATGCTAGATGAAAAAGCTTCATCAGGCCTGGGGAGTGCCTGAAGAAAACGAACACTGGCATGCTCCTTCTGGAGAATATAAGGAGTCAGAGAGAATTAGGCAGCGGTTTTCAAAGAGGATGTGTTAGCGGGAGAAAGGCCGATACAGAGGGCTTATGCTTGTATTTAGGGAAAAATGGAGTAAAGCAAGGAAGTCAGAGGGAGAGAACAATCTCATCCAAACAGGGGAGGGAAAAACTATAGCCCTCACTAGTCTTAGTAAATAAAAAGGAAATAAGTGAAAATAAGATATCAGAGGGCAGGAAGATTTTATGGGAGTATAAAGTTGGTTGAAGGGAACCCCAGCTGGCACTCACTGACTGTGGACATCGATCTCCTTCCAGCTGCCGGGAGCTGTTTTGTGCTCTTGGCTCGTGCCTTCACCCTGTCTGCAGGAAGCTGGCGCTGGGGCAGGGTTCTGAGGGGGTCCAGGGTTAAATACCGCAGTTGGTTCTTAGGGAAGAGAAAGGGTGTCAAGACGTGTATTTGAATTGTAGCCATGAGAGATGAATGCAAAATATTGACTCCAATAATGTAAGTCAGCTTGAAAACTCCAGTCTCTTAGGATAAAAAATATACGTAATCCTATTTAGAAATTCCTGGCGGGCTCACAGATGCAGCTTTGTTTTACAAAACCCATGAATTAAAAAAAGTGCATAATCCAAAGTCAATTAAATAGATATTATGACCAATTCTTATTTCATTAACTTTGCAAAAATACGAATAATAACTAGTTGACACTGAAATTCACATTTTCCCACTGGTTGCTGAAAAATAAGGGAACTAATTCCAGTCATGGAAATTGCCCAGGGTGGGACTACCTACCCCTGAAATAACTGATAGGTTCTAGGTGGTGTTTGCATCGTGGAGTTAGTCACTGGGTCAGCCCAGATGGGAGCAGATACAGCTAGTGTCGAGGACTCGAGTGTGCATTCCATTTCCACTCACGGTCAGAGACCAACTCACGTGGCTTTTCTCTTTATAGGCTCATGCCAAAGTCTGGCATCTCTACAACACTTCCTTCCGCCCAACTCAGGGAGGCCACGTGTCCATTGCCCTGAGCTCCCACTGGATCCAGCCTCGAAGAATGACCGAGCATGACATCAAAGAATGTCAAAACTCTCTTGACTTTGTGCTAGGCTGGTTTGCCAAACCCATCTTCATTGATGGCGACTACCCTGACAGCATGAAGAACAACCTTTCATCTCTTCTGCCCAATTTTACTGAGTCTGAGAAGACCTTCATCAAGGGAACCGCTGACTTTTTTGCTCTTTCCTTTGGACCGACCTTGAGTTTTCAACTTTTGGACCCTCACATGAAGTTCCAGCAGCTGGAGTCTCCCAGCCTGAGGCAGCTCCTTTCCTGGGTCGACCTCGAGTACAACCACCCTCAGACGTTCATTGTGGAGAACGGCTGGTTCGTCTCCGGGACCACCAAGACAGACGATGCCAAGTGCATGTACTACCTCAAAAAGTTCATCATGGAGACCTTAAAAGGTAGTAGTGGGCAAAGTCCTAATTTCCTGCCAAAATCCATGGTAAATTGATCCTTAAGATTACCTAAGATAAGCAAGGAGAGTTTTATGCTATTTAACCTTGACATAGAAATTCATTTCGGCAGTAGTATGAGCGTGTTCATGTAACGCCTTTGTAGGAACTGAAATTAATTTTTAAAATTCATTTTGCAAATGAGAAATGGGGCTAGTATATGTGAAATCACTTGATTTTCGGAGTTCCTAATCTCGATTTTTTAAAAGATTATATTAAACATAAAACCAATTCCAGGATATCTAGGTCACTGTACATGTTTTCCAATGCTTATTGTTTACACTGAATACAAACACATTTTAAAGAAAAAAGAATAACTATATTTCCTGGAGAAAACAATCAGGAAGTCGTTCATACTTGTTTTAAGGCTATATTCATTTATCACACCAGACACAAGGCTGGGGGTCGAGGGAAGAAAGTGGGACAAGACTTCTTCCCAGCCCGCAAGGAGCACACACTGGAAATAAAGAAATACCCAGCTTTGGTGCTGGGGAAGCCAAATAAAAACACATTGGAGATAAGCTTCTTGGTGAAGCCAGTTATTTGTAGATTTAACTAGTGTGAGTGCAGCCTCTGTGAATAAGAAATGTCACTGGTTGACCAGACAACAAGCGTTAGACTTAATTTATTTCATTAAGCAGCGAAACCCTCAAACGCTCTCAAATCACGCGGTGGATGCCTGGCAGGGGGTCACGTCCTTCTTGTCCTGTCTTCCCTCTGCAGCCATCAGGCTGGACGGGGTCAACGTCATCGGCTACACAGCGTGGTCGCTCATGGACGGCTTCGAGTGGCACAGAGGCTACAGCATCCGTCGGGGACTCTTCTACGTCGATTTTCTGAGCCAGGAGAAGCAGCTGGTGCCCAAGTCTTCAGCCTTGTTCTACCAGAAGCTGATCGAGGAGAATGGCTTCCCGCCTCTGCCAGAAAACCAGCCCCTGGAAGGGACCTTCCCCTGTGACTTTGCTTGGGGAACTGTTGACAACAACATTCAAGTAAGTGGGGTGACAAAACCCGATCAGCAGTCTCGCCGGGCCCCGTCGCTGGCCTGTAGCACCGCGCTAGTGGGCTGCTTGCCACGGCGCCGTGTCCCACCTTGGAGCCCAGTACAGTTCCTTAGTGAGCACCTTAAGGGCACAACGCTTCTCTCCAAAAATCTTCCTTAGTTTCATCTTACACTTTAAATCAGACCCAAAGGGAGAGCAAATAGAAATATATGAAATTTAAGATGCGATAAAGTAAAAAGCTAAAACACTGGCTTTTAAAACGGTGGTCCTCAACCCTTTCTAAAGCAGTTGAGTTTTTGTGGACAAGTCAGGGCTCCAAAGCAGCCGAGATCCCAGTGGAGCTCCTGAGCTTGCCGTGGGCGCGTTAGGCAAAACCTGCTCGTTGCACAGCTGCGGGCCACTCCCCACCCCCCAGCTTGCCCCACACTTGCGGAATAAAGACCCTTGCTCCGATGACTCACTGTGTGGAATGCCGTTTGGTGGCAACAGATTTCATTTATTCCATGGACATGAAGTACGTCTACTGCTTCGAAGGTTTGGAGGTTCCTCGTGATAGTCACCCCCAGTCACCCCCTGTGCCCCTGTGCACTGAGCACCCACTGTGCAGTCAGCCCTCACCACTGCTCTCAATTTCCCTAATTTTAAGGGGCTTTGTTTTGGAGCGTTTGCATTAAGTCGATGCCTAGGGTGTACAAAACCCCGTGTTAGTTGCTGCATGGGCCGATTTGGCTTCTGCTCTCAAAGGAGCAAAGGAGGCTCAAGGGGTCCACAGGTAACCTGAGGGGGAGCCGCCAGGTGAGGGCAGGTGACTGGCGTGGGGTGGGGTGCGGAGGGGCATGCTGCTCAGTGCAGCCTGAGGGTGAAAGCCGTGCGCACAGCAGACCAGGCCCCGTGTCCCAGGGCGGGCAGCGCGTGGCCCCCCAGCCAGCCCCACGGCCCCGGGAGTAGCCGTTTCAGCAGCGTCTGGGCAAGGGCTTCTGGCTGAAACGGGTTGCTCGCAAATACCAAGTTGAAAGCTTTTGCTTATAGGAAAACAGATCCTCATCATCCTTAGTCTTTTTTTTTTTTTTTTTTTTTTTTTCCCTGGTTTAGATTACTTTTAGGTCTCCTTCAGACAATCCAGGTCTCTGACTTAGCTCCCTTCCTTAGGTGGAACGTTATTCTGCAAGGATAGCCTGCTCAGCTTGGGCGTTCCCTCCCTTCTCCCTCTTCCACTTTTCCTTATCCCTCTGCTAGCTGGAACCTCCCCACCCTAATTTCTCTCCCCAGGATGGGCTGCACAGTGGGATTCAGGTAGGATCTGGGGTGGCAGGGTGGTGCTGGAGAGGGAAGAGGGCGAGTGAGGAGGAGGGAGGGAAGCGCCCCCCCAGCCCCTCCCTCCTCCTCCCCTTACGGGGGCTGGGGGCCACGGGTCCCTGGCCCTAGTTCTGTCTCTGCCTGCCCCACTCCCTGCTGGGCACTGGCCCACCCCTATCACAGGCCACCCCAATTCAGTCCACTCAGCAGTTCTGTGCAGGGAGCATGTCTGTGTGAATGCGGTGGGGGGGGGCGTTGGAGGAGCCCTTTTACTCCTGCCACGTGCCCCCACTCACTGAGGGACCTGATAAGCAGTGAGCAGGTCTTCAGAACATACCCTATGTCCTCCAGAGAGAGCAGACACTGGTCAGGTGCAGCAGGTGGTGGCAGTGAAAACGAGGGACGGTGAGGGGAGAATCCAGCTCTTACTCCCTAGAAACCATCCTTGTAAAATCTGACACCTTTCCTTCTCACCTTGCACTGAATTCACCTCCTCTGCTCACCTATCAGAGCTTGCCCATGCTCCCTTGGGCTGAACCCTCCAAACACAAATAAAATGCACTCTCCACGCACACACACACACACACACACACACACACCGGGGGAAGCGCTCTAGTGGGAAGAGGCAGCCGTCGCTATTTGCTCTTTTCTGATTTCCCCTGAGCTTTGTGTGATATTGCAGTGGCTCCCACCAAGCTAATTTCCTGATTGATACAAAGTAAGCTCCTTACGTCAATTCTAAGAGGTGAGTGTGTTTGAACTTGTGAGCTGTGCTCTACATTTTAAATGCATTGTATTAAGGCTCTGAGAAGTGATTTTAAACCATGGAAATTCACTTCCCCCCCCCGCCCCCGCTAGTATTTCAAACTCCTAATATGAACGAGGCATGCATTTCACCAGAAAAACATTAAGAATAACATCCTGTTAAGTGCACAACCTGCCTGAAATCTGACCTTAGGCATAGTCATACGGCTTGTCACTGTTCTTGGACCTAATTTCTCAGGCAACAGCTTTGTTTTCCAATAGCTAATGATGCTTATAGTAAAAAGTTCAAAGCTTGCCCTATACTGAGGAAAAGAGCTTTAAAACTGGCCAGTTAGGAGAACGTTTCTTCCGTAACACGTTAAAAGCTGGTACGTACCCATTCTTTCTGAAAAGAAGGAAAAAATTTGAGATCCAAATTCATTATTATTAGTAGTAGTAGTATTGAAAAAAAAAAAAAACCCAGTAAATTAATGGAGGTCTGATGGAATTTTGCCTAAACACTCATCTCTAAGCATCATGTCAATTTAAAAGACACATTTTGTAAAAATTATGCCTAGTTTCTCATATTTGCTCTCAGAAGGACCAAATAAAAGCTATTTGGGAAAACTGTGGTAGCAAAGTTCTAAACTTAGTCAACCTGGCACTCTATAAAAATACAGTAATCCAAAAATTCCTTCAAGATATGAACACTTTCACTTCAAAAGAGCATGCAAATATTTTCCCTTGTAAGGCTGAGGAGACAGTGTGCATATGACAGTGGAAAAATACTTCTGGCAGCACTCCTGCGGGATTGAGGAAAATGCATGCGTAGGTGAGCTACAAGGGCCCGCCTTCCAGGAACAGCAATTTCCCTCCAACCTGCTGGATTTTATTGCTTCTCTTCATGGACCCAGCACTGAGTCCTCCAGAGAAACAGCAGCTAATTTGCAATATCCCCATAAAATGCAGCAAAGCCCCTGCTACCGATTCAAAAAACTGAGATTTCTCTGACCCCTGCTCTTATACAGAGGGTCAGACCAAAGAGCCTGTTGGAAGGGAACGACTTCAGAGGTGAAAACGGCTTCAGCAGCTCCGGCTTCTGGATGAAGTCTGCGTTCCCTGAGGATTTTGAAATTTCGATTTTATTATTTGATCACCTTTCCTAAATACCTATTTTTATTTTAGAGGCTTAGATCTCACCCAATTCAGAACCATTATTGTCATGATCATCACCAGAAACTAATTTAGAAAATTAAAAAAAAATTACATTAAGAAAATCCCACTTTGGGTAGGTGACAATATTGTTCCTTTCCACCAACTGTCAGGTTTAATTTGTTAAATTCTGTCATTAGCCCTAATGCCAATAGGAGGTAGCAGTTATACTTAGCTATGTCTCCTCAGTTTACAGCAAACCTCAGATTTAGAATGAGATTTTAATAAGCACAACATAATGTTAAATATCATTTCATGTTCCCAGTTTTCTTTTCTTTTCTTTGAAAGTCTCTATAACACGGGGTGGCTTTTTACAGTAAAAGGAAAACACGGCACCAGTTCTGTTTGCTCGATACAGACTGGTGTGTGAGAATGGTCAGTGTCTGTCATCCGAAGTTACCAAAATTTCAGACTGTTTTTTTTAACATGAAAGTAACGTTCAAGTGTTAGCGCTGTGGTCACAACATGAGTGCAGAAAAGAAAGAGTTTTCTTCCTGGGGAACTTAAAATTCTGGAAAAGTGTTTCACATCCTCAGCTGAAAGAGCCGGCTGGGGCTCCTCCGCCTGGTACTGGGCCTGGTACTGGGCCTGGTACTGGGCCTGGAACAGGGCTGAATCGAGTCGGGCACTTCCGACTCCTCCAGGTGAAGGGCCGTCCAGGTGACGCTAACGTCCCCTTCACTCCCCCTAGGTGGACACCACTCTGTCTCAGTTCACGGACCCCAACGTTTACCTGTGGGACGTGCACGGCAGCAAGAGGCTCCTCAAGGTGGACGGCGCGGTGGCCAAGCAGAGGCCGCCCTCGTGCGCGGACCTCGCGGCCCTCAGGCCCCAGGTGGCCCTGCTCCGGGACCTGCACGTCTCGCACTTTCTCTTCTCGCTGGACTGGGCGCTGCTGCTGCCCCTGGGCGACCAGGCCCAGGTGAACCGCACGGTCCTGCGGTACTACCGCTGCCTGGCCAGCGAGCTGCTCCGCGCCAACGTCACGCCGGTGGCGGCCCTGTGGCAGCCCGGGCGCCCGCACCAGGGGCTGCCACGCGCGCTGGCCCTGCGCGGGGCCTGGGAGAACCCGCGCACCGCGCTGGCGTTCGCCGAGTACGCGCGGCTCTGCTTCCAGGAGCTCGGCCACCTGGTCAAGTTCTGGGTCACCGTGAGCCAGCCGCACTCCCGCAACCTGACCTACGGCGCGGGCCACCAGCTGCTGCGGGCGCACGCCCTGGCCTGGCGCCTCTACGACCGGCGCTTCCGGCGCGCGCAGCGCGGCCAGATCTCCATGGCCCTGGCGGCCGACTGGGTGGAGCCCGCCTGCCCGCGCTCCCCCAGGGACAAGGAGGTGGCCGAGAGGGTCCTGGAGTTCGACATCGGCTGGCTGGCCGAGCCCGTCTTCGGCTGCGGGGACTACCCGCGCGCCATGCGGGACTGGCTGGCGCAGAGGAACAACTTCCTGCTGCCCTACTTCACCGAGGCGGAGCAGCAGCTCGTGCGCGGCTCCTTTGACTTTTTGGCCGTGAGCCACTACACCACCATCCTGGTGGACTGGGAGAAGGAAGACCCGGGCAAGTACAACGACGAGCTGCAGGTGCAGGAGATGACGGACATCACCTGGCTGAGCTCGCCGGGCCAGGTGGCCGTGGTGCCCTGGGGGCTGCGCAAGGTCCTGAGCTGGCTCAAGCTCAAGTACGGGGACCTCCCCATGTACGTCCTGTCCAGCGGGATCGACGACGACCCCCTCGCCGCGCAGGACAGGCTGAGGGTGTTCTACATCCAGAATTACGTCAACGAGGCCCTGAAAGGTAATGGGCCCCCGGGTCAGCGGAAACCGCGACACCCACAGCTCCTGCCCCGCCAAAGCCCCCTGACACCGGGGAGAACTGGGGTCTGCCCGGGCATTTTCCCGGGGATCGAGGCGTTTGGCTAGGAGCGCCTCCTCGCAGCCTGTAAGGTTGTGGACCCCGTGTCTTCCGCTGCCACTGCTGCCCAGAAAGTCCCAACCCAAGCCCAGTGCGCCACCGTCGAGGCCAGTACGGGGAACCCGCTGCTGAACGGAGCCCAGTGTTTGCCCCTTTGAAAAAAGCCGTTTGGAATGGGATCTAACGTAGCTTGAAGTTTTAGGAAATAGTGTTGACCATTTCCCTAAAGCACTGAGGGCACGCAAAGGCCATGTGCTGGGTGCAAACCCCTTTCACAACCATTCTCCTGTCCTTTTGTTTCCGCTTCTGTTGTCTGTTTTCAGCCTACCTGCTGGACGGCATCAATCTCCGCGGATACTTCGTTGATTCACTTAGCGATCGCACAGCTCCGAAGTTTGGCCTCTATGGCTACGCTGCAGACCAGTTTGCGCCCAAGCAGTCTGTGACCCATTACAGGCAAATCATTGACAACAATGGTTTCCCGGGCCCCGGCAATCTGGGAAGGTTCTGTCCGGAAGAATTCATCACGTGCTCCAAGTGCAGCTTTTTTCATACCCGAAAGTCTTTACTGGCTTTCATAGCTTTTCTATTGTTTGCTTTTATTATTTCCCTCTCCCTTATTTTTTACTACTCGAGGAAAAGTAGAAGAAATTACAAATAGTTCTGGAAATTTTCCTGTTCATTTATTTTGAAGTAATTATGCACACACATCAGCCTTTAACCATGTGCCACTTGCCAGTGTCGTGGATGTGTGAATCCCATGTATCTGACCTTTCGGAAACCTTTTTGTGGCACAGACAGAGGTTTTGATATGGACGCAGGTGATTATAAAATATTGAATAATGTGAACAGTGACTGGATTTGTTCTTTTGGGGGGTGATGAAAAATACTGGAAGGGGCAGTCACTTCTGGAATGCAAAATGCAAACATTTTATCCATGGTGAATGACAAGCTCAGGACCTCTTTATCTGTGCCCATTCTTAAATCCAGTGTTTTTCTTGAAGTCATAAACAGCAAGTGTTAGAATAAAAACGTAAGCCCCAGGCAAGCCTGTCCCAGCTGCCAGGATGGTGCCCAAGGCCCAAGAGGCAAGCTTCCCCGGAGAAAGAAGATGGCAGGATGTAGGAGAGAGAGATGGAGGGATTCTTTCGAAAGCAGTGTTTCTGTCAAATGCTGCTAATATTAATCGACATATCTGGCAATTGACACTTAGCAGAGCAAATGACAGATCTTTGTCTGAGATGACTTTTGAGGCGCTTTCTAGAGGCTGGGTCCCTCAGGATTCTGCTCAAGGAGCCTAGGAGATGACCGCTAAATGTCATGAGGTGCTGGGCTTGTCGGGGCATGGGGGGCTCTGGAATGCTGTGCAGTGTGGTACTTGTAGGGGAGGAGATGAGGGGAAAGTGCCTGCTACGAGCAGCATTATGGTCGATTTGACTGAAAATCCTGTTATTTTGGAGCAGACCATGGAATGAGGTGACTTGTCCTGAACGAACACGAATGCGATAACCCCACTGAAGAGGGACCCCACTTCCTGTTCTGTGAACAGTGCTGTGATTTCTTTGACCCTATAGTTTCTGCAGCTCTTAGTAGGATCAGAAGCAGTCTGGTCTGGTATCACTGGAAGAATTGTTTTTGTTATCATCGAGATCTATTTCATATTTCCGTTGCGGCATCTGAAGCAAGGAAACTAAGCTTTGAACTAGTTTGTTTTGAACTTTTACACTGAAATATGCCACTGGTTTCCAGAAAGAACTAATTAGGTCTTATCCTATTTTCTGTTACACTGCAGTTAGAGGTGACCTTAACATTTGTTTTATAGATAAGCCAATATCATATCAGGAAATAGTGTAATAACTAACCTCACTGACATGACGTTATAATGTATAATAAAATACTGTACTGTATTTTCTATCATTTCAGAGGGGGCATGATTTTTTTTCCATGAAAGATAAGCTTTTTGGCAGTATTCTTTTTTAAATTGGACTTATTAAAATTGGAAACTAGAAAATCAATAGCTTATTTTATGTATCTATTTTTCGGATTATAAGAGTAATATATGTTCATTATTAAAAATATAGAAATTATATATAAAGAAAAGATAATATAGAATATAGAAAACTACAGAAATGATATATAAAGAGAGAAATAAAAATCTAACAACCAAAAGGTAGCCACTGTTAACATTTTCTATGTATTTTCTTTTACAGAGGGTCAGATCATATCGTACAGCTTTATGTATCTTGCTTTATAAATTTTTATGATGAGCCTTTCCTTTGTCACTAGTCTCTGAAAGCATGGTTTTTGAAATAGTTGAATAGTATTCCACTATATGAATTTGTCACAACTTATTTAACCATTTCTGTCTGTTGGAGTAGTTTCTTATTGCTAATTACTGTTTAAAATGAACATGGTCTAAAAACTATTTTCTTGTTACAGTGTTTCCTTTCACTTCCTTGAGTGTGTAGAGAAGTAATTCTGCTTCTTGAGCAGGTGTTGTAATGGAGCTGCCTTCTCTCCCAAGCCGCTTGAGTGGTGGCTGGCCATGTGGCTTCTGAGCTGACTGAGCCGCACAGAATCGAATCGTGGGGAGGAGGAAAAGGTCTGACTGCAAGAGGAAGGGGGCAGAGGTGGGGAGGGTGTGGTGGGCCCCCTGAAAGGGCAAAATCCAGGGAGAGCCCAAGGGGGCAAAGCAGAGAAGCCCAAGTCCCCGCGAGAAATGGCGACTATGGACCGTCTAAGTGATTCTAAGGAGAGCATCGTGCTGCCTCGGGGTCCCCGCAGACCTTTGGAGGTTGCTGGCCACCAGGTAAAGGTCAGTCCAGGCAGGGCTGGAAGGGTGGAGAGAGCCGGAGCTTTCTGGTCCTCATCTCCCATGCTTTACCCGCCTGGTTTGTGGGCTGCAGACATCTAGAGATCAGAGGGACACGGCCGCCCCTGGACGCCTGCGGCTCTTACTGTGCTGTTGGGCAGCTCCCCAGGGGGGTTGCCTGGTTCCCTAAGGCCCCAAATTCAGGTTTGTTGTTCAGAACCCAGGCGGATCCCCTTGCACTTCTCCCAGTTCAATCTGGCCTGCGTTGGAAGGGTGGTTTCTCAGATTCAGTAGGGTCATTTTTCATTTTATGTTTGTCTTCTAGTGACAATAATTAGAATCTGCTAATGCCTCAGAATCTCCCCTTTATATTATTTATAACAGTGCTGTCCAGTGGAGCTAAAATGCAAGCCACAGATTTAACTTTAAAATGGCTAGTAGTCACATTTTAAAAAGTAAAGAGACGCAGATGAAATAAAGTTTAATCATATATTTTGTTTATCCCAATATATCCAAAATATCATTTCAACATGTGCTCAATTTAAATTTACTCCTGGTACATTTTACATGTGTTTTGGGCATGAAGTCCTGGACATCTGGTGTGTGTTTTCACGTGTACAGCACGTCTCAACTTGAACCAGCCACGTTTGCACGGCTCAGAAGTCACGGATAGCTCTTGGGCACCGTGTAGGTTTGTAAATGTAAAGAAACACTTTTGGTCTGCTAAAAGCATAATTAAGATCTCCAATATATTTGAACACATTAGGAGAATGCATTTTTCTCAAGAACCTTTTGAGCTCTATAATCCATCGTAACAACCGGCACATAGATTTACAGTTAAGCTAGACTCTTCACTAAAACAAATATTTTCAAAACATCTGTGTGGAAGGAAGAATTCTGGCCTCCTGGGCATGACTACTGTAGAAATTCGGGTGCAAGTCAACTGCTTTTCTTTTTACCTATTCCACAAACCCAGTCTTTTCTCTAATTCAAAGTGCCTTTTCTAAGTAATCGAGTAATGACATTGCTCTAGAGCATCTCCACTAATGCTTAGTACCAAACAGCACTTTCTGCCTGGGAAGGGAAAATCAAAGTTGATTTGGGTGGCATCGACCATCCCTGGCAGAAGGGCCTGGGTTCAAGAGGGGAAAGCAGAGGCTACATCTGGTTTATGTTTTTCCAGTGTCTGGCACAACAGGGTTTTATACATATTATATACAACATTTATATATAAGAAGTATAATATATATTGATATATAACATAATATTGTCCATAAATGTTGTTGACTAATTGAATAAATGTAAGGGTGAATGAAGTAATAAGTGAATGAACAGAATTATGTCACTGATGTCACCTTTGCCCAGAGACAGATAAGTAGGGCCTGGCTGTCCAAAACCAGAACAGGTCTCTGCTGGGTGCCATCGGCCCAGGCCTCCGGATCAGGAAGGAATAATCAGCTGCTGTGCATGGGCTCTGATAACTGCCTGTCCAGCTAGCAAGGCAGTAACTCCTACAGTTGTTATCACCTCTGAACTAATCATCACCTGAGAAGACAAACGTTTTTCTAGAATTATTCCTATTCCTTCATTTTTCATACTGTCCCTCCTCTAGTCAGTGAATCTTCTTGTTTGCAAGAGCTCTCCTAGGGTTAAGTTCTTTATCTGCAAATAAAAACGGGAACTTGTCTTCAAGAACGAACCTCTTTGTCAGCAGCAAACACAATTTCTATTTTTATACCTGTTGAGTGTTGTTGCATGGAGTTTTGTTTGTTGCAGAGCATTCCCTGGACGATTTTTGTCTCTTACATTTGTGGTCACTGTCCTCTGTTTGATGTTAAGGAGAAAGAAGTCAGAAAATGAGTGAGGTGGGAAGTGGCATGACTGTAACAGGATGCCTAAGCTATGAAATCCCACCAGGACGGACTTGATGACTAAGATTTCAAGCCCTGTTTTTGATCCAATAAATTCAAGAAGAAAAACAATTTCAATCCATGTCAACAGAAAAGTATAGGGGAAAAAGCCAGAAAGAGCAGGTTAGAAATGGCCCCGCAGCGGTGCACAGCTGTGCTCAGTGGCCCTCAGTCTCCGCATCCTTGCAATGGGAGTGCTGATATCTACCTTCGCCTGGTGCTGGATGGAGCAGGCATCCAATTCAGAGAGCTCCTGCCCCACATGAAGACTAATTCCAGCTACCCCTAATGCACATGGGATTTCTTGTTAATTAGAAAGTTAGAGCTCAGTAACATAAAACCAGCCATGGCTAGTCAATATGGATCACCTTGAAGCCTTTTAGTTATTTTATTGGCAATTTTAAATGTGCATTTTCACAGAATGCCCTTGGTAAAATTAAACCATTAAGACCAAATGCCCACATTTCCTTAATAATACTAAATTATAGAAATTGAATTTTACAAATGTCGGATTGGTAGAAACTTGAAGATAACTTGGCAGCTGATGTTCTCTATCAGTATGTCACACCATCTGCTCTTTTGAAACAATCTAATGGCGCAGACAAAACATTTGGATATATCTAGTGGGTACTGAATTGAAGGCTCATTAACTAAATTATTATGTGATTCAAAGATCTTTGACAGCATTTCTGATTTTAGCATAATCTTTCAATATGCGTACTTTATGGTATAACTAATTCATTCTAAATGACCTTATTTATTTATATAAATTTTCTTCAGTGGAAACATTGGCCCTTAATAAAGTGTTAGGGGAGACTGGTCTTTTTGTTTTCTTTCGTTCTTCTAAATCCCAATTGGTTAATTGTAAAGCTGGGTCTCCTTTCAGTGTCGAAGCAGCTGTTGTCTGATTATGTCCTTGGGCATAACTGTCACCGAAGGACTTGAGCAGGTTTGGGTCTGACCAGAGTGTGAATCAGAGCTTGGCTAATTTAGACCCACGGCATTAGGTGGCAGGTTCCACAGTGTTTTGAGGCCACGATGTTGCATTCAAGACATGAAGGTTCTAGAACCACTTTTCCCCCTTTAAATCATGGGTGTTTGGTTAAGTGGCCCTGAGGCCAGGGGCAGTAGCAGTGAGGAGTGCCGGGACCTGTGAGCAGTGGTGGGAAGCAGGAGAGGAGTGAGGTGGAGATACAGCTAGAGAAAGTCAGAGAAAGGGCCAGGTGAAAGACTCTACTAGTGAAAGATGAGATGAGAAATGAACCTGACCTTGTTCCAAGGTGGGACCACTCGAAACTGTCCTCATCTTTATCTGTGCCCCACTTGGACTTAACAAGCCACTGAAATGAACACACAGGGGTTACTCACGGGAACAGAGTGCCACGATTAGAGGTGCAGGGCTCCAGCCACGTGTGGACAGGTTCCGCTAGGAGAGGGGAAGGAGATGAGGAGGCCAGAGGGCGCGGGATGGGCCGGCAGGCTCGGGGGCCCCGGGACCAGCCCCTTCCCCACGGCCCACCTCGTCTGACACTGTGGTGTGGCCAAGGGGCTCCCCAGGGTGGAGGGCCGAGCCAGGGCCCGTGAGCAGGCGGGAAACCCGGAGGACGGCGCCAGGGGCAGGGACGTCAGATCCGGGAGGCGAAGCGTTTTCACCCCGCCACGGGGACTGTGTTAGGGGGAAGCCGCTGCCGCTGGAGGCGAGTCTTGGGGTTTCGGAGGTGATCCCTACGGGGGCTGGAAAGGCCAGCGGGGGTGGAGGGAGGCCGAGGAAGATGCAGACCGTAAGGGGCGCTGGGGCAGGTCCAGAGAGGCAGAACGTGCCCCGACGAGGCGGGCAGGCGAGGGGAGAGGCTCTGGGGGCCAAGGCCGGGCCAGCTCCGCAGCGAGGCGGAGGCAGCCCCAAGCCAGAGAGGGGTCCTCCTCCCCGGCCCTGCGCTCCACGGCGCGGACCTGGCGGATCAAGACGGCCGGTGTCAGCCGCGGTTACGCGTCACAATCGCCCCGCGGCTTTGAAGCGCGCCCCCAGACCACCCCAATCGGGTTCCCTGGGGTGGGCTCCAGGCCCCAGGAGGTTGTAAGCTCCCAGTCGATTCCAGGGGCAGCCAGGCCGAGGACCCCCGGCTGCTCAGCGCTGCTCCAACCTGCCCGCACCTGCGCGCGCCCCGGGCTCTGGGAACAGGCGGGTCCGGGTCGGGGACTGGGGTGGGGCTGGCACCTTGCGTTTCCACAGCCTGCTGGGGGAGGTGCTGGGTGGACCACACTTCTGCTCACACGGGGTGAAGAGCCCCCATGGCTGCTGGCAGGATGGACATGGCTTGTCCAAAATAGAATGGGGACCTCAAGGGACAGAGAGAAAAGAACCACTGCTCTGCTTTTACCGGAATGCTAGACAGGCCAGAATGAAGCAGGTGGTTCCTAATGGACAGTGGCAGGTGCCAATTTAGCGCTGCCCTAATCAAAACCCAATATCTAACAGCAGAGTCTCACCTTCAGTGCATAATCTTTTTTTTTTTAGGAGGTACTAGGGATTGAACCCAGGACTTTGTATGGGGGAAGCAGGCGCTCAACCACTTGAGCTACATCCGCTTCTGCATACTCATTTTTTGAAACAGAACATGTAGGCCTAAACAGCTATGCTTTCTAAATTAAAAAAACAAAAAACAAAAAAAACCCACTTTAATATGAAGAAAGTTATTTTTAAAAGTACAGAGTTAGCTGCTACTTTCTTTTTCCTCAATCCTAACTTTTGAAGCATAACTCTGAATCAAGAGCCTGGTGCTACAACCATCCCAGATACTCAAACATCTTGTGGTGATATGTGTTCAATACAAGCAATAAAACCTGAATGGAAAATGCCAGGTCCATATTGGTTTTAACCACATAAAATTATGTGTACATTTACTGGTATCACACATCTGATGTGAGTTGGGAGGCATAGAAGTTGAGTTTTTTGGGCACATTTTCTCCTCATTAAGAACATATTTAGGGAAGTGGCTGTGGCTCAATTGGTTTGGCTCCCATTTACCACGAGAGGCCCTGGGTTCAATTCCCGGGGCCTCCTGGTGAAGGCTAAGCCAGCGTGTGCGGTGTGTGCGGCGTGGTGAGTTGCCGCACCAAGCTGACGCAGCAAAGGGAGACAAGCAGGCACAGAAAAAAAAAAACACAAAAAAACGCAAAGCAAATGGACACAGCAAGCACAAGCAGCAAGTGGGGGATAAATAAATTTAAAAAAATAAATCTTTTTTTTTTTTTTAAAAAAAAAACATGTTTAGGGAGCAGATGTGGCTCAAGTTGTTGGGCGCCTGCCTCCCACATGGGGGGGGGTCCCAGGTTCAGTTCCCGGTACCTCCTGAAAAAAACAAAAAAACAAATGAAAAAATCAACTCAGAGAAGCCGCTGTGGCTGAGTGCTGGCTTCCCACATACGAGGTCCCAGGTTCGTTCCCCAGCCGTTGGTATCTCAGGAAAACAAATAAATAAATAAAGACCCTCACTGCGCGCATGTTTGACTTTCGAACTCATGTTCTCAAAATGAACCCTGGGCGACCTCATTATCACCAGCGTGACTTTGTAAAGCGAAGGGGAAAAGTGCATATTTGATGTGTGCAAGAAAGACTTGCGGTGCTGTTTTAAAAAGCCTTTAAGGCTATTGTGTTCACCAAGGAATTGATATTTTATTCAAAATATTTTGGAATACGCATGGCAAGCGAGAGCTTTCTTTCTGGAGAGAGGCCGCACAACGGCAATATCCTCTGCTGTTGAGTGCCTTCACCCGGCTTGGAATTCTGGTCTGTCTGGTCTTCGGCCACGCCTAAAGGGGAATGTTCCTTACCCTCTCCTCTAACTAGCTCCTCTGCTGTTTCCCTCATCTCTCCCAGTCAACCCCTGGAGCCATCAGGCACCAGATTCTATGGAGTCTTGTCATTCCAGCACTCCCAGCATCCGCTGCCCTTCCTTTGAATCCTTGCGGCAATTGCCCTCTTAAACCCCTGCCTTAGACTTCTGCATGACCCCCCAACTGGTTTCCTGGCCTGTGTGGGTTCTGCACGTCGGTACCACAGCATATTCCGAAAGCGCCCTTTTGACGGGTCCTCCCTGTGAAGGGAAGGCTGGCCTGTGCTCTTGGCCAGCGCTGCGGGGGCTGCTGGCCTGCCCTTGGCCTCCTTCCCTCACTGCAGCTAGCACCTCCTGCCTCCTGCGGATTCCTATGCCGGCCTAATCTCTTCTGCTAGATTATAAACTGCCTTACAGCAGCAGCTTCATCTTATTTGTCTTGTCATTCGCTAGGATTCATATCAGTTGCTTAATAAATATTTCTTGTATGAATAAATGCCTTGTGAAAAGGGGATACACACTTTTTACAAGTGGTTTTTTAAAACATTCATTAAAACATTACGTGGGGCTCGGCTGAACTCTGTTATCTGGTGTTTTGCCAGTAAGACTTCCCTTTAACCAGGTTTATGGTGATAACTGGTGTTCGTGGTTTTTACCCGCTGGCTGTTCCAAATCTTGAAATGCCTTCTCAGTCATTTAAAAAGAAAGTCATTTTAAAATGTTTCTAAGTTAACAGAGATTCATTGTATGTGTCATCGTGGATTATCAATTTTCAAAGAAATTAAAGCATAATAAAAATCTCACTGTCATCACACTGAACACTCATCTTCCTCTGATGATTAGTTCTCTCCACAAATAAGACCAAACTCTTAGTATGTGCAAGTTAATCGAGCATATCCGACTTTAGTCAGTTTATGGGTATTGGAAATGCCTTGCTCGTCACTTGTTAGATAATGGTTTACTGGAGGTGGCATGTGGTGTGGTAGGTAATCAGTTTTTTCAGTAGGCATTAAGCAAAATATGGCACTTTGAAAGTAGTATTTTTATAGAGCAATTTCTAAACAGTTGCCTCTAAAGCAAAGTTCTAAAAACCAAATCCAGGTCTTACCCGGAAAGCAAAGTTGAAAAGTCAAATCCAGGTGCCTTAGAGCGGGGTGGCTGCCCCACCTGGTCCCTTGGATCTCAGCTTTGGGGCTGGACTGAAGGCAAGTGGACGGCCCTGCCGCACGTCTGCTCGGCCTGCTGGTGACAGAGGGTCAGTCCTAGGATGCTGTGCTCAGTGGCTCTCCAGCCGGCGGCACTGGGTCACCTGGGAGTTTTACAAACCACGGATGCCTGTGCCCCCCCCCACGCCGGGATCCGCAGTTACTTGGCCTGGGGGTGGCGTGCGGCCCTGTGTGGCTCCAGCGTCACAGGATGGGCCTGCCTGCCTCCCCCGGTGCCCCACGGGGCCCGGGAAGACCGTGCCTCCTTTACGCCTGCAGCCCAGAGGCGAGGGGCCCCCGCAGGAGCGCCCCTTCCCGGTCACCAGTTCTCCGTTGTGAAATCTCAGCGGCTCCCCTTTTCCCTGGCAGGGTCTCACCTGGCCCTGAAGACAGCGGGAAGCCAGTGAGCACATCTGTCTCCGCCCAGGCAGCTGGAGACGGTCGTGGGAAGGAGCCAAGTCCCACGGAGACGTTTCCTTGCAATAGGTCACGCCTGCATTTCACAGAGCCTGTCGAGGAAAGAATTTGTGCTTTGCTTGATTAAGTAATGAACATTTTTGTTGATACCAGCAAAACTGATGAAACCTAAGTGTAATTGTTCCCCTGTTAATTCTGAATTCCTTTTTACTCAGCTCGGTTCTCGGCTTGTGCGTCAACTTCATGGCCAAACATAAGGCATTTTGAAAAATAGAACAGCTTTCGAGAACACCTGCTCTT
This sequence comes from Tolypeutes matacus, assembly GCA_026826555.1. Lineage (NCBI taxonomy): Eukaryota > Metazoa > Chordata > Mammalia > Cingulata > Chlamyphoridae > Tolypeutes > Tolypeutes matacus. Next base: position 15,023,361 of record JAKSZT010054335.1, on the reverse strand, counting down.
TGTCTTGTGTGAGTGAAAGAGGCCCTGCGTTCCATGGGACTTAGCGTCTGTGTAAACGAGAGGAGGCCATCCTGGCCCTCCGCTGAAAGCCCGTGCACCCCTTGGTTGTGTGCTCCTGAATGTGGACACTCAGGGCCTGCTGTCAGGCAAGCTCGGGGACGTGCCTGCGGACCCAGAGCCTGTTCTTCTCACACGGCAGGCACGGCCCAGCCCTCCTGTGCAGGGCTCGGGGCGGAGCACGGTGTGGCCCACAGGGGCTGGGCCCCGAGTGTAGTGGTGAGGTACAGGGAACGTCAGAGGAAACATAAATGGCATTGTGCAAATTTGCATTAAAAGTAATTTCAGACTTAACAAGAAACTGATTTGTATGAAGAGTTAAATCTTTTTAGAAAAATTGTTCTGCAAGAATCATCATCACCCAGTACCCAGTATGTACTACGTGTACTAAAATTTATATTTTGAAATAATTCATCACAAATTTATCCAAATGTTGTCAAGCCTATAACATATTCTTAACAGATCCAATAACCATGGCATAAGCAGAAAAGACCCTTCTTGAAATTAAACATTATTAAAGATTATTTGCAGGCTTGCATTTGCTACAAGTGACTACTGTCACTTTCAATTATATTGATTAAGAACAGGGTTGCTAAAAGTATAGATTATGATGATGCAATAACTGAATTTGCAGAAAAACAAGCCAGAAAAATCCCATAAATCTAGATATCACATTAATAAAGTATTATTATTTCCTGCATTATGCAAAATTGTGACACCAAACGTTATTTTTTGCATTTGCAAGTTTGTGTTGTTACTCATGCATCATTTTTTCCCATTACGTTTTATAAGTAATAAAATATTTTTGAAAGAAAAAGTTTTATATTTTAGCACCTTTAACGACATTTTTATTCCTTCTTTTTGAACAAGGGAACTGCACTTTCATTTTTCAAATTATGTAGCCATCTCTGCTCCTAGGAGAAGGACATTATATTAACAGAAAGGAAAAAAAGAGGGCACATTTCTTCTACCAAGCATTCAAGATGCCTTTTTATCTTGATGAAAATAAAGACATGCAACAGGGGAAACGCTCAGATTTGGGGTTAGAGCAGGCCGCTACCTTCCAGGATCTGACCAGCTCAAGTCCTGGTTTAGGAGCAGTCTGTGCTTTTTCCAGGTTGCCAAAGCAGCACATTAGGGGGAAGAAAATTAACCCAAAGAGGAAGAATATTTTTTTTTCCCTTAGTCATCTCCCCCCCTTTTTCTTTCAGAGAAGTTGTAGGTTTACAGAAAAATCATGCATAAAATGCACAGCTCCTCCCAAATACCGGCCTTATTATCAGCGTGGGACATTTGTTACAATGGATGAAAGAACTCATCATAATCGTGCTATCAACCACAGTCCAGGCTTGCCTGAGGCTTCCCAGGGATCCCAGTCCCCGCTCTTGTAAAAGGCACTGGTCCTTGTTATGTGTGTTTGTAAATCATACTCTTTATCTTCTCTCCAGAATTAGCGTTTGTTTATTAGGGGACAGGAGTCATGGAGATTTTAGGATTCCAGCAGAGCTGCGTCTTCTGGTGCCTGCAAGGCTGGGCTGGAGATTTGGATGTGAGCCCAGTTTTGCCTTTTATTGTCCTGGGACCCTTGCACGTTGCTCAAGCCTTTAATTCTTCTTTTCTCTGCACAGGGGAGAAGCATACAGCGACAGCTAACACATTTTAGTGACACTGCTTTGCTTCACGCAGAGCATGATACCATGCTTTTGTATCATCAGAGCACAGTGAAAAAGGCAAGTAGCATCTTACTATTTTGCAAGTAAGACCCTGAAAGGGTCTTGGGACCCCTGGGGCACAGCAGCCAGCGCTTGGAGAAGCTCTGCTCCTGGCACGACACGTGCACTCCAGCAGCTGGGCCTGACCTCAGTGTTCAGGCAAAGGGAAAACACACTCACACCAAAGTGGGCCCTGGAACCAGAGGGAGAGGACGAAGCAGTACATGCAGGGCCTAGAAGTGAAGATATAAAACTTGAGTTCAGGTGTAGGAACACTCAAGGGGAGTCAGTGAACTTTCCACATGATTTTTGAACTAAAAATGCTAGTCAAGGAGTGGAAAAAGAGTAGAGGTCACAGCTGAGATTTCTTGCCTTCTTTGTCTGGAAGATTAACTGCCAAGTGCCGTCTCAAAACCTAGAGCAAAAATACGAGAAGACAATCAGGAGAGGCAATGATGGGTTTTTGGAGGCCCTATCTGGAAGAACTAACGTGAGCAAGAGGCTTTCCAGAGAGGAGAAAAGGAACAGACGGAGAAGAGACAATTATTAAACTAAAAAAAAAAAGAATGTCCCCAAGACTAAGAAAGATCTGAGTGTGCAAATTGAAACTGCTTACCGAGTTCCGAGCAGAGGGATGAGAAAGGAACACAGTCACCTAAAGCAGAGTCTGGGAAATTCTTGAATTGCAAGAATGAAAATAAAATATTACAGACTTCCAGACAGAAATAACCAGTTGCTTAAATAATCAGACTGGCTCTCCAAGTTTCACGTGGAGCATCTTGGATAGAAAGTAGTGGACTGGCATCTACTGAGAGGAAAGGCTGCCAGTGAGGTGCCACTCCCCTTTCAGCGGGGAGGAAAGGGTGGCTGTGCCGTGACTCCGAGAGCACGTCCCTCCTGCCTCTGGAACACCAGGGGAAGGGCCCGAACCAACAGCCGCTTCGTAACACTCCTCTTCCCGCTCCCGGCAGCTGCAAAAGATGGGGGAGCACGGAGAGGAGGACAGATGGTGGTCGACAAGGCGGACAGAGTTAACCCGAAAGGAGAGAGGAGACCAGGGATGTGCGAGAGCTTTCCCAAACAAGGATTCTTAAACTAAAAAGGGACTACGGCAAGGGTGATTCTAATAGCAATCTGGAACTAGCTCAGAAAAATCTAGAAGTCGGGGTAAAAGAGGAGGGAAGTGGAGTGAAACAAAGTCTTTCAAAGGTTTCCTTTGGGCAGATAAGGGAGAGTTGAGAAGAATAGAGAAGTGGCATATTCTAAAGCACTCAACTGATTGAGGAAGGGGTAAGAAAGAGTGGGCAATAGACTACCTTGGTGAAGGAATAAGTCACATCATGCATTCTTTTATAAAAATTGTACAGAAACATGTGTTTTATTATGAGCTCCTAGGAAGAGAGGTAAACATTTGTGGGACAGAAAATCACAATAGAACAATAATATTAACAAGAGAAAGATAATAGCCAAGGGGGGAAGAGAAAACAATGGAGTAAACAAAAGTGAACACAAAGTAAACATAAAATTGAAAGAAATACGATAAAGTGTGAAAAATACAAGGTCATCAAAAATCAATAATGTCTGAGAACTTGTCACGGCTAAGAGGAGCCTAAGGACACATGGACTAAATGTGATGTGTTGTCTTGGATGGGATCCCGGAATGGAAAAGTGAGGTGAAAGTGAGGAAATCAGCTTTAGTCTTTAGTGTCAGCATAAAGGGGAATTATGGCTCCAGCAGGGATGGGTTACAACTGTGCCTCTGACTCGAGCTTAAATAGGGACTGACAAGTTGTCAGGACCCAGGAAATCTTTTCCTCCAGTTCTCAACTATCCTTTCTTCTTGCATGTCTGTTTCAACATTCTTTCATGTGGCAAACTGGCCTCCACCCATGCAGTGGAAAACTGCCAGTAACAGCTCCTGATTTTAACAGACCCTCCCTTCCTTCCTCTGTATAAAGAGTATTTATTGTATGCCTACTATTTGCAGGCACTCTATCATGTTCTACTATGTTTTGAGGATAAGGTGTTGAATGAGTCACACATCATCCCATCCTCGTGGAGGTTACTGAATAGGAGAAAAAGCTATCAATCAATTAGTTATACAAATAACTATGTAAGTACAAATGAAACAAGTGCCAAGAGGAAGAAGTTCTGGGCAGAGTGAGACTGTTTCCTGATCTTAGTCTAGGACATCAAGCAGGGCTTCCTGGGAGAAAGGGGAGCTACCCAGCCATTGGGGGTAGATGTGGTGTGGAGGTGGGCAAATGGAGAGAGGTGGAGAGCTTGTCCCAGGACCGAGTGTGTCCCCAGACCGTAGCTGGTGACTCATAAAAGGCAGAATTAGGGGAGCAGATGTACCTCAAGTGGTTGAGCGTCTGCTTCCCATGTATAAGGTCCTGGGTTCAACCCCTGGTAACTCCTAAAAACAAAACAAACAAACAAAAAAATCAGCTCTCATTGGGGAGTGGCTGTAGCTCAGTGGTTAAGCACCTGCTTCCCATATACGAGGTCCTGGGTTCAATCCCCGGTACCTCCTAAAAAAAAAAAAAACAACCCAAAATGCAGAATCATTAAATTTATGTTTATTTAACACTAATTTAAATATTAGTGCCTCCTAAAGAAAATGCATTTTTGGTGTCCATGGAGTATTTACAAAAATAGATTATGTACTTGACCACGTAGAAAATATCAATCTCAGAAAAGAAACTTTTGAAAACTTAGAGATTGTAGCAGTTTGGCAGTTTGATATAATTATGAATTCCAAAAATAGATATTGGATTCTGCTTGTAAACTGGTCTGCCCATCTGGGCACGATTAAGTTATGATTCAGGCATTGACTGGACCACGTCAGTAGGGCATTGAGCCCCACCCCTTGGTGGGTGGGGAATCAAATATAAAAGACACGGCAAAGAGTCTTTTGGAGCAGTTTTGATGTTGGAGTTCTGGTGAGGAAGGAGAGAAGGCCCTGGGATAGAGACGAGCCATTCTCCTGAGAGTTCACAGCTGGCCTTGTGGAGAGAAGCAGAGGAGGCTAAGCCCAGAGAGAAACGCAGCCCTGGGAAGAGAGGAACCCAGGAAGCCTGAACCCTGGCGAACGTCGGCAGCTGTCTTGCTCCAGCACGTGGCAATGGACTTTGGTGAGGGAAGAAACTTATGCTTTATGACCTGGTATCTGTGGGCTTCTACCCCAAATAAATACCCTTTATAAAGACCAACCCATTTCTGGTATTTTGCATCAGCACCTCTTTGGCTGACTAATACAGAGATCATTGTTGATTTCCTAGGGAAATATAAATTTCTAAAATTGAAAGAAGTAGAAAACTTGAACAGACCAAATAACAGAGAAGGGATTGGAAAAGTGATTAAAAATTGTATTATTGAAAAAGTCAATAGGACTTGATCGTTTCATAGCTGAACATTATCTAACATTAATGAGCAAATAGTTCCGATGTGATTTAAATTATTTAAGACTATAAAAGAAGATGGACGAGTTCCCATTGTATTTATGAAATCAGTTTTATTACTAAAACCCAATGCTAAATAACAAAGCACTAAAATCACTTCAGTTATGACCAGGAACTAGGTAAGCATGTTTGCTCTTGACTTTATTATTCTACATTGTCTCAGAGATCCTAGCAAATGCAATAAGAAAAGGCAGTGAAATAATTTGTCTAAACATTTAAAAAGAGGATAAAATTCTTTGTTTTTGTTGATGATATGATTCTATTCTTGGAAATCTCAAAAGACTTATGAAAAAATTCTTGATAAGAGAATTTTATAAGGTCATCAGATACTATATCTATACATTTATAACATGTATATTATATATATATATATATATAAAACAATAGCAAAAATTACCTAAACATGGAAATGAGAAAAACTAATTTGTAGTTGCAATAAAATTGTAAAATTCAAAGGGCATTTTAGTAATAAGGGCCCAGGATCTGGGTGAAGAAATCTAAAGTCCTAAAGACAAGATTCAAACAAATAGAAAATCATACTAAGTTCGTATAGGTATAGATTGAAAATAAATCAAATGTTAGACTTCCCCCAATGCCTTATATACATATATATATTACTGATATGTAATATTAATTATAGTGTATTGCAGCCCCAATTACATTTATAAATTACATAAAATGATCTTAAAGCTTATATGGAAAAATACATGCCTAAGAATAAAATGTATAAAAAGAATAGTGAGTGTGCATGTAAAAACATACAACAAAACCACCATAATAAAAAAAAATATATGGTGTTGGTGCTTGGAATAAGTAATTATGTTAGAGGAACCGAATGCAGAGTCTAGTTATGGATTCCAAATATGTGCTATTTTACTGTACCGTGGAGTTGGTATTTTAATTCCGCGTGAGGAGGAAGGTGCTGGGTATTCAGCTGGAATATTTGTGTCCGTCAGGGCCCTGCACGGGGCCAGAACTGGCAGGAGCTATATATATATAAAATGAAAATTCATGAGGTGTATGATCGAAATTGGCTCATGCGGCGGTGGGGATGGGCGAGTCTGAATTCCATGCTGGCTGCATGCTGGGGACACTGATGAAGGTTTTCAAACACCCCCCGAGAAGCTGACTGGCTGAAGTCCATACGGAAATTCTTCCTTCTGACCGCTGACATGCTCGCTTTTCCTTTAAGGCCTCCAGCTGAGTGGAGGAGGAAATGTCTCTCATAGTTGCAGGGGATCTCCTTTGTGGGTGGCAGGTACCCGGCCACAGACGCAGTCAAGCCGCTGATGATCTAAAGCCACCACGTGCTCCCACGTCACCGTCAGGCCAAGCTTGATCAAGCAACTGGACACCTTCGCCCGCCAGGCTGGCACATGAGCTTAACCTTCTCACTCCTCTTGCAGCCTGTATGTCAAAAAATAAAATTCAGGTGGTTGAAGAGGTAAGTGTAAAGACTTAAAGATGAAAATAAATGGATAGATAAATGTACAAATTAATTAAATCACAGAAGACAATCTAGGAGCCCATATATACACCCGAGGGCTTGTGGAGACGGTTCTTAACCAAGAGAACAAACAAAAAGATTTAAACCAGGTCAATAGAGCAATTTAAAGAAAAGAAATGCAACACAGGAGACAGATAAAAGGCTAATATCCTTTATATACGAAGAGTTCTTACTAACAGGCAAAAAATAATAGAAAACAAATATCAATGGCTCATTTACCCCAAAGTAGATATAAAATCCATAAAATATGGATACTCAAAATTATAAAAAATCCAGGAAATGCAAATTACAGTAACAATGAAATATTCCTTTATATTATTGTATTAGTCAGCCAAAGGGTGCTAAGGTGAAATACCAAAAATGGGTTGGTCTTTAAAAGGGTATTTATTTGGGGTAGAAGTCCACAGATACCAGGCCATAAAGCGTTAGGTTTCTTCTCTCACCACAGTCCATTGCCACATGTTGGAGCAAGACAGCTGCCGACGTCTGCCAGGGTTCAGGCTTCTGGGGTTCCTCTCTTCCCGGGGCTGCGTTTCTCTCCGGGCTTAGCTCCTGTTTCCTCCACAAGGTCAGCTGTAGACGATCAGGCGAATGGCTTGCTTCTCTTCTCCTGGGGCCTTCTTTCCAACATCAAAACTGCTTCTCAAAAGACTGCTTCAACTGTCCTTTGCCTTGCCTTTTATATTCGATTCCCCACCCACCAAGGGGTGGGGCTCGATGCCCTAATCCTAACCTAATCATGCCCAGATTAACAGATCAGTTTACAAGCATGATCCAATTATATTTTTGGAATTCCTAATTACATCAAACTGCCCAACTGTTACAATTATCCCATGTAATTAAAAAGTAAACAGAGAGAACACTGTGACTGCTTCTAGAGTAAGGCTACAAGGAAAAGGTACTTTGAAATATGTATTTTATAAGCCATTTTAATTGTAATGTGACAATATCCTCTAAAATTAAACATTCACCTACACTTTGATCTGCCAGTCTCATTTCTGTTATTCCAAAGAAATAACAACACATAATATAATTTCATAAGAATAGATGTACAATGATGCTTATTACAGCATTGTTCACAGCTAAAATTCTGAAAACAAGAGGAATCTCCATAAATAGGGGAATGGTTGAATTACTCTCCCCCATAAAATATTATGCAGCCATTAAAAAGAATGAATTATAGCGATGCCAGTTGACTTGGTTAGGATTTCCACGAAGTATTATCGAGTGAGAAAAATCTAGCTGCAGAGATGTATGACACAGCATTTCTGCAAATCATCATCATAAACGATGACAAAAGTATGTATATGCACATCTATTTCTCTCTATATATGCTTGTGAGTGTGTGTATTTGTTCACAACATTAGGCTAACACAGGGTACTTAGTGTGGTTTAGGCAAGTCAAGGAAAGAGAGCAAGAGAGAAAAGGGAGGAGGGAGGGAGGAGGGAGGAGGGAGAAGGGAGGAGGGAGGGAAGAGGGAGCAGGGATGAGGGAGGAGGGAAGAGGGATGAGGGAGGAGGGAAGAGGGAGGGAGGGAAGAGGGAGGGAGGAGGGAGGGGGGGGGGAGGGGGCGGGGGGGCGGGGGGAGGGGGAAGGGGGAGGGAGGGAGGGAGGAGGGAGGAGGGAGGAGACTAAATATTGGAAAGCCAGCATGGACAGTCATGGTGACATCCTGCTCTCTTAGTGGAATGATAAAAGGGAAGGGAATGCCGGCACTGTTGCTGGACGGCTCTGGGTTCTGGGCTTATGTCGCATAAAAGAATTTAAGGGCACACCATAGGGTAGGCAAGGGAGTAAAGAGTTTATTAAACAAGAAAACGAGAAAGGGGCACGGACCGCAGGTCTGCTGCGGGGCGAGCTGTGCCCTGGGGCCCCCGGCCAGGGCTTCAGGGGTCTGTCTGCTCGTCTCCTGGTTGCCCGTCAGCTCCCCAGGGGCCACTGGTGAGGCCCCTTGAGGGGTCTCGTTACGAATGGGGCTCCCGCGGGCTCCTTCCAGCAGCCTCCTTGGGGGGGTCTTCCCCTCGGGGGTTCTGGGCCCCGTGTCTCTGCCAGGTCCTGGACCGTCGCCCTTTTCCTCAACTAGCTGCCGCAGGCACCCCAGCGTGCGAGCCGGCAGCTCACCCTCTCCGAGGACCTGACTGTGCTCCCTTGCTCCTGTGGCCACATGTTTGGGCGCCCTGGGACGTCCTGAAGAGCTCCCCTTTCACCCCTGCAGCCTGTTAGCGCAGGCGCTCCAGGGTCGCTGCCACCGCTGCACCGCGCGGGCTGTATTTGTGCCACAGGAAAGAGGACACGGCACCGCCGCTTTGGCCATGCCCGACATTTAATCTACTTGCAGACGGTACCAGCTCCACGTTTTCAAATATTTTGATTGAACCAAAAATGGAAATCCATACGCAGTTTTCGTAATTCCTGGAGTTTAGCACATCAGGAAGAGGCAGGAGCGAGTGCCTGCAGAAGGCTCCTGGGGTCACTTTTGGCAGGGGGAGAGCCAGTGAAAACACAGGGCCAGAGCCTCACGGCCTTCCCCAGCCCTCTACTCCCCTGGGAGCTAGAGAGTCTGGGGGCTCCCGACCCCTCCAGGCCCTTCCAAGCCGCCCCCTCCTCCCCTGGATGCTCCCCCCTCCTGCCCCCTCCTCCCCTGGCTGCTCCCTCCTCCTG
>JAKSZT010054335.1:14966151-15013949 GCA_026826555.1 Tolypeutes matacus | reverse complement strand
CTCCCTCCTCCTGCCCCCTCCTCCCCTGGCTGCTCCCCCCTCCTGCCTCCTCCTCCCCTGGCTTCTCCCTCCTCCCTCCCTAGGGTGCCACCACCCTGGCTGTCTTCACTTGCGTCCTAGGCTCTGGCTGAAGATCCGCCTTCTGTCCTCTTTGAGAAATCCCACGGTTAGTTCAGGTCATCGTGACACCAGGGCGTTAACTTTCAGATGACCATGGCGCAGACCTCGGAACGGCAAGTCCAAGCGCAGGGCGCGGGGGGCACCTCCCTCTTCCCAGGCGGTGGCTGCCCCTTCCACACACGCAGAGCCCCTCCGAGCGCAGCCCCCCGCCTGGGTCTCCTGCGACGGGAGACAGGAAGCCAGTCCCTGAGTTCCCGAGGCGATCTCCCTCGGGTGGAGGCCCGGGTCGGAAGGCCGGAGCACGGCTGCTGGGTGCTCGCTCCTGCGAGGCCGCCGCGGGCAGGTAAGTTCTGGAAGAAGGACATGCGAACCGCAGGCACAAGACCCCTCCCGGCGCGCTCTGCCCCTTGGCGCGGCCCCTCCCATGTCTAGACCTCAGGGCTGTTAAACTGCCCGTGAGACCACGGTCACCTGTCCAGGGCATGGCGTGGCTTTCGGGCCCCGGGCTGGCAGGTGGGTGGACTTGGCCAGCTTTGCTGTGACGCGCCACATGCTCAAGTGCACTTTCCAGGGCTCCTTCCTCACTCAGGACTCTTGTTTCTGACAAGGTCAGGTGGCCAGGGAAGGTCATTGGTCGCCTGAGGACTCCGCAGGGAGGAGGGCACCGGCCCAAGGGCTCGGGGGGCTGCAGGGCGGGGAATGATGCTTCCTGGGACCTGGAAGCTCTGCCTTTGGGGTCCCTGTGGCTCGCCCTTCTCCCTAACCTGCCAGCTCCTCCAGCGACAGCTGCTGTTCTGCGTCTTACCTGCCCAGGTGCTCCTGTTTCCCTGCTGTGGCCTGGACGGTGACCTGCCGCCCCGAGCCCCGGGTCCAGACTCTCTTTCCTCCTGGGCCCAGGCGAGCTCCCAGGCGCTGCCCCTGAGATTTCCTGCCCTTCTCGGCAGAACCTTCTGGATTTACATAATCAGTCGTGGGGAAATGCGAGCCCGGCTGCCCAAGGAGGTGGCATGTGTCAAAGGCTCAGACCCTGGCGAGGTTCGCGGGAGGCGAGGTACGCGGGAGGTGAGGCCTCCAGGACAGGTCCCCTTTGCAGGGCTCGGCCCTGGCTTGCTTCTCTCCTCTTCTCCCTGACTGTCAGCTGGTTATGGGGTCACACTGAGGTGCGTTCCTCAGCACATTTACCTGACTGACTCACAGGTAAGCCACGCCCACAGGGCTCTCAGGTGGGGTCTAGGAGCCTGGCACCACCTCGCCCTCGTCACTGCATCTTACCAACCACCTGTCAGGTGCCCAGTTTCCCGTGGCAATTTACAAAGGTGATAACAAACAGCTACAATTCACCCTCTGTTTTAAAAACACACCTGTCAAGAATCCACAGTTTCCCACGTGCCCACAGCTTCCTCCAGGAGCGATGGGGAATGGCCCAAGAGCGGGGTGATGGGGGGAACGGCCTGGAGCCCAGGCACTGAGGGGCTCCAGTCACATTATCTACAGGAATTTAAAAGCAGTAAGAAAACCTACTAGTATTTGAACCGATTTTTATTATTGCCACGGGTAAGCAATTCTAAATGTTTTTAGTGATAAAATATTCCCCCCCAACAAATACATATTGTTTTCACTTCTAACCAATTACCGTATTTACTGTTAATTTTGCTTAAAATTTAAAACCGTGGCCCACATTACACCCACTAGAACAGCTATAACCCAGAAGGCGACGATTACAAATGCTGGTGAGGATGCGGAGAAACGGGAAATTTCTGTGTCGCTGGTGGAAGTATAAAACAGAACAGCCACTTTGGAGAAGAGTTTGGCAGTTTCTTAAAAAGATAAGCAAAAATGTACCATGTGGCCCAGCAATCCCACTCCTAGGTGTCTCCCCCAACATGCAAACCCAGGCTCAGAATCACTCTCTGTCACTCTGTTAGAAGCAAATCACTAAAGCAGCTCACGCTCAAGGGAGGGACGTAAGCTTCTGCTCTGCAGGGCGCAGTGCCAGAGAATGTGAGGGCATTTAAAAACGGCCCTCAACCCCCTCTTCCTCCGTTTTCTTCCACATTTTCCAGGAGGAGATGCTTCTGGATGGGGAGAGGAGCATGCTGTAGGGATGGAATAGTTGTGCTTGCTTTCCGTCTTGTATTGGCATCTCCTCCCTTCCGTTTACTCTTACAGCAAATACGACTTTTAGAATTCTTCATTTTATGGTGACTTTTACTTTTTTGCTATCCTACACACATCCTGAGAGTCTGAGTATATTCTGTGCTTCAGGCTTCGGGCTTCCTGATGCCACCCTTAGCAGTAATGCCTGTCTTTTTTGGATTTGCTCTGGGTATTTGGCCCTGTTTCCAGGAAACAATGTACAACTGTATGTCTTTAGATATTATTCTTGCCAAGGACCCAAGAATGTCCAAACTTTGATCACTTCTCGCCAGTCCTTCTCACTAGGTTCTGAAGAATCTCTATGCCCAGGGATGAGAGCAGAAGGGAATCCGACATCTTGATTAAGCGCTGTGCAAATCTCCCAGAACTCAGTAAAAGGCTGGAGAATGTGGTTTGAATGAAATGCCTGAGCACGGCATTACCTGCCTCTGAATCTAAATCTTAGGACCAGCATGCCCAGGCTTGCTGCTGGGGGCGGGTGGGGTGGGGTGGGAGGGGCGTCCACCTGCAGAGCAAGCTCTACCTGCGCTCAGAGGAGTGAGCACAGAGGCGCGGCACCTGGCGACCCCGGGCCCGGCCCGCCGACTCCAGCGAATTGGAGTAGCATCTCCTCCCCGCTCTCCCCCGAGTGGGGTGCTGGGAAAGGCTGGGCAGGACAAGGAGTGCGAGTTGTCTATCCCTAATGTGACCATTGCCTTTTTTCCCAACCAGCTTTACTCAGAGATAATTCACACCACCATACAATCCACCCGTTTAAAATGAACAAGCCAGGGGCTGCTAGTGTCTTCGGAGCTGTACGACCATCACCACGATCAATTTTGGAACATTTCCATTACCCCAAAAAGACACCCTGTACCTCTTAGTCATCATCTCCCCACCCCCAGCCCGCCCCACCCTGGATTCCACCACCAGTCCCCTTTCTGTCTCTGGGGGTTTGCATATCCTGCACATTTCACGTAAATGGAATCATAAAATACGTGGCCTTTTGTGTCTGGCTTCTTTCACTTAGCATCCAGCTTTCCAGATTCATCCACATTGTAGCATGTGTCAGTAGCTCATTCCTTTTTATTGCTAAATAATATTCCATTGATGAATAAAACCACCTTTTATTTATCAGTTATTCAGCTGATGGATATTTAGGTTGTTTCCACGCAGCTGTGAGGAACGCTATGAACACCTGGGGACAGGTTGGCGCGTGGTCCTACGTTTTCATTTCTCCTGGATGTAAACTAGGGTGGGGTTGCCGGCTCCTACGGTAACTCTACGTTTACCCTTCTGAGGAGCTGCCAGGCAGTTTTACATCCCCACTAGCAGCGTATGAGGATTTCAGTTTCTCCACGTCCTCCCAACACTGTGATCTCTTTTTGATTACTTGTCCTGGTGGGTATGAAGTGGTATCTCACTGTGGCTTTGCTTTACATTTCCCGGCAGCTTGTGACTTTGAGCATCTTTTTACCTCCTTATTAGCTTCTTTTTGTTGGTGACCAACTGTTTCTTTTTTAAAGATTTATTTTATTTATCCCCCCCCCATTGTTTTGCAGTCACTGTCTACTCTCTGTGTCCATTTGCTGTGTGCTCTGTGTCTGCTTCTCTTCTCTTTAGGAGGCACCGGGAACTGAACCCGGGACCCCCCACGTGGGAGAGAGGCGCTCAATCACCTGAGCCACCTCAGCTCCCTGCTTTGTGGTGTCTCTCATTGTCTTTCCTCTTTTGTTGCATCAACTTGTTGCGTCAGCTCACCGTGCCAGCTCGCCTTCTCCAGGAGGCGCCAGAAACCGAGCCCGGGACCTCCCACGTGGTAGGCGGAAGCCCAATCGCTTGAGCCACATCCGCTCCCCAGACCCACCATCTCTTTAGATGCTGAATCCCTCAGTGTCAGTAGTGCCTTCTCTGTTCTGGGGACTATTGAGACTACATAAAAGTCTCCCTCTTCAGAAGAGCCACTCAGAGGATCCTGCCCAGGTCGTCTTGCAGCAAAGCTACTCTTTCCAGCAGCCCTTAGCCAGGGAAGCAGCAGGCCAAGACCAGCAAACCGGCCTTCAGGCCTGGTTCTGCCGCTTCTCAGCTGGGTGGCTTCAGGAAAGTCATGTCCTTCCTGTGCCTCAACTTACTCTTGTAAAGAATAGAAACAATATTAGTATCCCTTGCTGAGGACTGTTGTGGGGATTGGTACATAAATTATATATGCATGGCAATAATTATCTATTATCTATCTATCTCATCTATCTTCTATCATGTCTACCTATATTATCTATCATCTAGCTATCTACCTATCATCTATTTAATCCATCATCTATATCTATCATTTATCTAATCATCTATCTATCCAGTCATCTATCAATCACTCTATCTAATCATCCATCCATCCATCCATCCATCCATCCATCCATCCATCCATCCATCCATCCATCCATCATGTCTATATCTACAGCAATAAGAAAGTTCCTTGGCCCATAGCAAGACCTCAGTACTTGCAGGATTCTATTGTTAATAGGATCCAATAGTTTGGCATTGTTTATGAATTTCAAAAATAGATATATTATGTTTGTAAACTGGTTTGTACCTGGGAGTGATTAAATTATGATTAGGGCTTTGATTGGGCCACGTCAGTAGGATGCCCCCTTGGTGGGTGGGAACTCACAGAGAAAGCTACACAGCAAGGAAGAGAGTTGGAGGTGTTTTTTTTTTTTTTGTTTTGTTTTGTTTTTTAAAGATTATTTATTTATTTACTTTTATCTCAGCGGAACCTTCCTGACGACACAGGGTTTCCACTGACGAGGCAAAGCATGAAAACCAACATGTCTTTTATAGGAAATATTTTAATGTCTATAAAGTTATTTGCCTTGGCAATCATTTATTATTTACAATATATGATTGATACCAACAACTGAGGTAAAAATATACATGAGGTATATATATTATTAAAATGAAATATCATATTTTATTTCCATTGGCAAGATAACAATGAATAAAATACTGCGGTATTTGACAAACAAGCTGGATGCATCTTTTCCCTCTTTTTCTCCTAAAGATGCCCTGCGTTGTTATGCAGCAGTGCTGTGGTTAGTATGTGCATAAAAAGTCAGGTGAATCTGAAGGAAGGGGAGTCAGCACTGCGGTCAGATTTGCTTCTCTTTTGTTTTGAGTCTCCTCTAGGTCTTTGTTAGAGGGAGTCTGGGAACAGCAGCAGGGACCCCTGAGGCTTGTTAGAAATGCTGACTGAGAGGCCCACTGGAGACCAAACAGGTGGTTCCCAGGTGGTTCCTGTGCACTTTTTTGTTTTTTTTAGGAGGCAGTGGGGATCGAACCCAGGACCTCAACCACCGAGCTGCACCGGCTCCCCTCCTGCGCACTCTAAGCTGGAGACAATGCTACCGGTCCTGCTGATGGCTGCTGGATTTCCCAGACCTGCAGGGTTTATCTCTATCAAACGTCACGAACAATCTTCTCTGTGCAAGTTAAAGTAATACAGCGGATGCGGTTAAATCTAAGAAGTGAATGTGTTCGCTTTCAGAGCCTGGTCCAAATGGTAGATTTTGGGGTTGCCATCCCCTTCTCAGGTTAGGCACGGAAATGAAAAACTCCTAGACCATATCGTCCAGACAGTATGGCTTTCCTTGCCCCATACTGAGCTCATATAAAGCACTTTTATTCCTCTCAACACAATAATTGCACATAGCTGGTAAGAGCAAGTGTTACACAAATGATACAACACAAGAAACAACAGAACACCCTGGCTTCAGGGTTTCCTTTCTCCAACACCAACTGCTAACTCATGATGTCAGCCTCTGTCATGGGCTACCAAAGAAAACCAAACACAGTCATTTAGCTTTCTCTCTGCAGCTGTTCAATCGTAATAAAATAAAAGCACTCCAGCCCATTGGCAATTGGTGAAAGAGGGTCAGTTTGCTTTGTCTGTACAATAATAAATAAGATTGGGTCAAAGGCACAGGTAGCTTGAGCTGGTTAATGAAGAACATGGAATTAATAGACTTGTTAATTTTTTCTAAAACTAATTAAAAAACAGAGTTTTGGTCTTTCGTTACTTAAAAACCCTGTCTCTCAGATCACAAAACTTTAGTGACATATTTTTAAAGCATCATATGTAGCATATGAATTCCCTGAAGCTGTAATGGTCCATCTCTCCCGACTGACCATCATCTCCCTAAATTCAGTGCAATACAATGGTAAGAAAACACAAATTAACTGCAACCAAATAGGTTGCTGGTCGAACAGGCTGACATTGAAGAACATTACAAAATCCATCTATGAACACCTTAGGAAGCACAGGGGTGAAATGTAAAGCTCGCGGACTCAGCCCTCATCTGGGGTGGGCAGGACTGGCCAGTGTCAGACCTCTCAGGGCAACTGCGTCAGCGCCAAGTTGCAAGCTCGCCTTAAGTCTGGTGATGGCTTCTACCCACTGCTTTGCTGTAAGAGAAGCAGATTCACCCTTTGCCTCCCTTTACCCACAGCCCCCTCTCAGTTGTTGAATAACGTGAACAAACCGTCAACAGACAGGACCCTTTAAAGCTCCTCTCCCTTGGTTAGTAAGTCTTTGGTTAGATATCACGGTGGAGCAGACAGGCCATCTGCCTTCACCCCGCGTGCTAGCAGCAGCCTCCGCTCAGTTTTCAGAGCAGTGGGCATGCGAGGCCCAGAGCTGCTGTGTGGGGAGGACTCACTGAGTCAGATGTTTTCTTTTCCAAAACACTCCACTACATATAAAATCGCTATTTTCCCCAGATATACAGTGAAGCCAGAGGTATACACGCATCTGTACATATATGCTACACATACGTTTATTTACAGCTAAGAATATGCTTCTCAGAAGCCTTTAAATAGCAAATTCAGCAATGCACAAGGAATAACCCATTTAATTTTGAGTAACATAGATAAATGTTCTGGATTTAAAAAATATTACATTAGCAGGGATGTAGCCATCTCCAGGAAGGCTGGGAAAAGTTCTCGGAAGTTCTTGCATCTTCAGCGTTCCGCGTTCTGCCCTTCGTGTGCTGCCGTTCGTTCTCAGCATTAACCACACGGGCCGTGCCTCTCGCTTTGCTTGCACACGCTCACTCTCTCTCACAAGTTTCACTTCAGCTTCCCCTTCCCTGAGCTTGGTGTCAGCACTTAGGGGAAAACTTAGATTTTAGTTTCTGGACCCTCTGCAACGAGGGGCTGGAAGGAGTTTCTAATCCGGGCAACTTCTGCTGCACACAGGTGTCCAAAGCCTTTTGTGTACCACTCAGGGGAGTGACCTCTGCGGGGAGAAAAGTCAGAAAGGAAGTGGAAGGGTTTCCCCACACATTAGAGCACTGTGTCCCTAAATGTCATAACAATCTGTGGACAGCTTGGCATGCCCCTGTGAGTATCTGAGCACCTCTTCCCGCCATTGGGCACCCGGAAAAATTTCCTGGCTCTCAAGGACTGTTTATCTTTTCAGCATGCATCGCATGCATTAAAATGACACCAACTCCTCAGGGTTAAAAAAGGAGGATTCAGACT
Source organism: Tolypeutes matacus (assembly GCA_026826555.1). Taxonomy (NCBI): domain Eukaryota; kingdom Metazoa; phylum Chordata; class Mammalia; order Cingulata; family Chlamyphoridae; genus Tolypeutes; species Tolypeutes matacus. The sequence goes on along the minus strand of JAKSZT010054335.1, from coordinate 15,006,164 downwards.
GCACCTACGGTTTATGGAGAAACATCAGGTAATATCTAGCCAGGCCAAGTGCTTGGGGAAGCATTGGATCTTAGTTTCTTCCCCAAGGAGGGAAACTGGAAGCAGCAGCCAAAGAGGATGGGCAGCAAAGAAGCCAAGAGAAGGAACCTCACTCCCATGGGCATCGACTGTGCCCAGCACGCTGCTAACACTTGTGCTTGTTCCATGCAAGAACTGGAGAAATGTAAATGGGGGCCAGAAGGGGCCTAGAGAAGAGCAAAAGGCTAGCAGCGAGGCATGCCGGAAGTCTGGGGAAGATGGCGGAGGAGATGGGCGATGCATGCACGGGCAGTCAGCTATGCGAGAAGATCAAGGCGACGCAGGAAGGAGTATCATGAAGAGAGAAGTCAGGGATGAGATGCAGGGCCATGGAGGGGGTCCCCGAGCTGGGACGCTCGCACCCCTGTGCCCCCAGCCCGGGCGTTGGCGCTTACTTCAGGTCGGCCCTGCAGACGTGGGTCAGCCTTGACTTGCCAGAGCCGCACGGCTCTATCAGGTGCTGGCACTCCATGATGACCGCCCGCACGCCGCCCAGCAGCAGGGCGTCCTCGTGCTCCACGGACACGGACACCAGGCTACACGTGCCTCTGGGCAGGTCGGTCTTCCAGGTCCTGAGGAAACAACACGCACAGGGCAGTTAGGGCTCAGCAGCACTGCGGTCGGGGCAGTGACACAGGCGTGCAGTCACACCAGGAGGAAGGCTTCCTGGAGGAGGCGATGCTGGACTCGAGGCTTAGAAGGTAAACAAACTGGTAATGTTCAGCTGGAAGAAAACAAAACAGATGGGGCCCAGCAAACTGTCTTTAAATATTGAAGTGGCCAAAGAGTGGGAAAAGGCGTAAATTTAGTGTCTCTGATGCCAGAAGGCAGAGTCAGGAAGGCACATTTACAATATGCACCATACAAAAATGGAATGGGCTGCGTTGTAAGGCAGTGAGCTCCCTGTTACTGGGGCTGTTCAAGCACAGATGGGGCTACCACTTGGAAAACGTTGTGGAGGGGAGTCAGGCATCACGAGAGAATCTGTGTAACAGCCTCTACTAATCCCCTCTACCCCAGATACAGGTTTTATTATTTTAACCTCAGTTACTCGCTCTATGAATCCTATTTCCTCGCTGAGCCATCTCACCTGTAATTTCACCTGTCTGCCTATCCTATATGCCTGGGCACTTGCAATAAACCAAGCCTTACACAAATGCTGAGCAATTCTCCACGACCATCTGTGGGAAACAATAAAGACTGAAAGGTGCAAAGGGTTTGGGGGGGGGGTAAAATGGGAAATCTTCATAATTATCGTTGGAGGCTTCTGAGCAGCTGGAGGAGGGTATGGGGGGGATCCCCATGGTAATCCCGGAAGCAGACCAGCTGCAGGGTGGTGGCTCGGCCAGGGAGATGCCCCGAGAGCAGGGAGCGCCACATCCTGTAATTTCCTCACCATGCTGGCCACTGATTGTCTTATTATTCATTTTTTATTAAGGAAGCTGTAGGTTTGCAGAAAGATCGTGCAGGAGGTAGAGTTTCCTTATACACCCCCTATTATCAGCACCACGCATCAGTGTGGCGCACTTTCTACAGCTGATGAGAGGATTCTCGTACGAGTATCAGGGAGGTTAATGTTAGTTGGGGGACAGCTGGGGACAATGGAGGGACTACAGAACAGTGATTTTGGCAGTAGATGGGGATTGTGGTTGTCAGTATAAATCCAGGAATGTTCTACTACAGGGTTTTAGGAACGTGGTGATACATGGGAAAAAACATAGCTAATGTAATTTATGGACGATAGTTAACAACAACATTGTAAGTTTTTGTAGCTTAAAAGCAAGTTGCTACTATATTAATGGTAAAGGTCAAAAAAAAAAGAATATGGATTTGTTCTGTGAGATATGAATATGATTAAGCATTTTTTCCTCTTCCTTTTTTTTTTTTTCCATTACTAAGGAGACCTTGACTCTCTCCTTTAACTAATGTGTGTTCTTCTGTGTATCTCTCTGAACACTGGAGGAACAACTGAGTCAGCAGGTGGAATTAGACGAGTTACAAGTGCCTGGAAAGAACTTTTTAGGAGTAATGCTTCCGTTTCTTGTTGAGGTGTGTGATACTTTTTATTTTTTTGAATTTGAAATAAAGTTCTTTTAAAAAAGGGTATATTACAGTTGTGCAATTAGCTGTCTTCTTGTAGCGTTATATACACGAACGAGTCCTGGCAGCAGGAGTCAGGTCTGACGTGCCATTCACGCGCTGGCATGCAGCCGAGCTGTTCCCTCAGGGCCGCATCAAACAGCCCGCCAGTGAGCCGCTGCCCTGGCCACTGCATTTAAAATGTCACCCCTTGATAACCCATCCCTTTTGCTCATTGTTATTTTACTCTCTCTCCCAATAAAATACAAGCCCAAGGGAGCAAGGATTTGGGTCTGCTGTGTCACGGAGGCACCCCAGGGCCTGGAACAGTGTCTGGCACAGAACAGGTTCCTGAAAACTGTTTGCTGAGTGACTACTAAAGAGCGGGCTGGTGGGACGGGGGTGGGTGGGAGAGAGGGCGCCGTGCGTGGACGCTGGCCCTCGGCCTCCTCCCGTCTGCCGTCTAAACAGACCTCACAGGGAAGTTTAAAAATGTCCCTTTGGGAACTTCCCTAGTGGTTTCTTCCACGCTGCTAATCCGTGAGAAGAGAGGCTGCCATTGGCCATGACTGGGACAGGACCTGCTGGGCTGGCTGCAGTTTGCTCCGTTTATCCGGCCTCAGCAGCCCTCTCTGCCGTGGGAACGTCTCATCCTCGGTTTGCCAGGCCACTCGAAGCCCAGGCGGCGGGCACTGGGCGCCAGCCTGCAAAAGCCGGCAGTGCCGTTTCAGGGGAGGGCACGACCCCCCGGCCGTGCCAGGCCCGTACTGTGCGTTCGGACGGTCGGGGCTGTGCCGAGGCTCTGCCCGTGACGGTTAGGGGTCAGCGTGTGCCCTTACACACGCGATCCTGAAGTCACGCATGCCCCGCTCCTGAGAGTTACGCAGGCGCAGGGCTTGCTGTCCTGGAGGAGAGGGCAGAGCCGGGGAGACCTGCCCGTCAGGCTCCATCTGCGTGATCTGGCAGAAAGTGCAACTGGACAGTCAGCTGCGATTCCCAGGCCTCTGTTCTGAGGAAATGAACAGCATTTACGGCCAAATAAAACACAGGCTCTGAGAGGAGTGGGGCCGTCTCAAAGCCAGGGCAGAGCTGTAAATCGGGTAAAAGCAGCAAGAATCAGGCAAAAGTAGAGCGGGGCCCTGCTTCACCGAGGGAGCTAAGAGCGGCTGAGGGCGCTAGCGGAGCCTGACTCGGGTGGAAGAACCTTGCGAGGTGCAGGCCCTGCGGCTCCCTCGCCCCCAGGGGCCGGCTTACCTGAGGACCACGAAGTCCCTGGACGGGTGGGGAGCCATGCTGTCCAGCACGTACTGATAGATTTCCGTTTGCTTGTCCAGCGTCTCCACGACCTTCCACTGCACGAAGTCCTCATCCCAAAGATGGCGCTCCCTCAGCACTCGGTTCAGGACCACCGAGGGCGGCGCCTCCACCTCCACGGACGCCTTCCACAGCTTCAGCGGGTTCCCGTCACCCACCTGCAGACAGACAGCCACAGCAGCTGCAGAGGGCGGCCGGCCCCACCCAGACCCACCACCCGTCTCTGGGCATCGAGAATCATCACCGGTTACGGAGTGCGCATCGGTGGTTCCACCTGCCTTGGGCTGAACCATCTAAACTTTCACCCTCAGTTCCAAGTTGGTGATGATGATGGTGGTGAACAAAGCAGCCAGCCCCCCACCCAGGCACTGCTCCAGCCCTCCTCCGAGCGTGAGCCCGCCAGGAGGGGCGCTTCACACACGAGGACGCGGGGCAGGGAGGCGCGTGGCTGGCCGGCGGAGGCCCGTGGGCTGCCCTCGGATGATTTGCAGTGAGGGTGCACGGGGTCTCGAGACTGGGCCTTTGGACCCGACATGCGCCTTCACTGTCCCGTGTGCCCAGAGCAGCCCCTTGAAAAGCAAAAGCAGCTCCCCGGGTGTTAGACGCGGCTTTCTTGGGGTAATTACCTTCTTGAAAGCAAGCTCTGTGCTGTGTGCGCTGGAACAGGCCACCCATCCCTTGAACTTCTCCTTGGCCTCCTTCTGGAGGCCCTGCACCAGCTGCTCCAGGTATGCGTGGAAGGAGGCCCCGCTCCCCTCCAGCTGCTTCCCCAGGTCTTCCAGGGTTGGAGAATGGACTCCGGCCTCCGCGTACGCGTTGCGTGACTGCGCCAGCATCTCATGCGGGACCTGAGCCGACCAAGAGACACAAAAAAGAGTGACACGCTCAGCTAAAGACACGCGGTTGAGAGTTAGAGAAGGAAAGTCATTGCACCGATGCTCAGCCAGCACCCCCCGAGGGCCACAGGGCAAGAAGGGGGGTGCCCAGGACGCCTGCCGCGGCTGCGAGGGCCTTCCTCCAGGGAACGCAGGCAAAGCAGCGGCTTCCCACTCGTCCTCTCCCTCTGCTTTCCATTTTACTTGAATTTTTATTCAGTTTGGCAAAACGTGGGCTCAGAAACTGTTACCAACTATGACTAGAGTCAAAGCAAATAGACTTGCTAAGTGAAGCACTGAGTGTGATTTAGAAATAGCCTCACCTTTTTAGCACACTCTTCCCCATTCACAGATGCCACTTTCACCACAAAAAGCATGCAGGGTCTCGTTCACTTACTTCTGTGGATGTGTTTGTGTGCCATTGTCGATTCTTACTAACGAAGATTGCACACCATGCGCGTGCGCACACACACACACAAACACACACAAGCTGGACCTACGTAAAATAGAATATGACGCAATCAGCAGAGTGGCCTCGACTGGGGAACTGAAGGTGATGGAGCGTTTTCACGAAAACCATCAGCCCAGTGGCTCCAGGTGTGCCAGCTGTCAGAGCCTCAGTTACACACCGAAGGCCTCCCATTCCTCGGGGCAAAGCCCAGGGCCGCAGAAAGCGCCATTCCCCCGTAAAATCGGGAACAAACAAATATCCACCGGGAAGGCAGCAGCCACTCCGAGCGTCGCCTGGTCCCAGGGGCTGCGGGGGAGGCGGGAGCCTCGCTCACCTCAAACAGCCTGCCGCACTCCACGATCATGTGGGCCAGCCCCTGGGCCGCAGCCAGGTTCTCGCTGAGGTCCTTCTGGCCCGGCTTCCCGGTGGCGGACTTCTTCTGGATGACTCTGCAATCGGACGTGAGCGTCAGAAGCGGATGCGAAACCGCGTGCCTTTTCACAACACAGAGCTCATCCCTTCTGATTGCTGCTCATTCCCAGACGCTCTCCAGACCCCAGACCTTCTCGCTTCCAAACGAAAACTGACCACACATCTTAGCTATGCTGGGGCAGCCCTGGTGCCTGACAGCTCATACTTAAAACCTTGCAAAAATACAAGCCACGAATAACTGCGGGGGGAGAAATTTATCTATTCCTCCGAAGTTTGAAACCACTTAACTGCGAGCCACTGTGCTTTGGTCTCAAGAATAACCTTTTGTGTGAAGTTTTACAACATGACTTTGTCTCCATTTTCCTCCTTCCCACTCACACAAACAAGATCAAACACAGCTCCTCAGGCGTCCTGGATGACGCTGGGTGGCCTTAAGTGCTACTTCGATCGTTCTGGGCATCTGAGCTACACGGAGCAGGCGGACTCACGGCACTTTCTGACTGTAAAGGGAGCGTGGACAAGTCCGCAAGCGGAAACCCCGCGTGCCCTGTGAGGAGAGCCCCGGGGATGCCCGGGTTGGCGTCGCGCCGCGGGGAGAGGCTCACCTCGGGGAGGTATCTTTCTTCACTAAGTTAAGGTGGAAGAGGGAGGGGGCCAGGCACACGGCCAGGTTCATGGGCGTCATCTGGTTCTCCGCCACGGCGTGGACCACGTCGTTCAGGAAGCACAGCAGCGTCTGGAGGACCTCCCGGTTCTCGTCGGCCAGCAGGAGGACGGCGGCCTGCGCGGCCGGGAGCTGCTGCTCCTTCGGGACATCTGAGGAGAAGCGGAGCCAGCCATCAGAGGAAGGGCCGCAGAGCGGGGGTGGCGGGCGGGCGGGCGCCCTGACGCGTGCATGGCACGGCCACAGCGGCCCACGGCAGCCAGGGCAACCATGGCAGCTGGAGCCGAGAACCGGGGCACCGCGCGGCGGGCAGGCGCTCGGGGAGGCTCGCAGCTCCCCAGGAGGCAGAGTCGGTCATGGCCTCAGGCCCCTGGCTAGCGAGAGCCAGGCAGCGTCAGCCAGCAGGGGCTGCGAGCCGTCAGGTGGGCTCATGGGTTTTGCAGCCAGAGCCTCCAACCCGTTTCTATCTGGCTGACGCTGGCCATGGCCCTGGGGTGCCGGCTGCCCTCTTGCCGTCCTTGTGCCGGGTGGGCCTTGCAGCACCTCGGCAAAAAGCCCAGGGCTCGGGGGATGTGGGGAGACCGTGGCGCCAGCGGGCAGCAGCCTGGCCTCCCTCACCCCGCTGGAGCGGCCAGGCCGTGGCCTCAGCGCGGCTCTACCCAGGAGCAGGGGCTGGAGCCGGCTGGCCTTGGACCCAGAGGACGAACGAGGGCCAGTCCCGCCAGGGCCAGCCTGAGGCACCTTCCTCTTTCCTAAGCGCACCCAGGGCGCATGTGTGGAGACCCCCCCACTGACCTGATGCCACCTGCTGTCATCTTGGGGATTAAGGGTGGAGGTTGTGCTTGGGGAGGCACCGCCGGGCTCCCCAAGGTTACGGTGGAAGAAGGGCTCCTTTCAGTCCCACCCCCTCCAGGGTGGTCCTTGGGGCAGGGCCGGGACGGGGGCGGTCAGGCGGGCTTAAAGGGTAACTGGTTCCCCACCGTGGAGTGAGCGGAACCACTTCAAACAGGTGCTGTGCTCGCTGAGTGCCCTCGGCTCCGAGCCACTGCCCTTGCTCCTCGGGCTCCAGAGGGCACGGCCAGGAGCTCGCACACTCGGGCGTCTGTCCACACAAGGGCTGCGGAGCGGGCTCTGACGCACTCGAGGCGGAGGAAAACATTAGAGCTCCCAGTTTTGTTTCTGTTTTTCCTCGCAGACTTTAAAAATGCCGATTTGGTGTGTTTCATCATGTCCTTAGCGTAGGGCACCTGCATTATTAAAAATGAATAAATACACAGGCCCAAGTCTGTTTCACTGGTAAGGGTGCACGGCGAAGAGCTCCTGGGGCCTGCACTCCCAGAGGGCTCTGTCTTCATGCAGGAAGGTCCTCCTGACCCCCACGGGCCACAAATCCAAGCTTCTGGAGAAGCCTGAACCTGTGCTCGGCACTGAAGCTCGTCCCCGCCCCGTCAAGTTCACTGCCTACTGGGTTAGAGGAGAAGAGCGTTTTGTTCAAGTCACAGCAAGATCTTCCCTGCGCTCAGGCCGAGGCAGAACCAGGGACTGCGATTTCAAGCTTGACCACGAGCTGCTTCTCAATGAGCTGCTGTGGGCAGGGTTTTAGTTCGTCTGCGTTGCTGAACTTTAGGGTCCCAAACTTCTCTTCCATGCCACATGTTTTGCAGAGCCGTCTGTCGCCTCTACGTGCTCTCTCAACGTCCCTTCTGCTCACTCATTTCTTTATCCCTCAGAAAATACCTCCTGCCTGCTCTTTTCTGCTTTTGGAGGTCACTTCTCCACCTCTAAATCCAGCTTTCGTTTGAATGCTCTCCGACCTTTCTGTTATACTAGAAGCGCCCGGGCTCCCGTGCCCCTTCTTGGACCCGAAACACTATTTGGATCTGCATTTCTAGGAGCTGGTTCTTCATGGCCATGGGGGTGACTGATCAGCACCTCAAGACCAGCGCCCAGTCACTCCCCTTCTCTCCTCTCTGCCCCCAAGCCAGCCCCCTTTTCCACTTTCCTTTCCACATTCTCCCCATCTTCAGGCCTTTAAACCTGACCCCCATCCTCCTCCCTTCTACAGATCAGCAGCTTTCAAATATCTTCACTGCCCACCCAGCACGCTATTTGAATTCATCTTTTCCCGAACGCCCAGGAAGTGACAGCTAAGAACGCAGCTGCCCTGGAGGCCTGGGGAGGGAAATGCCTCCTCTGCCAGAGTCCCACCCACGGGACTCACGGCTGGAAGTCGGCTGCAGGTGGTCCAGAACCCTCCACCAGTGGGACCACCGCGCAGCCCCCCACTGCCGCCCAGGCCTGCGCCTCTTGCACACCACTTCCAGGTGCCCAGCACCTGTCCTCCGCTCCTTCCTTTGTCCAGCAACGGGCTGCTCTCAGGGAAGACTGGCCCATCCCCAGCCCTGGGAGATGGCCCGTGCTTGTCTATACCCAAAGCAGAGACCCCTCCTCCTTCTCGTCATCAGCACAGGGAGAGCCTGCAAGCTGTTTCTGGCCAATGGGACCAAGAAAAGTGCTTTTCACTCCAGTAAACAGAGACAGAGCTCCCAGGAGGAGCCCTTCAGCCCTCTTCTCGCCTTCGCAGGTGATTTGTGCAGATGAGCTAATTGTAAGTTGTGGCAATCATGCCAGCTCCAGCCTTTTTAGCACTGAGCTACTGAATTAACCAACTCTGGAATTCTTTACTTCCAATTTCTTGCCATGCTAGATAATAAGGGGTCCTTATGGCTTATTTAACCCCCCATGGTTTGAGTTCTGGGTCTATCTTTACAGCTGAAAGCACCCTAGTTGGTAAGCTCCTCAGCAGCACCTGGGGGCTCCCCAGTGCGTAATAAATCAAGAACCCACTCCTGACCCTAATAAGTCCATGCCCTTCCTTGGTACAGCCCCGGTCTAATTTTCCAAGGGACTCTGTGTTGCATTGTACATTAACTAGGCATGCATGCAAAACCAATGCCCTGCAATTTCCTGACACATGCTTGTGCTGCTAGCGTCACCCAGAACCTGCTCCTCACCCTTCTCCACCTTCAGTTGTCAAGAGATGCCATGAAGTCATTCCCCAGCTCACCTCCTGGGATTACCTGTAACCTCTGTATGGGACTTCTCCAACCTCGCTGCATTGCGGTTATTTACCTGCACAGTGCATCTCCCTCAACCGTAGGATCTTTAGGAGCAGAGAGTGAGCCAGTTCCAGCTGGATGCCGCTGGCCTTCAGCACAGTGCCCTTGACATCAGCGGCACTCAGTGAATGTTTGCTCAGCCAAAGTAAAGACCTGCTTTGACTGGCTTTTTGCTCTTGAGTCTCAGAAAGGCCAAAGGCATATATCTCTTGGAAATACTCTGGCTTTAGCCTTAGACTGCTATCAATCTTAACATGAGAAGTGATTTAAATGTAAAGAATCATATCTGCCCATAAGAGAGGCTTAGCTGAAAAATGCAAAAATGCAAAAATGGCAGCAACGTACCATGCACCCCTGCATTTGGGCTCTAGTGACATGGATCATTAATTTAACTTAACCTAGTCACTTGGCCCAAATAATATTTATTTAGTAGTTCACCACTTCATCCTGTTTTTACAAGTGGTACTGATTAGAATACTTCTTGAATTTGCAATATTATAGACTTCTTAAACACATTTAGTACAGAATTCTCTATGGCAGGGATCTTCTTTGAATTGGATCAGTTCCATATTAAGGTCCATTTCAGGCATATTTTGTTGAAAAAAAGAGTCCATGGGCCAAATGTTTTTTCTAAAGAACTGGGACTTGGGCCATCAAAATTACTCATAATCAGTATAGTACAGAAGTTAGAAAAGAGTCACTTGTTCATTTCTAATATCCCCTGTACCACTATTTTTAGCAGGATATGCTTTTTAATCAATAATTATTATATTCAATGATTATTTTAATTATAGGGGGTTTTGCTGATAATTATTGTTTTAACATCATTAAAAAATTAAAAGTGAAAATATAAATTGGTCATATTAAGTGTAAGCCTTGAAATGGTTTACTGACTTTTCACCAACTAAAAATACATCACTCCATTTGTTTATTTCTAGACATTTTAATACATTTGGCTTTGGATTTCCTAAATCACAAGGAAATGATTATATTTTTAGAAAATTAAATATTTTAATAAATACATATGAAATAAATTCCATTGTGCCTGCTTTCATTTTAAATTTACTGAAAATATTTCAAAAGGTAGCTTTCTATCTTACACAAAACTCTATCAAGAAGGAAGATTTTAATGTCAAAGAGGTATTTTCAAATGCATAAAAAATGGCCTGAAAATTTCCATGCCAAACTGTGAGCAAAGATTATTTCTGGAAAGGAAGTAGGATTTCAATGTTTTATGCACTTCTTTATGGATTCACGTGTACTTGTACACTCTAAACAACCTATGGAAATATTATTTTAAGTGCACTGAGAGACACTGACCTGCATTACGTGAACTTACACTGATAGATATGGAGGAAGGTCTCGCTGAGCTTGTTGGTGAAAAGCGGCTCAGGAAGGTCCCGGAAGAACTGTTTCACCATGTCAGCCACATCGTAGGCTGACTGGTCTTCATAGCTGACGTTGTCAGGGAAGTTCTCGTTCATTTGACGTAAGGCTTGGATTCGAGACTTCACCCCTGACTTTCGGAAAAGACCCACCTGGAACAAGCCACAGGGATACGTTAGCCAGGCCACCTTTCCCCAGACAACGTCCTCCTAAGGTGAGCACCGTGGGTGGATGGAGAAGACCTGGAATCAGCATCGGATGGGTCGGAATCGCATGCAGACTTGGAAATCGACTTGCTAGTTTAGCTACTTTGGACAAGGCCCTGTCTGAACACTGACTTCCTCTCCTATGAAACGAAGATAAAAATAGTACTCCCGGGAAGCGGATGTGGCTTAACCAGTTGGGCGCCCACCTAGGTTCGGATCCCGGTGCCTCCTAAAGAAGATGAGCAGATGCACGCATCCACCGCAAGAGCTAGATGCTGTACCCTGCTGCAATGAGCTAGACGCCACACCCTGCCTCACCAAGCTAGATGCCGCACTGTGCTCCAACAAGCCAGATGCAGCACCCTGCTGCAACAAGCTACCCTGCCTCAACGAGCTAAATGCCGCACCCTGCGGCAACAAGCAGGCGCCTAAGCGAGCAGATGCCACAGGCTGGCAGAGGCCGCAGCCTGTGGGGAGCAGATGTGGCTCAGGCTGTTGGGCACGCCGCTCTCAGCTGGGAGGCCTGGGGTCCAGTTCCCGGTGCCTCCTGGGGACGGCGAGCAGACAACGAGCAGACAGATGAGAGTGCCATCTGGGGTGGGGGGCTAAATTAAAAAAAAAAAAAAAACCTTTAAAAAAAACAAAAACAGTGCTCCTGCCTGTTGTGAGATTAAAGAGAAAATACATGTGAATGTGCTTCGTGACCTGTGAAGTCTTAGCACACCGTAGATGCTATTCTTTTATTCATTTATTCAACGAATACCGCTTAAATACCCACTAGGTATCAGGCATACATATATTTACTTGGTGTCATTAGTTGACGGAACAGACAAATATCCCTGCCCTGCAGAGCTTACGCTTTAGGGGAGGCGGCTGAGAAAGCCTGACAAACGGAACATTCGGTGGAAAGAGCAGGCGATGGGCAGATTGAGCCCAGAGAACCACCACATCCAGCACACCTTTGGGGGAGGGGTTTACGGAGAATATGTACCTGAAACAAAACAATATCACGAGCTCGTACTTTGACGTAAGGGTCTTGCTTGCTTTTTTGAATCCTTGTGACGCCTCCTGTGTGGGTTTCTCACAGGCTGCCTGGTACTTACAACTCTAAATGGTTCATCACTCTGTGTATCAGCTAGGGCTTGGCGAGAAGGACTCCTTGGTGGCTTGCACTGGATTTAAAGATATTGTCTTTGGCCTCTTTCATCTCTAGAGCTTAGATGACTCCTCTCTCTGACAAACAAATGGGGCGGTGAGGCTCTGGGCAGATAATGCTCCGAATGGGAATTGGCGATGAGGATTCCAGCAGTGGTTGGACAGGTTAAGATCTGAGCCCTCTACTGGGCCTCCCAGCTCTGTTCTTGCCTCTACCCAAGAAGAACGGAACTTTTGGGGGAGCCCTGACTGGTAGTGACCTAATATGTCTGCTATTTTCAAATGCCTGTGGGTCTCCAGTTGCTTAACACTCGGCCCTTCAACCCTCATTCTCCACGTCTCTCATTCCCCAAGTGCTCACAGGGTGGGCTCAGGGTGGGATTGCAGGGGAAATGATATGCCGCTACTTTTTGTGGCAATAAAAACAATTCTGGGACTTCCGGGAAGATGGTGGACTAGTAAGACACTAGTAAGAATCTCTTCTCCAGAAAAATAGCTGGAGGTCAGCCTGAAACAGCCCCGAAAAAGATCTTCTAGGGTTTAGGACAGCAGGTGAAGGCTGCACACCACCCAGAGGAGAGAGGGACAGAAGAGGGAAATCGTGATGACAGACCTGTGAGTTGGAACCAGCAGTGGCTGCTGCCGGCACCGTCCCCCACACTAAAGACTCTTTAGAATTCTTGGGCCTCTGGGCCTGTGACTACACACAAAGGGGGCTCCTGGGATCTACCACCCCAGGAAAGGGGAGAGAGAAGGACACAGCCTAAGGCTGACTCAGCTGCTGAAATGCGAATTTGGGCTGCAGAGCTCCGAAGGCCCTTCCAGGCCAGGTGAAACCACAGGGTGGTTTGCCCTGGGGGCTGCGAAGGACTGGAGAAATCCGACCCTCGCAACCTCCCTCTCTTCTAGCCTGGACTAATTGTTGAGGACTCCACAGGAGAGGGGAGAGAGAGCCTGAGGCTGACTCCGCTTTTGACTCACAGGCTTACTCTGCCCTGTCCCGAGACCCCTTCCAGGCCAGGTGGGGCTGCGCCATTGTTTGCCTTGGAGCCTACAAGGGGCTAAAGATATACAAACCTCCCAATCTCCTCCTCTACTAGGGACTGATTGTTGAGGACTCAGAGGGGAGTGGAAATATTTCCTAGCTGGGAAAAGGGAGGGGGCTGCCAGAGAAGACTGAAGAACTGTCTCAGGAAGTTTGAATTACAAGGCTTTTAGCCCACAGACAGGAAGCTCTATCATACTGATCTGGTCTGTGTCACAACAAATACTTCCGACCAGGCATTGAATTGAGAGCTGCCAAAGAGTGCCATCACCTGGCAGACCAAGGAAGTGCACATAAGAAAATTAAAAATAAATAGAAAAGGCTTTTTCCGGCCTCTATATCCTCCCTGCCCAAGGCCCTAGGAAACAAGTCTACAACCAATTACTGGGTCCAGTGCCCAGTTTTGAGCAACCAGCAGGACAATGCTAACAATCCAGGTCAAGGCAAAAATCAAAGAGCTGTGGTAATTCACAGCCTCCTGCCACAAAATCCCTATAAAAGAGAAAGAGATAGAGCATCTAAGTAAATGACTTCCTAACCAGATGCCTAAACACCAGCAAAAAATTACGAATCATACTGAGAAAATAGAAGACATGGCCCAAGAAAAGGAATACATCAAAGTCCCAGAAGAGATGCATAATTTGAGAGAACTAATCAGCTAGATGAGCACAAATTTCCAAAATCAAATTAATGAGTTGAAAGACAATATAGTTAAAGAGATAAATGACATCAAGAAGACATTGAGGGAACACAAAGGAAAAATTGAAATCCTGAACAGAAAAGTAACGGAGTTCACGGGAATGAAAGATAAAATAGGTAAGATAAAAAACACATTTGAGGCATAGAACAGACTCGAAATGATAGAAGAAAGAATAAGTGAGACCGAAGACGGAGCAGCTAAAATTGAAGAGAGAACAGAACAGAGAGAGAAAAGAATGGAAAAAATTGAGCAGGGGCTCAGAGAGTTGAATGACAACACAAAACGGAAGAACTTACGTGTCATGGGAGTTCCAGAAGGAGAAGAGAAAGGAAAAGGGGCAGAAAGAGTATTTGAGGAAATAATAGCTGGAAATTTCCCAACTCTCACAAAAGAAATGAACTTACATGTCCAAGAAGCACACCGTACCCCAATCAGAATAAATCCAAATAGACCTATGCCAAGACACATATTACTCAGAATGTCAAATGTCAAAGATAAAGAGAAAATTCTCAGAGCAGCAAGAGAGAAGCAAACGATCACGTACAAGGGATGTCCAGTAAGACTTGGCGCAGATTTCTCTTCAGAAACCATGGAGGTGAGAAGACAGTGGTATGATACGATTAGGAAACTGAAAGAGAAAAACTGCCAGCCGAGAATTCTTTATCCAGCAAAACTGTCCTTCAAATATGAAGGTGAATATAAAATATTCACAAACAGACAGAAACTAAGAGAGTTTGCAAAAAGAATCCCTTTTGCAGGAAATATTAAAGGAAGCCTTAGAACCTGAAAGAAAAAGACAGGAGAGAGAGGCTTGGAGGAGAGTATAGAAAAAAGAATAGCAGAAAGGATAACCAAAAGAGTAAAAAGAGAGACAAAAAGAAGATGACATATGAAAACCAAAGGAAAAAATGGAGGAAGTAAATAGTGCATTTACAGTAATATCATTGAATGTGAATGGATTAAACTCCCCAGTCAAAAGGTACAGGCTGACAGAATGGATAAAAAAACATGAGCCATCCATATGCTGCTTACAAGAAACTCACCTTAGACCCAGGGATACAAACCGGCGGAAAGTGAAAGGTTGGAAAAAGATACTCCGCACGAATAGTAACCACAAAAGAGCAGGGGTAGCTATACTAATATCAGACAAAACAGACTTTAAATGCAAAAAAGTGATAAGAGATACAGAATGCCATTATATATTAATAAAAGGAAGAATTTTTGCATCTGTGTTCATTAGAGAGATTGGTCTGTAATTTTCTTTTCTTGTAGAATCTTTATCAGGCTTTGGTATTAGGGTGATGCTGGCTTCATAACAATGTGTTGGGTAATTTCTCTTCTCTTCAATTTTTGGGAAGGGCTCCAGGAAGATATAACAGTCATAAATATCTATGCACCTAACCAGGGTGCCCCAAAATATATGAGACAAACTCTGGCAAAACTGAAGGGAGAAATAGACATTTCTACAATAGTTGTTGGTGACTTTAACACCCCACTCACATCATTAGGTAGAACAACTAGACAGAAGATCAACAAGGAAACAGAGAACTTGAACAGTATGATAAACAAGTTAGACCTAACAGACATATACAGAACACTGCATCCAAACTCAGCGGGTTATACATTCTTCTCAAGTGCCCATGGATCTTTCTCCAGGATAGACCACATGTTAGGTCACAATGCAGCTCTCAATAAATATAAAAAGATTGAAATTATACAAAGTACCTTCTCAGATCATAATGGAATGAAACTAGAAATCAATAATAGACAGGAAAAAAGTAAATTTGCAAATGTGTGGAGACTGAACAACACACTCCTAAATAACTGGTGGGTCAAAGAAGAAATTGCAAGTGAAATCAGTAAATACATTGAGACAAATGAAAATAAGAACACAACATATCAAAATTTATGGGATACAGTGAAGGCAGTCTTGAGAGGGAAATTTATAGCCCTAAATGCCTATATTAAAAACAGGAAAGAGCTAAACTCAAAGATTTAACTGAACAACTAGAGAAATTAGAAAAAGAACAGCAAACCAATCCCAAAGCAAGCAGAAGGAAAGAAATAATAAAGATTAGAGTAGAAATAAATGAAAATGAGAATAGAAAAACAATAGAGAAAATCAACAAAACCAAAAGCTGGTTCTTTGAGAAGATCAATAAAATTGAAAACCCCCTCGCTAGACTAACAAAGAAAAAAAGAGAAGATGCAAATAAATACAATCAGAAATGAAAGGGGGGAAGTTACAAATGACCTCACAGAAATGAAAAGAATCATAAGAGGATATTATGAGAAACTATATGCCAACAAACTAGACAACCTAGACGTAATGGACAAATTTCTAGACACGCACAACCAGCCTATACCGACGCTACAAGAAATACAAGAACTTAACAAACCAATCACATTTAAGGAGATTGAATCTGTCATCAAAAATCTCCCAGCAAAGAAAAGTCCAGGACCAGATGGCTTCACAGGTGAATTCTACCAAGCATTTCGAAAAGAATGAACACCAATTCTGCTTAAACTCTTCCCAAAAGAAAAACTCAAGATGTCAAGTGAGTTGTTGAAGGGAGAACCAGCTTCAGTTTGTTTGCAACCTCTACTTTTCTAATTCTGGACACAAGCCGGGGACTGGGTGCGGAGCTGTGCTGGGCGGGCTGTCAGCATCGAAACGCCCCGAAGGTGAACTCCTGAGTGTGACTCCTGAGTGTTTGTCCTCTTGCGAGCTTAGGGAGAACTCTCATTTTAGCAGCAGCAGAGAAGCATGCATCCGTAAAAAGGATAATGCGGATGAATTCCGTGTTGAAATTGCCAGGCATGGACCCTCTTTTGTGGGCCGAGTCTTGCCGGCTGGGTCCTGGGTGCGTGCCATGCTCCTGTGCATGCGCACAGAGCCCGGGGGTCTGCTCTGCGCTGTTGTGTTTCCAGGTCTTCTGAGTTTCTGCAGACATCGGTATTGCCATTGTAACGCTTCTGGACATGTCTGGAGCCCCTCGGCTGTGGGCTCTGAAATGTGGACTTGGGTCCCCCAGCTGTCCAGTGTGCCACCTTCCTGCCCCGCCCTTGCCTTCCAGGGCACATGGGAAGAACCCGTGACTTCTGCTGGAGGTGCAGAAGGAAATCTCTTTCCTAAACCTGGTCAAGGAGAGGCCACCTGAGACCACACCAGATTCCACGTGTAACGGCCACGGGGTCAGCGTGGGAAGATGGCCAGAACTCGGCTGCGCACAGGTATGGCTGAGCCGAGGGAGGAGCGGACCCTGGAGCCCCCCCCTCCCAGCCTTTGCTTACGTGGGAGCATAAATTCCCCACCGCTCACGTCATTTGGAGACCGGGCTTCTGTTATGTGCAGCAGAAAGCGTCGTAGATCCCGCAAGTACAAGGTGGCTCTCAGGGAGCGCAGGTCCCGAAGCCAGGGAAAAGCTCCTCCAACAGATTCTCATGGGGAGAAAACAAAACGCTGCGGGGGGTCATGATGATGGCCAACAATGATTTTTTCTTCAAAAAGCTTTAAGTCAGGGTGAGGGGAGAATTACTGCTTCATGGGTGCAGAGTTCCTGTTTTGGTACAGGATGGTGGTGATGGCAACATGACACTGTGAATGTAATTAACATCCCTGATTCGCACCCTTAAAGGGGGTAAAATGGGAAATTTTGCATTATATATAGGCACAATAATTTTTTTTTTTTTTAAGTTTTGAAAACAGAAATAAAATGTGCATATTTGACTATAGATGGCTTTCCACATAAAAAAGGGGACAACTGATAAAACACTTTTGCAAGCTGCTGCCTCTAAGGGCATCCTCTCTGCCACAGCTGCAGGGAGGGGCTCCGATCCCTTAGCTTAGTTTTAAGGGAAATCAAGGATTGCTGGGCGGGTTTCCTTTCCTCCTGTCTCTCACCTGGGGGCAGGTGACCTAGGCGGATGCATGCAGCCCCACACTTGGCTCAGCACTCTGTTGTTGCCCTTTTGAAATTCTCAATCATTGATAAACAAGGTACCCCACATTTTCAATTTGCACTGAGTCCCACTAATTACACAGAGGTTCCTGCTCTCACCTACCTGTAAAGCACAACTCAAAAACCTGCTCTGAAAAAAGGAGAATGGTGGTTAGCAATGCAAAATGCAGCTTATAGTGGGGCTGGTATGGAAATTCCAGGCTGCATTTCCTGGTCCACGGTAAGGGGCATTTATAAGTATCTTGAGCGTGCCGTCTCTCTTTAAAGGTAAAGGGATGAGTGACGAGTGTTCCTTGGATCTAGTTTTATTTTCTTCTCTCTTTTGTCTTCCACCTAAAAACTAAGCTATAATCCAGCACTATTCTAGAAGATTTAAGTATAAAAACATATTAAATCTTCATAACAACCTAGGTTAATAGATTTAATTATTCTCTCCTTTTTAAGTTGAGAAAATTAACTTCCCCAAGATAGCAGAGATATTGTAAGGGTCAAACAAAGAAGAGTGTCTGAATGATATTCGCTAAGTGTGTCTTTCTAATCTTACTGCTAGATCATTAGTGCTAAAATAATGGAAATATGGTTCTGAAGCTGCTAATGAAGGATTTGGCTAAATTTTCTGAATTTTACTGCCTAGGAATGGAAATATGATAACCCAATAGGTTCCATGGAAATCTAATTTCATACATTTTTTACATAAGCATAACCAGAAAAAAATAATCTGTGAGCAGAAATGTTTTGCAAATCTTAGTTTGAAAAAAGTCAAACTTGTTTTTAATTGCTAAATTCCAAGCACAATTAAAATGCTAATACTCGAGGATATCTAAGAACATAGAGTATTTCTCAAACGTGGAACACTTTCTATTAAATTTCCTCATGCAAACTGGATTTTGTGAAACACTTCAGAAAACACTGTATCTTAATGCTCATATATGACTGATGCTATGTGGTGGTGAGTTTTACACTGAGATGATAGATGAAAATGAATGGATATTAGGACACAGCCAAAGCAGTAGATCTATGGCAGTGAATTGATTTAAATGCACTTATAAGGAAATAAAAGTAGCTCAAAACTAATAGGCTGAACTCAAAATATGAAAAAAGAGCAAAGGAATACAATAAAAGAAATAATAATAAGGGGGAAATGGCAGAAATCATTAGGGACAAAAATTATGGAACCAAAATCAACCTTTAAAGAGATTTAAAAACTTAGGTCTTTAGCAGTGCTGATTTATGAGAGAAAGAAAAAGAGGTAGGTTACATTCACAGCATATATGAAAAACTAAGAAGGTGTTAGGGATTTCAGCTTCCAGGTAGAACGCAGGAAGATACAGCGGCCTTGTGCTCCTATTCCAGGCAGCAGGGATAAATTATTAAAAACCCTACTTTAAAGATATCCGAGATCTGTGGAAGCACACACACACATACACACACACAAACAAAAACGAGGCTACGAAAAGGCAGGAAGTCAAGGCGTAATTTACAGGCAGGCAGCAGGGAATGGAAGGCGGTCCTCAGGCTGGGGGAGAAGGACACTTGAGAATGAAGTGTCTTCCCAGCATAATTAGGCTTTTAGAAGGAGAGGGTGGCCCGGACTCGGTTTTTATCTAAATAATATCAAGTCTCCTACTTGGCATCCTGTTTATGCTAATCCTGCAGCACTTGATGATGTTTATCAGGACTTCCATTTCCTGTTCTTTAGAAATGTGCTCAGCTAATGAAAAGAGGTCGTTTATCCAGACCGAGAAAGGTTCATGGAAACAGAATGCGGCAGCTTCTCGGTTTGAGCACTGCAGGCTTAGCCTCCACTGGCAGCGAGGACGGGCGGGAACAAGGGCTGGGTCACCAGGCGAGGCTCCCCGCACGCTGCAGAGCCCGAGCACTGAAGGCTCGTGCCCAAGGCTGCACGTCCTCGTGCCATCGTGCGCCGGCAGCCGCCAGGGCAGAGGGATCCAGGGTGCCCAGCACGCAGGCCGCTCTGCAGGTGTGAGCGCGGCAGGCGCAGGGCTCGAGGGCGCCGCTGAGCCGCCCGCGGCCCAGGCCCAGGCCCAGGCCCGAGACGAGCGCTCCGGGAGGGGGCAGAGGAGGAGGCTCCCTCCCTGGGGTCCTGAGCAGGGTCCACGAGGGGCCCCAGAAGAGGAGCCCGCCAGGGGCGGCCGCGGACGCTGTTGTGAGATGCCCTGCTCTGCTACCACCTGGGGGCGGAGAGCTCAAGGCCCCGGCAGGCCCGGATCTTTCCAATTCAGAGGAGACACCGAAGCCCAGAGCATTCCAAAATCCTTCCTCCAGTGTTGCCTGCGCTTCTTCCTTTGCTCTCTTTCTCTTCTGGTTCCTTAGCTTTTACTCTCCGTTATTTCCTCTTAAATCTCTAGGCCAGTCTTCTTGAGCCTGAGTTTTTTGGATTCTTCTTTCTGTTTCTCTAATTTTCTCTTGTTCTCTTCCTATCGCCAGCCTTCCTTTTCCACAAGGCCAAGAGGGTGGCCCCTGAGTGCTTTCCATACTTGTGATGAGGAAGGGATGAGCACACAAGTGGGACAGCCTGCCAGGACTGGGGGGGCTTCTAACTCAGGAGCCACCTCCTGTGAAGGTCCCCCTGACGCCAGACTCTTGCTTTTGACTGATCAAGAGAAAGGCTGCTTTACTCAGTTTTTGAAGAAATTTCCTTGTGGTAACATAAATACAACATTGCTTGCTCATTCTGGTTACCTTTAGAATCAGATTTATGCCCTTGAAATGAGTATTTTTCCTACAAAATATTTCCTACAAAAATTTGCCAGCACACTGCTGTTCAACTTCGTAATACCAAGGAGATGCAGTGTGGCAGTCTTCCAGATTTAATAAAGTGTTACAGGCCCACTGTACTCTCTGCTTACATGACTTTTGCTTCAAAAGGGAGACCAGATCCAACGACGGTAACTGTCGCTGCACAGTGCCCCGAACCTGTAGGGCTGAATGGTTCACACTCTACTCTAAGCCCGTGGACAGCTAAGCAGTGGTTTTACGATGCATTTATCCCGGACCTTGATCAGGAAAGGATTTAAGGTGATGTACAGCAATATTAAAAAACAACAAAATACAACTAAGTTAAAGATAATACACAAGAAAATTAGAGAAGAGGACAATAAGGATAGAATAGGATAGCTGAAACCAAGAATTAGGTCAATGCACAAAATCCATGCCAAAAAATCATGTATGTTGACATAAATTTAGCTCTAAGCTTTCTAGCAGCCAGTACAGACAGGAAACCACCTCCAGCTGAATGAGTCTGGCGTCCATAACATAAAAACAGACGAGTGGTTCAAAAGAAACACGCTGCTGTCAGGTGCTGGG
This sequence comes from Tolypeutes matacus, assembly GCA_026826555.1. NCBI lineage: Eukaryota > Metazoa > Chordata > Mammalia > Cingulata > Chlamyphoridae > Tolypeutes > Tolypeutes matacus. The sequence continues at coordinate 14,985,371 of JAKSZT010054335.1, read as the reverse complement.
GCCAGAGGAAACAACTCTCCCTCCCCGCCTCACAGAAGGGACATTACGTGATGGAACTGCAACGCCATCCACAGAATCCCGGGTAGATTCACCAGGGACCTGGGTGGGGCCATTTTGCAAAGCATCCTGCGATCCTGGAGACGGTGTCACCCGCGGGGGAAAAGCAATTCCAAGGGGTGGCAGGAGAGGAAAGTGGGGCAGACTTGGGCTCTGGAATCAGCTCCGAAAGCAAGCATCGGCTCCACATGTGACACCGCCCAGGGCGGACGTGCGGATGAAAGGAGCCGGCGGGTGGAAACCACTTTGGGGACGGCCTGCATCGTGCGGGGCACTCCACAGAGTCACTGTGAGTGAACCGGCGGCATTGCCACTAGGCATCCTTTCCTGAACAGGTACTGTTTTCTGCTGCCGCGCATTCGCCCGCCACGCGTTGCAGTGTTTGGAGCAATGTGTCCTCTGTGCCTGGAGAAGGGCAGAGCCCGAGGCTCTAGGAGAATCAGCTGAGGGGTGACTGTGGTGGACAAGGAGCCCGCAAGAGTGCGCTCCTCAGCACGAGGCACGGCCCTGGGTCTGCACCGACAACCGGCAAAGGGCAGCTGAGGCCACCAAGCCCCCTGCCAAGGGCAGCAGGCACTCTTAGCGTCGGGACAAAAGAGATTAGAGTGAGTATTTCCAGATAGTCACCCCTCCTAAAAATTTTCAGCCCACTTCTCCAAAAATTTCCTCCATAAAGCACCCTCAGAACTTCTAACTTAGGGTACCGTGTCCCTGGTGAAGCTCAAAAGCTCTCTGGTTTCAGGAAAGATGGTCTGCTGTCTTTCTCTCTGAGAGAGAACAGGCCCACGATCAAGGCCATTTCCCCAATCCAGACGCCACCAGCAGCACCCAGTGACGACAACCTCCCCACCTCCACCGTGGCACTGAAATACGGCCACGTCTACCTCCGTGTTCTCGCCACACCCACATCCCTCGACGATGGTATCAAAGGAAGGAGTTACTGCCATTTTGCTCCACGGGAAATTGGGATCCGACCCACTGAGCCCTGGATTCTAAGTGCAGCCTGAGTCCTGGGGTTTATAGGAGCCTTGGCAGCTCACGCCACCGAGCTCATTCCTGTGCCCTCCAAGGTCCAGCGTACTCAATAGAAAGTGCAAACAACCTCAGGTCAGCCCCAACACGGTATTAAAGAGCGCGATGAGCAGAGGCCACTGGAAGAGTTGCCTGAAAAAATCCCCACAGCTTAAGGCCGCGCCCCATCGAGCAGGAGCACGGCTCTGATTTTAGATGGAATGTCGAAGAAGCCGATGGGCGTGTAATCGGGGGGCGCCCAGGCCTGGCCTTGTAAAGTACGGGTGGGATGCCCTGGCTCCGTCAGAGCCACCACTTGACAGCCTTTGAACAATCGCAGAGGTGGAAACGCTTTCTGAGTACTTTGTTCATCGTAAGCTTTCAAATAATTCTACAGGATGAGAGGATACCTGACTTAGCCAAAACTGTTTTCATATTCTACTTACACATTTTAAAAAATGTAGATAAATCTGTCTTTGGTTTAAGTTTTCCTGGCTTTTCAAAAAGAAAATCATTAATGAAGGGAGACATAAAAACTGAATTCATTTTTCAAAGAATAATGTAACAGGGATAAAAAGAACGCTGTGAAATCAGGGTGGTGGTGGAACAGTGATTGAAAAGGAAATAAAGGGAGGCAGAGATGGCTCACATGGCTGGGCATCCGTCTGCCATATGGAGGGACCTGAGTTCGATCCCCGGGACCTCCTGGTAAAATAAAAAAATATATATATAGAAGGCGCATGGGCTGCCAGGCTCTGTGCCAGTGAGCCGTCAGGCCCCGGGAGCCACGCAGCAAGATGATGACATAACAGGGGAGAGACAAGACGAGATGCTCCGAAAGCTCTGAAAACCAGGAGCCGAGGTGGCGCAGGTGGCAGAACACCTCTCTCCTACATCGGAGGTCTCCAGGATGGAATCCTGGTGAAGACTGGAGGAGGAGGATGAGAAGAGATGGCAGGAAACAGACTCAGAGAATTGCCCAGCGAATGGACACAAAACAGCAAATGGGGAAGGGGAGTTTTAAAATGGATAAAGTAAATAAATAAACTTAAAAAAAAAAAAAATGAAATAAGGAAATGGGGAACATAGACATAGCTGAGCTTCCAGTTTCTAGGAAACTCGAGACATCGGTGGTACAAATGCTTATGGTCTAACTTTCAGCGTTCACTCCAGGGCGGCATTTAAGTGGGCAGCAGGGAAACGTCCTCAAATAGCTCCACGAGAACATCGTTTGGTCAAATTAAACGTTGACAGAGAAAGATCACAGCACCTTTTTAGTCTAGTGAGCTGCGTCTTCTGATGCTGGCAGATGTAGCTCAGCAAAGCGCCGCTGGGGCCTGGGGCCATACCTGATCGAGGCACTTGCTGCGCAGGAACCTCAGCGCCTGCTGGATGCTCTGGGGCAGGGGCTGCCCCGTCCTCTGGACGTGCACTATGAGTGGGACGCCAAACACGGCCTTGTCTTTGTAGTCAGGAACTCTCATCCTCCTCATGAACTTGGGAACTGACCTAGAATTCAGAGAAGTCGGGTCACGAAGGCTGTGGGGAGAGGCTGTGCGAGCCAGCAGGGCGAGCGGGCTGTGGGCACGGCCCTGCCCAGGGGGGCCGCGCCTCTCTCCTAGGAGGAGCTCAGCGGCAGCGCTGCGGTGCCGCCCCCGCCACTGACAGCACTCGGTCCCTGTCGCTGATGTGCTGTCTCTTCTCCTGTCAAGGGGGCGCTTTTCCAAGTCATTGTGACTGACCCGTCTCTGTCTCTCATGTGATAAACACTTCAAGGTCAACCCCCCACCAATACCCAAAACAAAACAGCTTTAAAAACTACAGGAGGAAGAAGAAATTTGCTTGGGGACGGAGGAGGAGGAAGCGAGAGAAGTTGAATCACATCTCTTGACTGTGCATGTGCTTTCCTCCAACCAGGTGAAGCTTTTTTAAATGGAAATTTGAATACATAAGCATATATTGGTTCGACAAAGCAATTCTTATAACTTTCTAAAATATTTTTATAAAAGCATGATCAGTTCTTTTATATAAATAATACATCATGCCGAAAAATTTTGGATACGTTTTGTGTTTTTTAAAATCCACAAATCATCTAAAATCGGTTCACAGTCAAGTTCCAATGTATACGTTTGGCCAATTCCTTACGGCAAAGATTTACTGCATTTCTTGGTTTTATTTGCCAACGACATGAAAGCAGAGATGCAAATGCTCTGAGTGAGTCAGAGCTGTAGCACTGCCCTCCGCACGGAGCCACGAGGCCGAGTGACAGATGTCGCTTTGCAAGCTGCCAGACGTATTTTGTGGCGTTATTATGCCTCTGTTCACAATTAATCACCCTCTCCTGGTCCTTTTTCCTTTCTGGGATCCTGACTCCCTTCCTGGAAAGCTGTGCTTCCTGGGGCGGCCTCTCAGCTGCCTGGGGCAGCCCGGGTGGCCAGGGGGTTGTCTGAGGAGGGAGGCAGTGGACGGGCTCCTCAGAATTCAGGGATAGCAAAGCTTTCGCAATCCCATGCTCAGCACTAGAGCGGACGCGCGCCCCTGGACAAGCGAGCTACGTACCACGTCCAGCCGTGCTTGCTGGACAGGGAGTGCCTCTCCATGATGGCCGTGAGGCGGAGCAGAGAGAAGCGCTGCAGCAGGTTCAGCTGGCTGGCGGTCTGGCTGCTGATGTGGGGCGACGCCGGGGACGGCTGCGGCTGGTGTGAGAGCTGGAAACTGTTCCACCGGAGTCGCCTGGGCCGGGAAGACGCAGAGAAGCCAGTCACAAAGGGGACTTGTTATTGGGAAACACGGTATCGCTAATTAATACGCAGCTCATCAAAATACTTTCAGAGCCCAGGAAATTACAAAGCAAAAGGAAGGGAAAAAGCAAGCAGGTACAGAAAAAACGTAAACTATTTTTTCCCCAAGTCGGAACAAACCTGGAAAAGACATATTACCTGCTTCATCACGAGGTTTAAATACGTGATTTAATAAAGTTTGCTATGGCTCTTCCCAAATTCATTCCCAAAGTGTTGAAAAGCAGCTTAGACAGAGAAAGAGAGAAAAGAGGGAGACAGAGAGAGTGTGCACAAGAGAGTGACAGCGAGAGAGAGAGAGATAGCAAGAGAGCAAGAGAGAGGGAGATGGAGGGAGGGGGAGGCAGAGAAGGGGGAGGGAGGAAGGGAGAGAGATTGAGAGCAGGCGAGAGACCTTTCCTGTTTGGAGGCTGGAGACGATTTTGCCATTGGCTACTTGGTGTTGAGATGGAGACTCGGGGTGTCAGGCATAGAGAAGGGTGGGCCCCAGGAGACATCACCGCCTCCGCAGAAACCCGGGGCATATATCGGGGTGCACTTTCTGCTAGTGAGGCCACCCGGGGCCATCTTCCTAGGGTGCTGAAATAGTCTTTGTAAATCAGCTCTTATGTACCTTGTAATTGGCATTTTACACACCTTAGGGCTTAGAAATTCCTCAAAGGATTAAAAAAGTAAAAAATTTTAGGTGGAGACCTTTTCATGGATACCGTTGCTTGACCACGGGAAGCACTGCGTGCAGGAACCGGCTGCAGTGACCAGCGATTCCCGGCAGCGCCGAGCGCTGAGCTTTGCACGTGGGAAGCACAAAAGATATTTCTGGGTAGGAGCAAGATAGAAATAAAGGGTGAACGCCCAGAGAAATGACTGTGGTGGACATGGAGTCAACCGCCTTGGTAGCTGTGCAGAAGACACACTTCTGTTCCAACAACTCCTGACCACGTGGGTCGCTTAGAATCGTGCCTCGCGTGTCCTAAGTGTTGTATAAGTGTTTGTTAATAAACAGACACATCACAAGTAACATGAGATGGACTAAGCCTCATTGCACCATTGCCACCCACCTGCTTGGCCTGGTCAGCGACGCCCCCACACCAGAATCCCTCCTGTCTCTGGCCCCTGAGGCCTCAGCCTCATGCAGGGATGGTCCGTCTCTGTCCACATCGCTGGGTGTGGTCCGGCCTTCGGAGACAGAGTTTCCTTCAAAATCTAGGTTGAGCTGATTAGGAGAGGGGAAGGGGGATAAACTGGGTTCTCCAGCCAGTCCGTCGTGTGTCTGCAGCTCAGGCAAGACGCTCTTGGACCAGCCGTCCACCACCTCTTGGAGCCCGCTGATGTGCTGCAGAATGTCATCTAAGTGTGGGAAGAGATGGTCCTTCTCCAGGTCCAAGAGGTCCCCCGTGCTGGCATACAGGTGGGAGCCTGGGACGTTGTCATAGATGCTCATGCGGCTTTCTCGGGGGCAGGCAGCCAGGAGCCGGGGCTCCCGTGCGCTGGGGTCCTGCTGTCCACCCCGAGAGAGCCCACCGGTCCTCCAGTTATCCCCGTGACTGCTGTCGGTGGGGGAGAGGCTCTCGATGGAGAGCGCCTTGGGGAAAGTTCCTGGCTTGTGATCCTTGGGGACATGCACCACCACCAGGTTCTCCTGGGAGTGGAACTCGTGCGGGTGGCCCTGGGACCCCGCGCGCGGTGGCGCCGTCCCTGCCAGGACGTCCAGGTCTTCCAGGTACATGCCGCCCCGCTTGTGGGCCTCGTGGCACTTCCGCTCCTTCGGGCAGGGCGTGCTCAGCCCGCTGCTGCCGTTTTCCGACTGGCTGCCGTCGCTGCCTGCCCTGCCGGTGCCCTGGAGATGGCCATTCGGGACGTGCAGACTCGGCACGGCCAGGAGGGCCCCGGGCTCCTGGGGCAGCCCAGGCCCCCCGACGAGGAGGCCGCCCGCCCGGCCCAGCCCCTTGCGCCTCCCGGCCGCTCCTTTGGCCCGCCGAGTATCCATGCGTTTCAGAAACGACCTGGCCCTGGTCCTGGCCGGCTTCTCATCCTTAGGGAGGAAAGGGTGGGCGACAGCGTCCCCGGCGGGCAGCAGGTGGCTGCTGGCCAACGCGGCGTCACGCATGGCCGGGCCGTCGGGGCACAAGCGCCCGGCGCTGTCGAAGGCCTCGGGCCCGGCGCCCGGCCCCGGCTGCCCGCGGCCCTCGCTGCCGCCGCTGCTGGTGCTGTGCGTGGAGGCGCGCTCGGGCTCACTGAGGTCGGTGAGCACGCTCTCCCTGCTGGCGGCGGCCTGCAGCCCCAGGGCCCCCGGCGCCCCGGGAAGCAGCGTGTGCAGCTCCTCCACGCGAGACCATCGCCGGCTGCTTCTCTGGAAAGTCCATTTGTTGCTGATGCACAGATCTTCTTCGTCTGAGTCGTCACTCTGAAAAACACCAAGCCAAAGACTGGTGGGCAGGGAGCGGGGCTGGGGGGCCCGGGGCTGGGGGGCCCGGGGATGCCCGTGCCACTGGGTTCCGGGGCACGTTTGGCGGCCCGTCCGCTCTCCTTCCCTGTCCTGTTCACCCTCTTCCCCGCCTCCACTTGCCGAGCTTTCTTCCTGTCAGTCCTCATGGCGCTGCCTCTAGGAAGCCTCCTCCATGGGCTACAAGGAGACAGTGATGACCCCGACTGGGCGTCTACACAGCAAACACCTGCTCTTCTCTTCCCGCCCTGGAAGCCGCTTCTTCCCTGAGCCAGGACCACCCTCCCACTTCCCCCCTGCGCACACCCACGTCGGGGCATTTCAGAGCTAACCCTCCTTACCTTTCACTCCCAAACGTGGACCCCTTTATAAGCTCACAGCAAAACTGTCCACTTAACTCTTGAAGCAGAAAGTTGGGAGCCCTCCAGAAACCACGACTTGAGGCGGGCCCACCCGGCTCTCCTTGGCTGGCTCGCGCCTCTCCTGTTTGCAGGGCCAGGGTCTCCTTCTCCACCTCGGCCCGGCCCTGCTGGCCGGCACCACAGCCTCAGGCATTTCTGCCGCCTCTGGCTTCTGCCTGAATCCACAGCCCCGGAGCAGAGGCTCTGCTCCCCCAGGCCTCGCACGTGCCTCAGCCCAGCTCAGACCTTGGCCGAGGCCATGGGGGAGACCCTCCTTCCCAGGCGAGCAGGACCATCATGTCCCTCGTGCTCAGCACACAGCACGATCTCCAGGCCTGGGCCCTCGCTCACCCCTGGGTCCAGGGCCCCCATGGCTCCTCGGCGACAGTGAAGCCAGGCTGGAATCCCTGCTCCAGCAGCTCCCTCTCCACGTGGCTTCCCACGTACCCAGGAGCCTTCTAAGCCCTTTCAGCCTGCCCGCGCGTCCCTTTCCTGCCTCACCCCAGCTGTGCCCTGCACAAGGCTCTGGGCCTATAACCTCCCCCAATGTGCTCGGCTCTCTCTGGACTGAAAGCCTGGAAGGGAGTGCAGGGCTCGGCCGCTGAGAACCTCCCCGGGCCCTGGCCCTTCCCGGGCACTCAGCGCCCGCGGCGCCTCCGAGGCCACGGGCTGCTTCCTGTCCTGTGCTGCCATGGCACTGGGTCAGCTAACTTGAGCTCCTGCCACACAGCCCAATGCAATCAGTACGGTAAGCTCAAGAGGAGCGCGCATGTCCACACACCCAGCGCCAAGCGCCACGCAGCCAGCCACCCCTCTCTTGCTATACATACACACACATTGTTAATTCAATTAAGTTTAGTTTATTTTACTCTCGCATCTGGCTCTAAGGCCAGGCTCTAATACCTAGTATGAATAGTTCAGAGCTATGGGGCTTGGAGCACGTTACTTACCCTCTCTAAAGTTAGTTTTTCCTCACTTACAAAATGGGATTAAAACTAGGCCCGAAGTCCAAGGTTTGCTGAGGGGATTTAACGAGTTCATGCATTCAGTCACCCCTCCTCGAGTATTTTTCACAGCTTGTTCAAATGGCTGTCTTTTTACATATCTAACACCCACCTAAACCCCCCTTTATTTTTGCAACACATTCTATTATCAAGAAAGAGTAAACAGATGCTCAATGAAGGCTGGGATCTTCCCACTCTTGTGTATTCTTAGATTCTGTCTGAGTTGGGCTACATGACAAATACAATCACTCACGTATGAAATGGAAGAAAGTTACAAAACCAAGGTACTAACAGAGAAAACGATAGCTTTAAAGGTGTATAAGGCGTTGGTGAAAGGTTTAAAAGAGTTGTAATTGTACAAGCAGAAAAAAGGCAAAAATGTACTTCCTTTGCAGCATTTCTACTTCTTCTTTCCCTGTGATTGATAAAATAAACCCCAACACCGAAGGTCAGCTCTACACACGGCAGTGTGGATATCGGAGTTTTCTATCGCACTTCAGGAAGCGAGTTGATGCTAAGTAAGCATTCTGAAAAAGGCCTTTTAGCAAATAGTTTTGGGGAAGGCAAAAGAAGGATAAGCTTTCAAAGAAAATACAGATATTTTAAAATAGAAACTATAATATTTAGTGTTGGCTCCAACCAGCTCTTTCAATCTAACTCAAACCCAGTTACTGATGCTAGCAAACCATATGTGGCTTCACAGACACACTGGTTGGATAAGGACGTCTTTATTTTGGTTAAGAAACGATGCCAAGCCAGGTCCTCTGGACTGGGGGTGGGAAGCCCGTCCCTGTATACTAGGTTCTAAGAACTTACTATACTAGCTTTGGCCAATAGAGAGAGAGTTACAACCAAATCAAGGGATGTGAGAAAATGTTAAACTCCTAGGAAAAAAGGCCAATAGTTGAGGGTAATTTTGCAGTATGTACATTGTTAGAATCAAAACAAGCAACAACTGAAGCAATAAGAGAAAAACATACAAAAAACCCAATCAGCCCCACCCCCCAACCCACAAAAAGCCACCCATTGTGCTTCAGTGCCTGTGCACACAATTTATCAGGGCACGCACCAAGGGTGGGTAGCAGAACGGCTCCTGCCTGCTTCTTCACCTAGTGGGGGATTTTTCCAACTAGTGACAGCGACAGTAGTCGCTGACACATGGGAAATGTATTTTCTATTACAATTCAGAGCACAAACACATATTAAACTATAGGGGAAAAATCCATGCTGTAACAATTCTCCTTGTTTATACTCTGCTATCTTACGGTCCCACCGATTTCACCTGACAACCCTCCTGTGCTTCGGGTCGGAAAGGCACTCTGCTCTCGAGGCCAAGCTCCCTTTGCACTCGGGCCCAGCAGAGCCCAAGGCCCACAGCCTGCCCCCACCCCAAGATTTGTGGAAGTGGACTGATTTTTTTTTTTTTTAAAGATTTATTTATTTACTTTTATTTATGCTGCCCCCCCTTGCTGTCAGTGTCCATTCGCTGGGTGATCCTCTGTGTCTGTTTCCTGCCTTCTCTTCTCATCCTTCTCCTCCAGTCTTCACTGGGATTCGATCCTAGGCGCCCCCGATGTGGGAGAGAAGCACTCTGCCACCTGCGCCACTTCAGTTCCTGGTTTCTGGCTCGTCTCGTCTTGGTTCTGCCCTGTGTCTCTCCCTTGCTGCGTCGTCGTCTTGCTGCGTGGCTCAGCGGGGCCTGGATTGCCATGCACGTGTGTGTGGCTCGCCTGCACGCCTTCTATTTTTTTATTTTACCAGGAGGTACCAGGGATCGAACCGGGGTCCCTCCATATGGCAGATGGACGCCCAACCCCTTGAGCCACATCTGCCCCCTGGACTGATTGCTAAAGGAAATTATTGGCACCCATCTGTCTGTTCATTTTTTTGAGGTTAAAAACAAATAGTTTGTGATGATGTAGGAATGCAAGTGGAGATTTCTAGGACTTTGTGAAGGAAAAGACACCTTACTTTCTTGTTGCCATGCCTTAGTAGGCCACTGAACTCCTGTGGACACAGGGCCCCTGGACTGCAGCGTGGCGGCTGGCAGAAGACTCAAGATATTGCTGTGGCCAGACGGCGAACTGTGCCGGAAGCTACGCGAGCTGCGTTAGGAGCTGGTCCAGTAGCCCCTCCAAGGAGCACTGACCAAAAGATGGAAAGCAGCTGGGGGTGGGTCTCTGGAGGCATGCCTCGAAGTTATTCCAATTTGAAGAATTACTTGAGGAAAGCCAGAAGAACTCAAGCTTTCAAATGTGAAGGCGGCACCAGCTATTTGCTACAAGAGCCTCAGCAAGTCACCCTCTCTGAGACTCAGTATTTTCAGCTGTGAAATGAAAACGATCACAATACAAATCTGGCATGGTTTGTTGGAAGTGAATGAGAGTCTATGGGAAAAATTCCATGCCCACTTTCAACTGCTGATTATCTTATTGTCTTATAATAACTTATTATCCTATGTTATTGTAAGGTCAACCTAAAGTATATAATATACAAGATCCATTATTTTTTGAAGAAGGATAATTTAAATTTATTACTTTACAATTGTAGGAATTTGCTACTAGTGATGGATTGAAGATGAATTTTGAAAATATTTTATCACTGACTTCATTTTGAATAAAAGGTAAAAAAGAATACCTTGAACTTTTTGAAATGACTTTAAAATCTCTCCTTTTTTTCCAGTCAACTTACTCTGTAAGACTGGTTGCTCTATGATGAGTGTTATGAAAACAAAACATAAACATTTTAGATGTACATTTTCCCAACCTATATTAGACAAGTTATCATACAAGAAACTCATTACTGCATTAAATTTTTATACCCTACAGACAGTGTTTGTTCAAAGTGTGTATTTACGGCATTTAATATGGGGAATTGCTATTTCACCACAGACTTCTGTTTAGTTATGACAACTGAATAGCAGAAAGTGATGTGTTCATCGTGGGCCTTCATATTAATTGTTGATATGCACACTTTCAATAAAAATGTGAAGCTTTTGCAATACTTTCCTACTTCCTGTTATATTTGTTTTGAATATTTCTATTAGAATGCAATTTTGTGTCTGTTGACTCTAATATTAAAACATTTGAGCTTGACTTTATACATATTTTTTCATTTCCTATTTCTACTAATTCATTTAAATTGAATTTTACCAAAGTGTCTTGGTCTAAGCCAGATTGGAAATTAAAAATAAAGCAAAAAACTGGTCTTCACAGTTTGAGAAACTTGACTCTAGATTGAGCAAGGGTCAGCAAATTTTTCCTGTCAAGGACCAGAAAGTAAATATTTTGGGCTTGCTGGCCTTTTGGTTTCCGTTGCAACTGCGAACTCTGCCACTGCAGCTAAGCAAGTGGGCCTGGCTGTGTGGCCGCACAACTTTCTTTACAAAGACAAGCGCAGGCCCCCGGTTTTTGTGCGGCCCCTGCTCCAGCGGACAGGGCTGAGGGGCTGCTGTGTGAAAGGGGAAATACTCACCCCGTGCTTCTCCAGCGCAAAGAGCCAGGGGTGGGGAGAAGCAGCGCTTGGCTTAGGACGCGGCTGCCTTCTCCAGTCACTGGAGTCAGTGCCGTGCAACGAGCTCACCCTGCCCAGAGGCTTCCAAGCAGGCGCTGAAAGAGCCGTAAGGGCCGCTCTGAGAAGGAGGCCCTGTCCCTGCGTGGGGTGGGGGTAGGTGGTGAAGACGGTCAGAGGTCCTTTCCATGGCAAAGATTCCAGGGTTCAAGGAGATCAGCATGGATTATATTCAATTCACTCGCCACACTCTCCAGCAAGCGGGTGACTGGAGAAAACCTGGCTTTTCTCTCGGTTGCCCCTGCTGCTTGGAGCTGCCAGGGGGGGCTTGTTTGCTGGGAGATGCGGGGGTGGGGGTGCAGACCTGTGGCACCCAGGCCAGGAGGTGGTCGCCAGTGCCGCTCTCCAGCTTTGGTGGTGACTTCCCAGAGCTTTGTTAAAGTGCTACTTTCTTTGAGGCTCCTTCTCTCCTGGGAAGGGTAGGATTCCGGAGAGGCGTCCCTCGTTTCTCCGCTCAGCAGACGGCCTGCCTGCCGTACTCGGTCTCCAGCTTCTGCTTTCATTCCCGCTAACCAGCACTGGGGGATTCTGAGGCCATCACGAGGCACGTGGGGACTGCGTGGGTGACAACGAAGGGGAAATGCTCTCCGGACGAGTAGCTTTGTGAGCATGCCGGAGTGTTTAACGTAGACAGGTGAGCCTCCGATGTTTGGCTTTTTCCAAAAATGAAAGCATTCTTACCTGAAATTGTATATTACTCAGAGACAGAAGCCAACCAGACATTCCAAAATGAACGGCTTTTTTTTTTTTTTTAACTTTTAAATGCGATTTGGCAGTGTCTTTATCCTGGAAACATGAACCACACGAATCCACAGCTGCAGACGGCAGCTAACCCAGGGTTACGTGGACGTTTAGAAGCACGTCTTCTATTAAAGTGACTGGACCTAAGCGGCTGAGTGTCTGCTCGGAAGCGCCAGTGGGCCACTCCGAATTCTGCAGGGACGGGCGCCTGGCGCCCTGGGCCGCTCGGCTGCTCGCGCCGCCGGGCCCCGAGATGCCGCCTGGCTGGGTGTGAGTAGGTCTTTCAGCCAGGGACTCTTGTCCACCTGACTCACGGAGGCAGGGAAGGTCGCCTTGAATCCTCCCCTTCTGCAGAGGTCAGGCTGCCTCTCGTGGGCGGGCAGCTGTGACTCCCCTTCTCCAGTGCATGGCATGTGGTGTGCACATCCTCACAGCCATCTAGGAGGGGTCTTTTGCCCCAAATCTTCAGAATCAAAATTTCAAATGAGGACAAAATGTAAAGCGGAGCAGCGAGATGAACGATGTGTTCGCTTTCAGAGACCCAGAGGAAAATTTCCACGTGGACGATAAGTAAATTGCGGATTTTAGCACAGAAGGCAAGAAGCATCGTTCTTCCCAAAACAACAATAAAAATACCGGACGGCAGGTACTGCTGAGAAAACAGGCCGCCCTCAGTTCTCAGGCTCTGGGCGAGCGGTGTCACTGCCCTGCCCTCCCTGCCTCTGTGGAATGGAGGTGAGAGGTGCCGTGCCTGGCACAGAGCAAGCCCCGCTGCAGTGCCGGACGACACGCGAGCTGCCTGCCCAGTCCCCTCGCAACCCGGGAAGCTGAGCCGGTTGGGACCTCGTTCCTCGGAATTAAACATGTTAGGCCTCTGGAGATTGGAGATGGCGATTACATTTCTGTTTCTCGGATCACTCCAAATGGGGACACACCTCAGGGAAACACTGCTGTGTTATTTTTCATCCAAATAAACTAAGTCCAAAGTTAGTTGAAGGTTCGTGTGGTGCTTGGATTTGGGGTTTCTCTTTCTAATTTCGACCCTCTGGCCTAGTCTCAGTCTATTTATTGATGATTGTTTTTTAGTATTTCTTTGTGGCCAAATGCAGGACCAGCCTGAGGCTTGTGCAAGGGGCTCCTGCAGTGTGTCCCAAGGCAAGTGACTTCCGGCATCACTGCCTGGGTCACGGCCAGGGAGGCCGGACGCTCCTGAGCCTCACGAGTGGGTGGAGGCCACGCATCAGCGTTTCTTCATTTGAAGCCTGGGCCGTGACTCCCAAGTTTACCACGTGAAAGGCATTGTTTTCTCCAGGTGCACGCATTTGTGAGGCCCCCAGCTACGGAGAGCCGAGAGCCCGCCCTGCCGCACGGGCCACACGAGGAGCGCAGTACGCACGCCAGCACGAAGCCGCGCGTGCTAACCGGCTCACGGTAACGTGGAGCCTGGAAATGCTCTTCGAGGCTGCCTCGCATGTGGGCCCTGAAAGCTGGCGGTAGAGTGAAAATCCAGCCACTCCACCTCGCCGGACACAAGCCATGTCACCGAGTTTTGGCCTTTCCTTTTGTGTAGTCCTATGGACTAGCCACGTCACACCCACAGGCCTGACTGCTCGGCTCTAATGAGAACCATGTGTCAGAATCAACACAACACCTGGCCCTCCGCTCCAAAGGGCACGCACGTTTCTCAAGGGCCCTATTCAGCAAGGCAGCTGTCGCGAGGTTTATTCCCACATTTTAAATTTGTCTTTGGCCTGGACAAAATGCTCATGTTTTAATATTTCTCTGGATATTGTTTTTCAATCTTTTTCCTCCTTAACTTAAATCTTTGGTTCCTAGCTCAAATCGCAAATTGTTTTTAAAGTGAGATCAACTGAAATTCACTTGGTTTTTTTGTGCGCTATTTTAGAGCAGAAATTCAGCTTAAAGTTATTTTTAAATATTAAGTTACTCAGGAGTGACTTAAGACCCACTGAATTTAATGATTTCTCTGTTGACCAGAATAAAGAACACTTTCTTTGGACTCCAAGATGTTTTCTCTGTTTCTTCGAAATATATTGAGACAACTTGTAACGTGCTGGAGATGTTAAATGAAAAAAGTAGTAGTTAATAATGTTAGTTCTATACTCAATGGGGAAAGGTTGAAAGCTTTCCCCCTAAGATCAGGAACAAGACAAGGATGCCCACTGCCACCATTGTTATTCAACATTGTACTAGAAGTTCTAGCTAGGGCAATTAGACAAGACAAAAAAATTAAAGGCGTCCAAATAGGAAAAGAGGAAGTAAAACTCTCACTGTTTGCAGATGACATGATACTGTATTTAGAAAATCCTGAAGTATCCACAACAAAGCTACTTGAACTAATAAATGAGTTCAGCAAAGTGGCAGGATACAAGATCAACACGCAAAAATCAGTAATGTTTTTGTACACTAGTACCGAACAATCTGAGGAGGAAATCAGGAGGAAAATTCCATTTTCAGTAGCAACAAAAAGACTCAAATACCTAGGAGTTAATTTAACCAAATAAGTAGAGGACCTATATGCAGAAAACTACAAATGCTAAAAGAAATTTAAAAAGACCTAAACAAATGGAAAGACATTCTGTGTTCATGGATTGGAAGAATAAATATCGTGAAGATGTCAATCTTGCCCAAACTGATTTATTGATTCAGTGCAATACCAATCAAAATCCCAACAGCTTACTTTACAGAATTAGAGAAGGCAATTACCAAATTCATCTGGAAGGGTAAGTGCACCCGAATAGCCAAAAGTATTCTAAAAAAGAAGAGCAATGTGGGAGGAATTTCACTGCTTGACCTTGAAACATATTACAAAGCTACAGTGCTAAAACAGCATGGTGCTGGCATAAAGATAGACGTATCAATCAGTGGAATAGAATTGAGAATCCAGAAATATACCCTCACCTATACAGTCAACTGGTTTTTGACAAACCTACCAAGCCCACACTAATGGGAAAAAACAGTCTCTTCAACAAATGGTGTTGGGAGAACTGGATATCTATAACCAAAAGAATGAAAGAGGACCCTTATCTCACCCACTATACAAGAATCAACTCAAAATGGACCAAAGATCTAAATATAAAAGCCAGGA
The DNA here is from genome assembly GCA_026826555.1 of Tolypeutes matacus. Classification (NCBI taxonomy): domain Eukaryota; kingdom Metazoa; phylum Chordata; class Mammalia; order Cingulata; family Chlamyphoridae; genus Tolypeutes; species Tolypeutes matacus. The sequence goes on along the minus strand of JAKSZT010054335.1, from coordinate 14,970,237 downwards.
CCATAGAACTACTAGAAGAAAATGTAGGGAAAAATCTTCAAGACCTTGTAGTAGGTGGTGGTTTCTTGGACTTCACACCCAAAGCACGTGCAACAAAAGAAAAATTAGATAAATGGGACCTCCTCAAAATTAAACACTTTTGCACCTCACAGGACTTTGTCAGAAGGGTGTAAAGGCAGCCAACTCAATGGGAAAAAATATTTGGAAATCACATATCTGATAAGGGTTTAATATCCAGGATATATAAAGAGATGTTACAAATCAACAATAAAAAGACAAATGACCCAATTAAAAAATGGGCCAAAGACTTCAACAGACATTTCTCCGAAGAAGAAATACAAATGGCAAAAAAACACATGAAGAAATGCTTAACATCACTCGTGATTAGGGAAATGCAAATCAAAACTACAATGAGATATCATTTCACACCTATCAGAATGGCCACTATTAAAAAGACAGAGAACTACAAGTGTTGGAGAGGATGTGGAGAGATAGGAACACTTCTTCACTGTTGGTGGGAATGCAGGATGGTACAGCCACTATGGAGGACTGTTTGGCAGTTTCTAAGGAAGTTGAATATAGACTTGCCACGTGACCCTGCAATACCACTACTGGGTATATACCCAGAAGAACTGAGAGCAGTGACACGAACAGACATCTGCACACCGATGTTCATAGCCACATTATTCACCATTGCCAAAAGCTGGAAACAACCCGGGTGTCCATCAACAGATGAATGGATAAACAAACTGTGGTCTATTCACACGATGGAATATTATGCAGCTGTAAGAAGAAATGAAGTCATCAAGCATATGGCAACATGGATGAACCTGGAGGACATTATGTTGAGTGAAGCAAGCCAGACACAAAAGGACAAATACTGTATGAATGCGTTACTATGAACCAAATATATTGTGTAATATATTGTTTGATTAAAAATTTTTATATGTATCCATTACATTTAATTGAGAAATGTATATATTTATTTATCTGTGTTTACTTTTTAGTTTTTAATTGTTTACATTTTCAATTATTAAATGTATAAAATAAAGTTAAAAAAAAAAAAAATCTTAAATCTGAATTTCCCAAAAGGATCAGTTCTAAGAGAAAGAGTGACAGTGTAGCTCTGTGCTTAGGAGCTTTGGCCTTGGTGTGATACACACACTCCTGTGTGTGTGCTGGAACCGCCCTGGCCACCAGCTGTACTTAACCTGAGTTTTACTTCCCTTATGGAGGAAGTGGAGAGGATCCCTCCCTTAGAGGATGAGATACGCTAATCTGTGGTGAGTGCGTGTCACAGCTCTTGGAAAACAGTAAGCACTCAGTAAGTGAGAGCTTCATTCCAAAACTGAATATCCTGTTTCACTTAAGCAGAAGGAACTGCACGTGCTATAGCTGGAGGAGCACGTGGCTGCTAAAAGGGAAAGCAGCTCTCTGTGTCTAGAGAAAGCGCAAGGAGGAGTAAGAGACAGGCAGGCTTGGTATCTTGTTGTCACACTGCCCCCGGACCCCCTTGCACAATTATGAAACGAAACTGCCTGAGAGTGAATGCACACTTGAAAAAGACTTGAAATAATGAAGCAATGACTGCTTGGCATGCACTGTGGATACTTTCCTGAACTCTCTTAATCTACTAAGCATTGTGGAATATTCTATTCTAATATGAGGTTGGTATTTTCGACTAAACCTACCTTGAAAGATTACCATAAAGAATTGAGATATTTTATATCTTTATGCAAACCCTTTGATAAAAATTAAAGCAAAATGGAACAGTGAAACCACCCAACCTCAGCCTGGGTTATCACGGACCTACTTATGAGGCTTATGATGGAATGGGCTATGTGGAGAGCAAAGGTAGGTGGCTGCACATTTCAGGTGTTTGCTTATGGCCGTGGTGGTTTCCATCGTGATTGTAAGCCATGGTCTTAGGAAGGTGTGGAAACTTACCTTTTTCCTTTGGAAGTTCACATCAAGTTTCATTGAGGCACACTTATTCAACGTATTGAGTCGTCTGAAAAAAAGACGAATGTGATCAGAATGACTAATGGCCCTAACACGTCTTTCTGATTCGATACACCTCCTTTATGGCTAGTAAGGGTGAAAGAGCAGAAACCACAAATCACATCCCAACGGCGTATCCCACCCACAGAGTTACGCTGTAGCATCGTCCCTATTTGTTCTCCAGCCTCCAGACCCGAGAGGCCTCTCCATCAAGTAGGCCAGTCCCTTGCCTTTTCCTGAATCTAAGCTTGTCCTGCTTCTCCTTCTGCTGCCCGGGAACCCAGGGCTGGCCAGTGCAGCCACACTCTATTCATTTGCCACCTCGACCTTCCGTTGTGTCTATCCTGTCAATCCCCACATTTGGATCAACCCAACCACCTGTTTTCTCCTCTCCTGCTCTCTTGATTATAATTGGGTTGTTGGGTTTAATTGGGAAAAAACTCACATTACAGTGATGTAAAAAATATACATTTTTTGACTCTCACCCTTAGCTGGGCAACTGGCAATCCTTTTGTTTTTTTCTCAGTTGGCTCCCAATCTCAGATCTCAAAATATCCCAGTCCCTCAACAGGTGACTTGGGCACTGTTGTCAATGAGAAATATTAACCTTTAGACTTAAGTTATTTTTAATACTCCTTTCCTTTTTCATAATTTTTTTTTAAAGGAGGTATCAGGGATTGGACCCAGGATCTCACACATGGGAAGCAGGTGCTCAACCACTGAGCTATATCAGCTCCCCAGTGAGAGTTGGTTTTTTCATTTGTTTATTTGTTTTTTGTTTTTAGGAGGTACCCGGGATTGAATCCGGGACCTTATATATGGGAAGCAGGTATTCAACCAGTTGAGCTACATTTGCTCCTCCATAAATTTTATTTATATGTCCCTTTATCCTGACACTCTTCATTTCTCTTTACAGAAAAAGATGGCCCTACTCTTTTTCAAAACTAACTCTTAAACTTGTTTTTGATTCTAACATCTCCCATTTCATCTGGGACTTTTCTTTTTTTAATTTGATATGTTGTGGGTTTACAGAACTATCATGCACAAAATACAGGATTCCTATCCACCAATCATCCGGGTCTTTACGTCTCATTTATGCTTTTTCCAATCAGCAAGCTCTGAACTGCTTTCTTCTCTTTAAGCCCATTTCTTTCTTAACTAGCCAACTAGTTTTTTAGTTAACTAGAAAACTATCAGTCTTTTTTCAACCCTATCTCCCCATCAAGTAACTATACATATTATACTAAGTTTCCTGACTTTCTCTTTCCTTTATACTACACACATTGCTGAGAACATTCTCAATTTTCATTCTCTTCAACAGTTCGCAATCTGATCTCATGAAATTCCCTTTGCAAATACCCTTGATTTATTTTCTATTTTTACATTTCTCCATCATCATGTGCATTCATAATAATACTCCTTTTGCCTTTTCCCCCAATTCTCGATTTTTGGAGGCAGCTCTTAATGTTTGTGTGTATGTGTGTGTATGTATGTATTTACCTTTAATAGCATGTTTATGCTGTTACTTCTTGATCTTTCAGTTTTTGTCATTACCTATTGACTTCTTTCTATGGAAAATGAAGATTTCACTTCTTTTACTTTACCATTCACTCCTATTCTTTACTGTGCACACACACTCACACATACCGATTGCATCCTCCAAATATAGTTCAATCATAATTTCTGGTAAATCAGAATTCAGTATTTATTTATTATGACCATATACATGCTATTCACATGTATATAATACTCTAATTTCCATTCTCAACTTTTCATTATCCCTGAAAGGAATAATCATCTTATTTATTTAGTTAGTTTTTTTATATACTTATCACTAAATACTAAATTCAAACCCAAACACTCCCCCAAAGATCTAAATCTTCTCTAAGTTTCCTCAACATATTAGATGGCCTATCTAATCATATTCCTATGAGGCTCTTCTGAACAGTTCGAGTCAGGATTTTTAAATTATAGGCTGACCAAGTTTCTCGGAATCTTCACCCAGTATTCTGGAGTGGAGTTACAGAAGAGGCCTGGGCATCTCAACATTTAGGTTTGCTAAGTCATCTACTATCTTTCTGTTTT